>OY992530.1:9456265-9997260 GCA_963921185.1 Dasysyrphus tricinctus
ATTATTAAGCCATTTTTTTAGGTGGTGCTACGCTAACTTGATGTCAAGTTATTAAAGGACCCAAAAACAAACATAGAAAACATTGACTTACTAACGGCAAATTATCAAGCCATAAGACATTTAGTATCAAGAATTTTTACCGCTTTAAGAGTTATGTCAAGTTAGCAAAGCACCCAAAAAAAACATAGAAAACATTGAACGACAAATTCGAAGTTGTCACAACTAATTAACGACTAATTAAGTAAATTATCTACTAACCATTTTTCGATGCGTCAAAGTTCCTCTAGCCTCTAGCAAACCTAGACATTTTTTCATCGATTTTACCGACATTCTTTCATTATTTCTTATTGGAGAGATTAGCTGTAAATCAAAGCCACAAGAGGATCCAGGTTACAGCCAAGCTCATCGATATCTTATACAATTATTATTTTTTGTAACATAGCAAACTAAAAACAAGAAAAAGATTTACACACTTTTTCTAATCAAAAGCTGAAAAAGAGCCTTGATAGTGCAAAACTACAAACGTTTCATTCCTGTCCAAGCAGATGTATTCAGTATTCACCGCATACTTAAAAGTGCTTCCATCATACAGTTTGCCTTAACGAAACCTGTCTCGATAATGTATACTCTACAATTAAACCAGTTCTATTTATGGTCCAGAGCTCCATCCAATTCCCTATCTCATTGTCTTTAACATTTTAACCCGATAAGTTTCCATTGCACAAAACGCATCCAACAAAACTCCTCTCGAAGATCGACCAGAAGTGTAACAAGTTGATATACAACGAATCTTCATCATAAGCACCAAACTAAGCCACCTGAAGAGACAACCGAGAGTCTATAGGCTCCAGCTTCGAAGCTGTATATGTTCAACTATACAATAATGCGCCCAAGAGATATAAAATTCAAATCGAGCGCGAGAAGTGGTTGAGATACGAGGCATCAATTCGAGGGCATACTTAGCAGTCATAGTCGCCTCCTTAAGTGGCGGATCTTGAACGCACTACTCCGTTTCTTCGTGGGTTTGGTTAAACCGAACGTGCAGAGCGCATGTTCTACGGAGCACCAGAGTGACTTGACTTGACTACAGTGAGTAGGTACCTACTTCTTGTTTATGGAATTATCATCCTCATCTGGATGGCATTAACAGTACTTAGAGAGTGTAATGACGCCTAGTGTCGTTTCATTTTTGACATGAAGCTTACTCACTTGCATTGAGCGTTGCTGCGTCTGCGTGATGTGCAAGAAGTAGTTGTTCTTCTTTTTTGCTGCCTTGATATCAGCAATTACTGTCATAGTTGGCCTAACAATGCCTGACGGCTGTTGACAGATCACACGGATGCGTGGGATTGAACATTTAGCATTATAAACATACAATATTGCTTCCTTTGAGATGTAAAGAGGTTTTGAGAAATTGCTAAGGTGAGGTAGGTCAGGAAACAGATAAATAAAAAAATACTGTGAGATTTTGAAAAAGGGTCAGACAGATGATTTATTTTTTCAATGGAAGCAATGAAAAGTTAGAAGTTTTATAAGATATCAAATAGGATGCCAAAACAAAGTGCTCTTATTCAAGTTGATAATTATTTATTTTAAGACTTTCCTAAAATAGAAGGTGCAAGAAAAGGAAATATTTCTGGCACTTCCTACCTATTTTTTGCCATAATTATGACAAATATGGTGGCAACAATGTCTTTTTGTCACTACGTGAAAACTCTGTGTGAGGAAGATCTGTATTTACAGCAAATTATTCGAAAAAGTTGTCAATCGTCTAAGTGGGCAGAGAACAATAATTATCGCACCGGATAATCTGTTTGGTTTTAAGGCGGGACATTATACCTTTGCCATTCATGCCACATCTAAACGCGTTTCTGATATCCCATGGAATAAATCTAAAAAGCAGTGCACGGGTGCCTGGGAATGCCTAGTTGATTTGGAGAAGGCCTTCGTCACCGTATGGTTAGAGGGTCTTTATCCATTCCAAACCATTGTGCTCTCATTCTGGCTAGAGCTTGAAATGTACAGAGAAAGTGACCTCTTCTTGCTGGTCTCCACTCTCCACAGCTGCGACAGTGAGTATTGTAAGAAATACCCACCCTCGCCGCATGTTCTCCAATTGACCAGTGTCCAGTGCAGGGTGCTACGACCCTGGCTATGTCCCGCCTGGGTCTACATATGAGATCAATTGTTCGGGATTTATTAAAGGCGGGCCAGATTTTTCTGGATATTTTGCAGTTGGTAAAACTGCTCCACCTACGATTGGATTCCCTAAGGAAAATTGACAATATATTACCCTTCACAATTCCAAGGGGAATGTTGACTCTTTCCGCAAGTGAGATGTGAAGGGCTGATCCTTGCCTGGCTAGTTCATCTGCCCGTTCATTTCCCTCAATGCCACTCTGTGACCAGGAACCCAGATAAGAGTGACCTTGAGGTTAATATCGGGTTTTTCAATAAGAGCGCTACAAATTTTTTTTTAAATAAAACAAAAACGGTTTTGAATATCAATAAAATTCTTTATTCCTGTGAAAGTACGTTTGATGCCATTATGTATGGAACTCGATTTCTTTTGCCTGGCCACCACGGGCACGCTTGCAGAAGTCCAGGCGCTGAATCCAATTTTCGACGGTTTTCAAGCATAAATCAGCCGATACTGCTGCAATTTCACGTTTGATATTCTTACGAAGCTCATCAATTGTCGCTGGCTTGTTGGCATAGACCACAGACTTGACGTAGCCCCACAGGAAATAGTCTAACGGCGTCAAATCGCACGACTGAGGCGGCCAAGCGACTGGACTATTTCGTGAGATAACTCGTTCTCCAAACTTCGTTTCCAAATTGATCGTGACATTCGCTGTGTGGCTTGTGGCGCAGTCCTGTTGGAACCACATGTCCTCCAAGTCCAAATCATCTAATTGGGGCCAAAAATATTCGGTTATCATTGAACGGTAGCGATCCCCATTCACAGTAACGTGCCAGTCTTGATCATCACGGAAGAAGAACGGCCCAATGACGCCGCCGTCCCATAAACCACACCAAACCGTTATTTTTTCGGGATACAATGATGACTCATGGAGTACGTGTGGATTGCTGCCTGACCAATACCGCATATTTTGTTTATTGACGAAGCCCATTCAGCCAGAAATGAGCCTCATCGCTGAAGATGATTTTTCGATGGAAATCCGAACTGACTCCGGGTCCACTGACTCCGAATTGCGGTAGTAAATTTTAATAATTTCGACTCGGTGTTGGCTCGTATATCTTTCCATCATGAAATGGCAAACCTTACTGAAGAGAAATGTCAAAAGAGCGGCAAGAAATATGGCGTCGTTTGCTGTCTCTGTTGCTTTACTTTTGTAGCGTCCCTGTTGAAAAACCCTTTATTTAGACTTGCGAGCTCATCTCGGCATTGTTGGACCAATTTAGAGGATGATGCAGCCGAATCAATGGCTTTAACAGCCGCCTGACTGTCTGTTAGGATGGCTGTATTACGATTTTGGTTCATAATTGCCAGTATTTCAGCTTCAGAAATACACTAGCAAAATTCTGTAGCCGAAATGACTTAGAGATGTTGAGAGACTCAGATGAGACTCCTGAGCCAACACCGCACTCCATCTTTGAGCCATCAGTATAGATAGTTGTGTCGAAGTCTCTCGTCCCAGCATCATCATCCTAGTCCCCTCTGGATGAGAATAAGACTTTAAAATCTTTACTGAGGCTCATTGTAGGAGCGCGGTAGTCAGTGGGAGTCGAAAATATATCAGTGGGAATCAAATTTGTGATATTGCTGTGACCATAAGGTTTAGCAACACAAGAATTTGATTCTTTAAGTCTTAAGGCACTGCAAGATACTAGATATTTTATGTGTAGATCAAGTTGTAGAAGGTGCAGAAAAACGCTTAAGACATCCGGTGGGCAAGTTCGAAGATATTTGTTCTTAAAATACTGATACAAGAAACCGTACAGGGGATTCAAGAAAGAACTGATACAAGCTGGTGATCGTATGACAAAATGGACATTCACTGGCGAGAATTGCTGTAAAGTACCTTGGTATCTGTTTGGATCAGTAGTTTTATTTCGACGGACTTATAAATGCTCTGACCGGGGAAGGGAAGCTTTCGCCCTGACGGTTTTTTTTTAAAGCAGACGGCTTTACAGCAGAGTGAAGGTGTTTTGCTATTGCTTAATGTCCCATAGCCATATTCGACCGATGATTGCCTGTGAATGCCTGATTTGGTTCAACGTTGTCCCATCTCAAATGGAAAAGATTCGGGGCGGGTTTGAGGGGCAGTGTCTTAAATATAATAGACAATTTCTTGCTGAAGCTGATTTGGTGTCAAATCACAAGAGCGATGTTCTTTACCACCAGATTATTTTTTAGGGCTTACCACTGTTACAACTAATACTAGGTGGCTTAATCCCGTCCGATGCATTCCACCATTCAGACAATCGAGGTCTCATTCAGGATACAGTGAAGATCTCGCTAATCTGCCACATATGCCGTAGAACTGTAGTTCGGCTCCAATCGTCCTGTTTGCACAGTTTTTTTTGATGTGCAAATTCAGTCAATTTGTTTGCAAAATCATTTGAAGTTTACGAACACGTTCTCTGGCTTCTCAATATGGCCGTTTTCTAAAAAATCATTTGCGTCAAAAATATATTTGCAGAATGTTCTAAAACGGTAACTTCAAAAGTTGGCCTCTTTCGAAAACGTCAAATCAAAGTCAATTCGATCGTCAAATGATCGGTATTTTATGATGCAGATACCGCAATTGTCAAATATCCAATCGTCTTGCTTGCACAAAATCGGTTTGATCAAGTTCACGTTTAAGAGCACGCTATCTGGTTTCTCAATTGTTTTAACCGTCAACTTGATTTTTGCATAGCTGCACCGCAGATAACGTTTTCGAAAACGGTCATTGTGTTCAGTAAGCTAAAGTCACATGTTCGAAAACATCATCTGCGGTGCAGTAAAAAATAGCCCCGGATCTATGGGGGGGAAAACCAGGGCCTGTGCCCCGGGCGGCAGCTTACAGGGGCGCCAAATCCATGTGACTGAACAAATTTAGAATTGCGACGCTTAATCAAATTAAAGGAATTGAGATGCGGCAACGGAATATCAAATTGTATTTCTCTGTCAACTTTTAGTAGTTTTTTCTATCATTATTGCACGATTTAAAATAATTTAAAAAAAACTGTTGACAACTATAACTTGATTAAAAAATTAAATAAAAGAAACGAACTACAACACATTGTTGAAAGTTTTTCTGTTTTATTTTAACAATTATTGTTTTATGCATTGTAAGTGCATTTTTACAAAACTTCCCCTCCTCCCTAAGATCCCTCTTCTAGAATAATATAACATTTGAACTGTGCCCATCTCCAAGCCTCGCACCTCGCCGCCGTTAAAATCGTAGTCTTGCCTAAAGAATTATTGGCTGGATACAGGCATCTTTATTACTGTATTTTAAGATATTTTTTTATTTCACAAAAAATCTAAATACACACAAATGTATGAAATCAGGTGCTCTACAAGGAGCGTTCAGGTGAACAAAAAGCGAGATAAACGCTAAAAAACCATTTTTACAGTTTTTCGACAACAATTATTCATGATTTCGAAATTTAAAAGATATTTTAACCAACAAAATCAAATACAATCAAATGCCGAGAAAATTGCATTTACCTTCAACACCCATTTTCAAAAGAGTGGATACTTGCATTTACCTTTTTCAACACCCATTTTCAAAAGAGCCAACAAAAACCCACACAGGAATGGCTGTGGGTTGTAAGTCACTAGACCCTGGTTCTCCACGAGCTGCTGCGCCACCCAATTTATTTATTTATTTATTCAAAAGAGTGGATATCAAAACATTTTCCACAACCAAAGGCTGCTCTCACGCTTATCAAAGACCCAGCCAATCTAAAATGACTTGTGTTTTGACGTTGCTTAGCTCTCGTACTATTAAGGGTTGAAATTGAGTGTCAGTTTCATTAAAATCATTCAAGGAAAAACGAATTTATAATATGTTAACATTTTTCGAAACATCCTGTTTTAAAAATATTTTTTTCTGTTAAAACTCTGTATCAGCTATCACGTGTAAATTTCATTGCAATCGCTGAAGTAAGAACGAAGTTGCATAATGTCGACATACATATTTTTGAAACATCCTATTTTGAAAATATTGTTTCTGCTATAACTCTGTCTCAGCTATCACCTCTGTCAATTTCATTGAAGTCACTCAAGGAACAACGAACTCCCGAGGATTTCAAAACTTTTTTCGAAACTTTGTACTCCGATATTTTTTCTTGCGTTACATTGGCTTTTCGAAATTTTGTCCTTTCGTAAAATTACATTTTTCTTTCTTATTTGAATGGATCTTCAATAGTTCTCCCATGATGAATTCGGGAACGAATCATATTCTACAGATCCTTACAGATTTGATTCGAATGAAAACGAATTTAAGGAACCAAAAAATAAGATTCGTGATTGAATCGAAAATTAAATTCCCTTTTTCCGTGAATCGTCTTTGTGTCGGCATTGCCAGTTTTCTTATCTGTAATGAACATTTTCTGAATGGACTACACATCCATTTAAAAGTATTATTCTCCCAGTGACAAAAAAAATCATTTTTTCATTTTTATCAAAAACGGCAGGGGCGTCAAAATAAAAAAAAATCGTAGATCCGGGGCTGGTGAGAAATAGAGTTGACAAACAAAAAAATTTTAAAAGCCAGAGATCATGTTCTAAAACGTCAAATGCTTTTGCAAGTTATAATTCACGAATATTGATCTAACAAATTTTGGACGATAGCAATACTTGCGTCAAAAAATGATTTTGATTTGACGTTTTCGAAATCGGCCTATATTTGTCGTCAACTTTATTTTTTTATTGTAAATTTGCATGGCAGATGATGTTTTCAAACGTGTGACATTAGTAAACTGCAATTATCGCACACAATGCTAATGCATTCAAACTTCTATTTCCGTTTTCGAACGGAATACTTTTCAGTTTGCTTTTGAGAACATTCTGCAAATGAGCCAAAGAAACAAATTATTGTTTTTTTTTAATTTTACTTTTTTAACCCAATACAAAACTTTTGAAAAAGAGTTTTATAGAAAGTGTGCTATTTTGCGAGTTTTTAAAGCCTTTTGTGGAGGGAAGGCCTTACATCATCAGATAACACTGATTAAAATTAACAAGATGTCATCATTAGTTAAGTTTTTAAAAAAATGGACCTGGACCCTTCAAATACTTAATGAGTTTTTTAATCTGTCGTTTGCACTTTTACTCAACATTCATATTAAAATCTGGATTTACTGAAGTAATATATGTACATAACTGAAGTTATTACCATTGCCATACAAACCCGCTAAAGGGCACTTTCACCCTAAGCCGATAACCTCTGTATTTATGTTATTTTCTCATTAGCTCACGGTGACAATACCAAAGTTATTTACTATAGTAATTTGGAATGCGAGTTTTTAAATTCTAATTTAATTCCTACCCGGTGTCACTAACTTAAACAAAAACATCAAAAACTGCTTAGTATTCCATCGTAAATCAAACAAATCACTTTCAAATAAAATTCAAAAGCTTCCAATCCATGACTTATGTTCATATATTTGTATCTTAAGATCTATATTTGTATTCAACAGGTTTACCCATTCTGAATCATAAACCATCCTAACTACTAAGAGAAAAACAATTAATAAACCCAATGCCCATGTTATGCTAACCATTTAATGCCGCATTGTTTGCATAAACAAATTTCAAAACGATAAAACCCGGACGCGATGAGATCGAAGAATCTTCTCTCAAAATCGAAGATGATCTTAAAATTTTTAATCAAAATTCTTTATGGCTATTCTGTCAATAAATACATAGACGAGAAATGAAGAAAGAGTAATTTCAACAAAATAAGAATCCAATTAACATAAACAAAGCCTCACAGTGCTGAAGCACTAAAAATTGCGAGACTCATCATCGATCATCTGCAGAGGCTGGCTTGATCGTGGGGTATCGATCGTTTTGGTCAGCCTCATCCAAACATGAAAGAACCGCATTCAGTTTCAGTGTGTCATCCTGATATCTGTCTATCCTTTCAAGATGCACTGCCGGATTATCAAGAAGCAAATTTAACTTATATGGATACAGGTCTTGGTATACCTCAAATTCTTAGGCGCCATATCGGTTGAACAGTTGTGTTTTTTATTATTAAAGTTATTATTTTAGGAATATCAAGTTGGCTTAGCAGCACTTGCCTATCGAGAAGTGAATAGATAGATAGTTTGCGGTTAATTAGTCTTTAATTAGTGGTGAATGTTTAAATTTTGTTGTTTAATGTTTTATATGTTTTTTTTTGCAGATTTTCTAACTTGATATCAAGTTAGCAAAGGACAATCTCAAAAAGGGGTTCAAGCTTACTATTGAACTGTTTATTTCCTCTTAGTTTACCATTAATTAGTCGTTAATTAATTGTTTAATTGTTTTTGTGGATATCAAATAAGCCAAGCAGAAAAAAGAACATAGAAAATATATAAACTACGGAGTTGGAATTTCAATCATAATCAACGACTAATTAACAGCAAATTACCCAGTTATCAAGTACTCTCCGATTGGTGAATTTTTCCTGCAAAGCTAGCAAAATTTTCTAGCAGTTCATCAACTTCAAGACATAACACCAGGGGTGGAAGATTTCCCTTCCACAGGACAGTCTCTTACTGTGATGGTTTTCTGCCACGACCTGTCATCCTGTCAATGAATAAAAGTAATAGTTTTTCTATATTCCACGTACGGCCAAAAACACTCATGTTGTTCATATACTTACGATCAAAGGGCGCCCAGTCAAGTTCGCGGCACTACACCCTTTTTACAGGAAAAAACTAGGTCGACTTTCAACCCCCTCTAACTTCAGTACCTATATAGTCAGAAACTTCAAATTATCAATATTTGCTGAACTGATCAAACACAGGTGGCTCACCAAATTTCAACTCTATAGCATTAGTAATTCCCGAAAAATAGGACTTCAAAAATCGCAAAAACCGTAACTGACTGACTCACTGACAAATCATCAAAATTATGGAGCACTTCCCGACATCGTGGAAACTTGAAATCTCGCACAACGGTAGGCCTTGGTGGTGCATACAAAGGAAAAAAATCGAAAATCAGCAATTTTCTATTCAGGGGGCGTGGCATCCACCTACTTTATAAATTATATGGAGCACTTCCAATTGTTGTAGAACGATGAAAGTTGGTAGGTTGGTATAACTTGAAGTACTAAGAAAAAAAAATTGAAAAATTGGAATTTACCATTCAGGGGGCGTGGCATCCACCCACATTCTTAAAAATTCTTATAAGCTATACTGAGCACTTCCGGTTGTTGTAGAACGATTAAAATGGGTAGATCGGTAATTAGAAAGAAAAAATCGAAAATTAAGAATTTTCCGTTCAGGGGGCGTGGCATCTACCCACTTTCTTAAAAGTTCTTATAAATTATATGGAGCACTTCCGATTGTTGTAGAAAGATGAAAATTGGCAAGGCGGTGGGGTTTGACGTGCATACAATAATAAAAGTCATAAATTTATAATTCACCTCAAGGGGCCTGGCATCTACCCACTTTAAACAAAATTTAATCAATTATATAATGCACTTCCGATTGTTGTAGAATGATGAAAATTGGTAGAACGGTATGCTTGAAGAGCATAATAAGAGAACAATAAAAATTGAGATTTTCCATTCAAGGGGCGTGGCATCCACCCACTTTCTCAGAGTTGCTATTATTTTTATGGAGCACTTTTGGTTGTCGTCGCATTATTAATATTTGTAGAGCAGTAGGGCTTGACTTTCACCTCATCATCTTCATCAACAAGTCCTGTAACCCCGCCATTCTTCCAGTCGCTGGGATAGATTTCGTTTTCCCACACAGCTTGCATCAACGGGTGTAAAATACTAGCTGATCTGACAGGCTCATCTTTCAGGAACTCGGCTGGTATCACAGTTCACATATTAAAGGTAATATCATTAGCATTTTCATTTTTGTTCAGTTCTGCGCATCCATCAAAATTAGTGGAAAATGGCGAATCCCGTGACCCCCACTCGTTAAACATCAAAATTTGTTGTGTGTTATGTGTTCATTTGTTACTTATTTATTAGCAAATACAATTATTGTTTCAAGCTTTTTAGTGTTTATTAACATTATTTTGTCATGGTTGGTTTTTAGTGTTATTTAAACTATTCTTTTGTGTTTGTTTTCTTCGTTATTGTTGTAATACAGCGGACGGGGTCACGTAAGGCTGCCATCTTAAATTTCTTTGACAGTTCTCATTTCTGTCAACATGCGCAAGATAATACCTTAGACATGTGTACTGTGGACTGGTATACCGTCCAAGTCCAGCTGCTTTGTTGTTTTTTAGAAGATTTACCGAAGATTGAATTTCCAGTACTGTAGGGCAGCGGTTCCCAAACTTTTTAAGCTGTGGAACCCTAAACAATGCCCAAATATATTTCGGAACCCCACCCTGACAATACCAAAAAATGAAAAACAAACACATTTCAAAATCAATTTTTTATTTAGTGTGAAGAATGAATCTGTTTCATTGTTTGATTTATTTGTTTTTAAATTAACTTCTATGTCCAAAAGTTGTATTCGGATATTTGGGGCAGCGTCTAGTCTCGATCTGTATTTAGTTTTCGTGTAAGTATACACTGAAAAGCCTACTTCACAGCGGTACATTGTAACAAAAGGTAGCAAATTCAATAAAGCTCTTTTGGCAAGCTCAGGGAATTCATTCTTAATACCGATTCAAAATTCGTTTAATGATACAGAATCAAATACCAATTTTGATGAAGGGGAGCTCTGCAGATCTATCAGGGATTCGTATTCCTATATACTCAGGGTCATAGGCTTAATGGCTTTCATTAGAAATAGATTTTGTACCCACTCGATGTCAGTATTTGTATCCTGAAAGTAATCAAGCATGTGTCTTTCGAGACTTACCAAATGGAGAGCAATAACATTGCTAATATCTGCTCTGAGTTATCAAGCATGCTTTCTTGCAAGAATTTATGTAAAACTGGAAAACACTCAAAATTTTTCTTTTGTACACATGAGATAGTCCAGTCATATTGTATTTTTACCATGCAAATTGTGGGGTAGTTTTGATTTGTTCGCTCCTTTATGTTTTCGGGGGTGTTGAATCCAAATCTGAAGTTTGCCCACAAAATTTCGTGACGCAACATGGAATGCAAAAAATGCATTTTTTTTTTGGGAGTTTTTCACGAATGGCTTGAAAACTACCAACTATTCGAAAATGACACCAAAGTACCATTGAAAGTATACACAATTTCCAATAAATCTCTATGCAAGGTTTTTTTCTGTGACAACCCATTTGGACTCAAGCGCTAGTCGAAAATTTACGTATTTGTACTGCTTTCGAAAATTCACTCGAAAGCGCTAAGAAATTACTTTGTGTGACAAAATTTGAATTTTTGTCTGTAACATGAACCAAGATATACTTTCTGATGGTCCTCCCAAGAAATGCATTTTTACATCATATTTTGCTTTTGTTTCCATGTTGCGTCACGAAATTTTGTTGGCAAACCTCAGATTCGGAGTCAGCACCCCCGAAAACATAAAGGAAGGACAAAATCAAAACTAGACCAAAATTTGCTCGCAAGCACAAATTAACTGGACTAAGAACCGGAAATAAATTTTTCTTTTTAGAGCTGCCAGTTTGTCTCTCGCAAAAAATACTGTAATTGATTTTTCCTGCAGAGCTGTAGCAGTATCGTTGATCTTCTCGAAAATGTCTGCAATATAAGCTAATTTCGTAATCCATTGCTCATCATGCAATACATCAAAGAGGTTTGCAGTTGAAGACATATTGTTTTTCAGTTTGAACACATTCAAATCCTCACAAAGTTGAAATAACCTGGATAAAGCTTTCCCTCTGGAAAGCCATCGGATTTCAGTATGAAGAAGAAGCGATTCGTACTGACTGCCCATATCTTAACAACCAAATTTAAACAATCACGATTAGAAAGGACGACTCTTTACAAAATTTACTATTTTCACAGCTTCACCGAGAATTTTTTTCTTAAATCAGTTGGCATTATTTTCATAACAAGTGCATAGCGATGGAAAATACAGTGACTGCTGGTACTTCTAGGAGCAAAGTTTTTAGTATTTGAAACAACCCCTTTAACCGCCGCTGCATATATCAGTACATTTTCCCCAATTAATGATTTGTTTACTCATGAAACAGTTTATGACCCTAAAGTTCACATTTCGATTAAAAAATATAATCTCCAAAAAAAATTGTATTCAAATTTTTTTTTTGTGGAAATTTGTTCTTATTTTTCTTTTATTGTTTGCATTTTACTCTTTATACTTCAAGAAATTTGTGGAACCCTGAAAACTCTCCCGCGGAACCCCAGGAACACACTTTGGGAACCGCTGCTGTAGGGGGTTCGATGTCAATACTCCCTATATGATCTACGCATCTCGTTAAAAAGGGGCACTTTTCAGCACTCTGCTCAACAGAATCTTCAGTAAGCAAGGCAAAAAGTGATCCTTCCACCTGCGCAGCAGATCCTCGATTGATACCAAAAGTGTACCATCCACATCCATTACAAGATGATTGGTGTTGCGACAACTTCCTTGGATATTTGGTATAATTCCCTTATATCTCCTCTTCTTGCAGCATTTTCCGCATTTTCTGCGAGACCGTCTAACCTCACCCTCTTGTCACGTCTCACACAGCGATAGACCATCTTATGTGCTAAGCGATATTCTCTTCGCAATTCAGCCTTTTGTTGAGCATCTTCTTCGGCATTTATTTGCATCTTCAATCCCAGGTGTCTTGGGATATCCGAGTCTCTAACTCTCGTCTGCTTGGGTACCGTTTCGGGTTCAGCCTCCATAAAAAACACTTTTTAACTCACCCCACATCTCATCAATTATTGTTGAATGTTGAATTCCGTTTAATGACGAAGCTCTGTCATTCAGGGAAGTGACATAGTTACGATTTACGACAAAATGTTGGGGTCATTTAAGAAATTCGAGGAACTCACAAATCCTCCAAGAATATACTTGTCATGACTAAGTGCTTCGCATCTAGCCGTTCGGAATCGGCAAAAAGTTGTAGGTCCCCTTCATTCCTGCCAACAATAAGAACACAGGAATGGTTCAGCGTTGTAATTCACAAGGCCCTGGTACTCTCCGAGCTGTTGCGCCACCAAATTTTAATTTTGTTTAAAAGTATCGAACGCTCCATGCTCCAATATTCCTACGTATGCGGAAACCAACATTTGTTATATTTGTTGACGATTAATTAATTTTTATGGTGGGTGCCTTGATTGACGCTGGAACACGACCGTTTACTGCAGCCAAAGCTCCTGAAGGATTTTTAATAAAATGGTTAGCTCTTGGGGACTCATTAAAAGTTGTTCCCATAGTTCATGTATAAGCATTATCCTTCCACCATGATGTTTTCAGAGATAGGATGTATAACATACATAAGCTCAGATTCGACAGGTGAACCTGCCTTTTATCAAAAACATAACAAAGACGCCTTTTGTAGCCGCCCAATATGGGTTATAGATGCTACTTGCTGCTGCCTTTGGCCTTTCAAAATGAGCTCCTCCGCCACCAGACTTTCATGCCGTTGACCGCCACCTGCAGCTCTTTCACCTTCTGGGAGCTTTTAGCCATCTCAAGGACAAGTTTGTGCCCAGACAAGCAGCTCTAGCTTGTCTGCTTATCCCGACATCCATTCGGTGGCCCCTTTCATTGAGCTTAGGGCCGAAGTGGCGTCCTAACAATCTCTGACTAGCTGAGCTGTCAGTGTTTTTCACTGTATAGCCACTTCAATTTAAACTTACTTGTTGCATGAGTAAATTGGACAGTCCGACCGGATTTGGACCCGTGGCACCTCATGTATGAGAAATTTGGGCAAAAATAATGCCATCTATTTGGTCAGAAAAGCTCAACAAGTCTTAGAAATTGGCCAGCCTTAGATAACTTGTAATCAAGGCTGCCAAAAGTTTTTGTTTGTGACTTTGAAACGGACTTTAAAAATTCATAGAAAATAATCTATGGCTGACAAATTACTAAAGATAGTTGAACTTTTTTCATGATCTAGCGATATTTCAGATGGTTAACATTTTTTGGTAATTTCCCACAAATGAGGAGCCAAAAATCGCACGTGACCTTGAGAAACTTTAAGCCTAGATTACAAGTTATCTAGGGCAATTTCTAGGACTAGTTGACCACCAATTACAGACCAGTTATGGCATTATTTTTTCCCAAATTTCCCTTATAGGAGGTGCCAAAGATCCAGAGCCCAGTCCGACCCTGTTAAATTATACTTACTTACTTATCCGGCTCCCGATCCATGAAGGGTCTCTGCCTGAGATATTGCGGTTTTCCATCGGTTGCGGTCCCTCGCACGCTCCCTCCAGTCGTCGAGACCAAGCGCTCTTGCGTCTGTGACCACCTGGTCCCTATAGCGAAGGTTCGGTCTTCCTGGTCGTCTCGAACCTGGGGGCTTGGATTCGAAGATCTTTGGACTACATTCACATCTTGGTACAGCTCGTACAATTCACGATTGAATCTTCTCCTCCAATCGCCCTCTTCGCATTTAGGACCAAATATCCACCGAAGAATTTTTCTCTCGAAAGTGCCCAGTATCATTTCCCCTTTTTTACTTATCGTCCAGCACTCGGCGCCGTAGAGTAGAACTGGTTAAATTAGCGTTTTGTATAGTGTGCACTTTGTCTTTCGGGAAAGGAGCTTTGAACCCAATTGTTTGGCCAAACCGAAGTAGCAACGGTTTGCTAGGGTAATTCTTCGTCAGATTTCCGCTAAAGTGCCGTTCGTGGAATTGATGTTTGTTCCGAGGTAGGTGTACTCCTTGACTACCTCGAAATTACTGCTACCAACAGTGACGTTTTGTCCTAGGCGATGGACAGATGAGGCTTTGTTTGTTGATAGCATATACTTTGTTTTGTCCTCATTCACTTCAAGACCAACGCGTTTCGCCTGTTCATCAATAGCTGTGAATGCTTCAAGTACAGCTCTCTTGGAGCGGCCGATGATGTCGATGTCGTCCGCATAGTCAAGCAGTTGAGAAGACCCGTTGAAGATAGTGCCTTCCATGTTAACACCACTCTTGCGCACTTTCTGTTCCAGGACTAGGTTGAAAAAATCACGTCTGGAATAACTCGGATGAGCACATTGCACCGCGTATTTTGTAACGTCATGTGGCATAACGGGATCAGTTTTTTCGGGATCCCGAGTTCCGACATCGCCAATAGAAGCTCTTGGCGACTTATGCTATCATATGCGGCTTTAAAGTCGATGAATAGGTGGTGGGCCTCGACTTAAAATTCGTTGGTCTTTTCCAGGATTTGCCTCAATGTGAAGATTTGGTCTATCGTTGATCTGCCTGGCCTGAAGCCACACTGGTACGTGCCGATCATAGTGTTGCAGAAAGGTTTTAGACGCTCACATAGTACGTTGGATAGGATCTTGTAGGCAACATTAAGCAGGGATATGCCTCTGTAGTTCTTGCAGGACATAGGATCGCCTTTTTTTGTAGATTGGGCATATTGAGCTATTTGACCAGTCGTCGGGCATACTTTCCTCCTCCCACACTTGGTTGATGAGCTGGTGCATGCACCCTAAATTATACACAGACAACAAAAAAGCAGCGTTTTAATAAAACTTGACTTCCGCCTTTTAGAATCGATTAGATCGCTACACACTATCAACCCGCGTATAAACGCATTCAGTTTAATATACCCAAGTCAAAACTCTTCTGATGGACCAAAAGAAAATAAACGAAACAACTGATTAAAATGACAGTAAACAAAATTATATAAATCTTTAAAAAAAATGAATCTTTCAATGCTTCTCTTTCTCCATTTGTTAGCGTAATTATTGTTGATGGTTGTATTCAGGGAGTGTTGTGGCAATAAAATACGCCCGCGATGATTAAAGGCCAGAATTTTAAAGGAATATCATTGGTATAAATATGCAAATTTATTTAAATGCTTCTCAATTAAAGTGATTTAAACGGTATGTAAGAAAAGGCATATAAAAAATATAAATGGGTTTTCATAATATGTGAGCACTTTGGCTTTTGATTTTTTTTTGTTGAGATATAGTTTTTAGTTGGGTGTTAAGTAGTAAGTGTTAGAAACTGTGATGAGAAATAAGCAGGTATTTAATATTTAATTAATCATTTTGTTTTAAGTGCTGCTTTGCTTAAGGTTTAAGCTGGAAGGGCTAATTTAAGAAACGATGCAGATGGCTAATTGGTGGATTTGTATTTTTCTGTTCATAAAATCGATTCAATTTCTCTTCGACCTTACGTGAAAAGTAAAAGCTTTTTTGCAGTGTCGATGTCGTTTGATTAAGCTTACCAAATTATAATTTATTGCATATAACACGTAAGAAATTTAAACTCAAAGCTTTCTTAGGCTAGGAACGCACTTGCTTTTTTCTGTCGCACGATTATTTAGTCGTACGAAAAAATAACTATACAATCCACTTCCTCTCTATATTATAAACCCTAATTTAAGATTTTTTTCATATGCTTTTCTTAGAATAAAACAAGAAAAGTTTGTTTTAACAAAAAGTTCCAAGAAAATAAAAAATAAAAGGCATTTTTCAAACAATAGTGCATTACTTTAAAAAGAAGTTCCCTGCTTGGTGTCTCCGTGTTCTGCATTAACACATCATCTTCTTTGTTGGTCATTGAATTTTAAGTCAACACTATTATATTTTCTTCAAAACCTGACTCAAAACATGAATTCTTATAAAATCCGAAGAGGCTATATATTTACTTTATAATTCGGATGTGACAACCAAGTGGCGCTTGGATCAACTGAAGAGTGCTCTGTTTTACCACCATCATCATCAATGCTCTGAACAACGAACAACATGACGATGCGCATCAAAAGCAGAGGTGAAATAGGGTAATTTTCAATACATTGGGAATCTGATTTAAAAAAAAAAATGAATTTTGTTTAATTTATCAGGAGTAAGAAATATTTTCTTTGTTTTTGATTTCAAGTATAGGTACCTACACGTAACATAAATAAAATGCACGACTGGGTCGCACGTACTTGCTCTTATGTTCAAGACACTGTGGGTTTAAGAAAATGTAGAGAAGCATGAAATACGACATTTAAATTGGATAAAGCAAATCTTTTGACAGTTTGAGGTGGACAAAAAGAATGCCATCTTAATTCTTGATTGAATATGATTGTATGGGAAAACAAAATTTAAAATCGTTGGAGCGGTTTTTAAAAAAAATAATTTTTTATATATAAAAGCTTAAAACATTTTTAAGAACAAATTTTGGTATGCAAATCTGAAGTATATATTTATGTGTATATAAAAAAAATTAAAAAAAAATTGTCAGCCCGTTTTTGAGATATCGAATTTTCAAAAAAAAATTTTGAAACTTTTTTTAAAAATCCAAAATTATTTTTTTTGAAAATTTTGATATGCAATATTATTTGATCTTATCTGAATTATGTATATACAAAAATTCATCTACATACATCTGTTTAGCCGATAACGAGAAAATTCAAAATAAAAAAATATGTTCTCTGACATGTACTATTAAGAGTTGCTGAGTGCATTATTTTATAATTTTTGGTAGTAGATCGTACTTATTTTGGTATATAGAAAAAGTTTAATCAAAATCGTAGGAGTCGTTTTTGAGAAAAAAAATATTTTCCTTTGCGGTTTAACTTAACTTTTGTATGGAAGGTACCGTTATTTTTCCATAAATGTAAAATTTTTTCTAAAAATATTTTAGAGAGTACCTACTAAAAAATTTTAAATATCGAGTTTCAAAAAAAGCGATAATCTCGTTTTCGATTTTTCAAAAAAAATGTTAAACATTTTTTAAAAATCAACAAAATATTTTTTCAAAAATTTTGGTACACAGAACTATTTATATTTTTTGGAAGTTCTGTATAAAAAAAATAATCGAGATTGGTTATACCGTTTGGCTTTCCACCCAAGGAAAGCCTTTACTAAAATAAATTTATTGAATTTTTTTAAAAAAAAGTTGTCGAGCCGTTTTTGAGAAAAATACGATTATGTAAAATTGCTAAAAAAATTGTATGGCAGGTACCGTTATTTTTGATTCTAAAAAAAAAATGAAAAAAACGTGTGGGCATAATCACCAAAAACCCCTATGTACCAAGTTTGAAGAAAATCGATCGAGCCGTTTAGGCTGTAGACGAACAGAACAGACAGACAGACAGACAGAATTGTGCCACCCAATTTTTTGTGTTCTCTATCATCGTAATATCATGTTTGATTGTTATCTCAAAAATATTTGTTTGTATACGAATCCAAAACTTGCCATATACTTAGTACCTATAATCACAAATAATTATATACAGATGTCTCACGCTCATAGAAAAATCTGGGATATGAAACTGAAAATCTACAATTCAATGAGCTTTTAAGAAAGCTCTTTTCATGGAATTATTTTAAGATCTGGTCAAAGTGCTTTTTCTCTTTCAAATTTGTACCTTCTAAAATCAGAACAAAAATATATTTTCTGCGATGCTCTCTCACTTTTATTTCTGTTTCTCGTTACTCTTTTTTCAATCATCTCGCCACAGTATTTTTTCCAGTATTCTCGTAAGGGATAGGTATACCTATGGTTATGTACCTAAATTTCTCATAGCGGGATCTTAATGAGAAAAAAGTGAGACGAGAAAAAAATGCAAGTGCAGGTGCGTTGTGTATTCCGATTGTAGGTAAGTATAACTTCTTGTGTATTCATTAAAGGAAACCAAAACAGAATTTTTGGTATAAGTTACATAGATGTAGATGCATATGTTTGTATGTAGGTATTTGAATTTATTTGCCTTTTTAAAGATTTTCTTGATTAAGTTAGGAAAAATAATATTTGTGAGTGATTCGGATTATGATGAATTTTTGTGTGATTTGATTTGATAAGATTTGTGTGTCTGCTAAAAAATGAAAGAAAGGTAATGTACCTACCTACCTAGGTATGGGAATTTTTTTAAAGGTAACGTATTCTTTTTATATAAATAAACTTTATTAAATTCCAAAGATGGGTTTACAGATGGATTTGTATATAATTTTTTGTTGTACTTATAGATTATTAAAAATGGTATCAAATATCTAGGCAGGTAGGATTATCAACTGTAGAAAAATAATGTTGTAGGAAAAAACTGCTATAGTAACACTGTGTAACAAAATTTGAATTTGAAACCAGTAATATACCTACCTAGAATCCGTAGTTTTGTAGAAATATTATAACTGCTTTTAAAAATTTGCGTCTTTACGTCCACTTTACATCGACCTAGAGCTTAAACGGATGAACTGATTTCCTTCAAATTTGAAATATAATTTTTCAAAGATTGTGCTCATAAATATTCCAAAATTGAAGAAAATCGGTAGACTCGTTTGGGCTCCAGCATCTAGCTTAATGTTAAGTGGACTTAAAACGCAAGTTTTAAAATGGAGTTACCTAGGTATCATGGTTCTACAAAACACTACAGATATGTCTATACTTTTCTGGTGGTTTTTGCTGAGCTTAATCCGAATCTGGTTTCAGAATTGCTCTAGTATAATACGTTTTTGAAGTAGGTATTTCAGTATAAAATTTGAAAAAAAACTCGATTTTTCGGTAAATTTCGGGTTTTATTAGATATTTCCTAAGTGTTTTTTTTAATAATTTTGTTATTTTGAGGCATAAACATTTCCTTCAAATTCTTTTTTGATCTTTTAAATAGGTAGGTACTTGCATTCCGCTTCGAGAAATTGCTAATTAGTTGTTAGCTTTCATCTTAAATTACATATGTTATATAAAAACATGCTAATTTCATAAATAAGAAAAGAGGACTTCTAAGATATAAATAGAAATATCTTAAAAACCTGACGTTCTTGAGCCATTATTACCAAAAATTCTTTAAAACTCACGGTATTGTACTAAAAATTAATTTATTCTTATTGCAAATATAGTTTAAGAGCCGTTATTTTTGGCCTTAAAATCTTAGCCCTTGAAAGACCAATTTTTCGCTTTTGTCTTGTAGCATAAAGCAACTTAGTGATTTACTACTTTTTTTAATGACATCCTTTACACAAAACAGAGGTACGCATACAAAAAAAACCTTGAATTCCAATAGTTTCTGCCAAATTCCTAGCTGGGCGAGTACAAGCAATCAAATTCTCCGGCAAAAATTAAAATAAATCAAAATTTACCTTCCTCTTTTTGAAAAAAAAGTCAATTTTTTCTTCAAAGTTAATTAAAGAAGGGCCCAACCTTCCTTAACCCCCTTCTATAAGACTAACGAACGAAATTGAAAAAATATGTTTTTATATTTAATAAATTTTTATTTGGGGTTACACAAAATAAAGTTGACAAAAAACAAATTCTTGTTCATAAAAATAGTTAGGTATTTATTTCCACTTGTTTTAACCTAAAAGCCCTAAGATTAGGATATAAAACAAAAATTGATTTAGAATAAAAACCGGTTCAAGGGAAAATTAAATGTTAAGTTTCCAAAATTCTAACAAACTCTTTGAGATTTTGTAAAATAAGTTTTTCTCAAATGGGAAGGCGAGTCCGATTAAACCCAGAAAAATAATTATTTTTAAAATGTTTACTACCTTACAAATAAATATTTAAAAAAGGTTTTAAATGTTTCTTTTTATAAAAAAAAAATCTAAATCTGGTTTCAGAAAAATTCTATCACGTCCAGTTTTTTTTAAATTGATTTTTGAAAAATATGACTGATTTGTAAAAAAGAGCCCTCTTAGACTTGGTTGACCTGGTAAAAAAAAACTATTGGGCGTATTCTGCTCAAATTTGGAGGACTTACTCCACATAATATAAGCTTTCACATGAAACCAGATTTGTCATCATCCATCAATGTTCACCTATATTTTTTACCGTTATTTAAAAAAAACAACAGAAATTTCGAAATTTCGTAGTTTTTATGATTTACGCTGTAAAAAACATATTTTTTTGGGAAATAATAGAATTTCCCTATATTTGATATTCATAAACTCAAGTATATTAAATAAATTTTAATCAAAGACTTTAAAAAAAGAAACCACTAAGCGGTTTAAAATCCCAAATACTTTTTTCCCATTAGTATATTTTTCACTGATATAAAAAACTGGTAAAATATTTTACAATATAAAAAACACACCGATTCTACCGAGTAGTTTTAAAAATAAAATAAATTCAAAAATCCAATACACAATTTACTATAACTTTTTTTTCCTCAAACACATTATTTTGTAGCTTTTTTTCTTTTCATATTTTCCATTGTCTGACGAAAAATTGACCAGCAAAAATCTGCCAGCGCTGCTTCTGACCATTCCCGTTATATCTTCGTTCTATGTGCATCATGTCTTGATGAAACCATTCACCATGTTCATCTGAAACTGCACCAAGGTAAACTGGGAAACAATTTAAGTGGGAGTCCAAAAAATTAATTTTCAGCGACATGTTGCAACTAAGAGCTGTATAAGAGCTAAGTAGTTCTTGGATGATGTCCTTGAATTTACAATATCTTTGGAAGGAAAACGAGTTTTAAAAAGATTTAAAATGATTTAGAAAGATGAAATATAGCTCTTTCAGGTCGTGTTATTAGTTTTAAAAAAAGTTTCTCTCAGTGAAGAAATTCAACGTCAAAAGTACCCAAAAAACGGGTTTTTGACATGTTTGAATTGAAATATCTCAAAAACGTGACGTGCTAGAGTAATTTTGACTTCAGATTCGGATTCAGCATGCCAAAATCCTTTGGAAAAGTATATTTTGGTTTAAAGGCGATTTTCGTTGCACGCGCCGCCTGAGTACTTAAATGCCCCATATCCAAAAAAATTATTCCCCAGAAAACGAATTTTAAGGTTTGAAAAATAATTTTCTTACTTTCTCCTTGAGAAATATGATGTTTGAATTTTTATATACATTGTTTGAAAATATCTTTGTTGTAATTTGAAGACATGACGTCAAAAGCTGTAACGGTTATTTTTATAAAAATAAAAGCATGAAAAAAGTCAGAAATGGATATAGGACCCTCTCCCATACGAATGCGAAATCGATGAAAACCAAATTGAAAATTTCCCATGGATATAGGACTTTTGTGCACTGAAAGGAGGGAATTCAATGTTAGCAAGAAGAACAAAAAAATTAAAAAGCACTGGTATTATTTATTTTTTATAATTTAATTTTTATTGATAAGAACATAAAACAAAAAATACTATCAACTTAGTGGCTATACCTTACTAAAACTCTTATTGGATTATTTCTAAGTCAACAAAATAAGTATGAAAATGCTTAAGTATTTTAATACTTAATTATGAAAAATACTTAAAACTAACTTTGGTCCTTAAAATTTTCCTGAAAAATACGTCTTTTTTAATTGGGAATAATTTATAAAAATTCGTCAACATTACATTGTATTGTATAAAGTTTTAATTGTTTTTTAAAGTTTTTTTTCAAATTAATTTTTTTTTTTACCTTTTTTGATTTTATCCACTTTAGTAAAAATAAAAAAAACATGCCTAAATTAAATCGTTAAAAAACCTACAAGGCTGCATTAAATGCAGTTTTGAAGTTTGGGAACATTAAGGTACGTAAATGAACTTGTCTAAATAAGTATTACCCATGTTTTATTTTTACTCATAACCGCATTGCGGACTAATATGAAAACAGTGCTTTACATCCATCTCTATTTACCTCATGGTTGAGTATTTTCAACCTTTATGTTGTCTTTTTTCTTTACCATCATCAAAGTGAAAACTTACTTTTGCGTTATTGAAATAACCTCCGATAGAAACCTGGATCCCATATGTTGTTCTTGCATGCTAGAAGATAACCCCGGCCCAGATATAATTAAACGCTCTATATCCATGGCCCTTTGGTATGGGGCACTTAAGCATTAAATGAATGTTTTAAGAACTCTTCTACAAAGACTGCCCCACATAGTACAAATTTTGAATGTGCGTCAAATAAGCACTGAGAGGACCCACAAATTAGTGGTCTATGGAGCAAACTGGGTTTCTGTAACTACCTAAATAAGAGAGATAGAGCAACGTGGATAGCAGCAAACGATAGAGAAAATTCGAATAAGTATAACTGCATCATTAACTCAGTTTCCCGAAAAAGTGGTCTATGGGGCATTTAAGTACTCAGGCGGCGCAGTGTAATTTGCTTAAGAAAATATCAGTTATCGACGCTCCAATATGAACACAGCATAAAAGCTGTGATTCGATCTTCGAGTTCATCGTTGCTCACATAGCTGCTTGGATTGTTTATCTCAGCTTTAGCATAAACGCACCCTAACTCCTTGAGGAGTATATTCAATAGCTTAGCCATTTTTTTTATTTTTGTAAAAAGCGCTTCTAATGAGCTTAAGTAAATATTTTTTTTCACGTCGTTTTTTCCATTTTCTTTTTCAAAAACAGTTTGACCAATTTTATTTAAATTTTGCTAGTACATTACTACATAGATATCAAAAAAGTTATTCCCTTTTCCGTGACCTTTTTAATTTTAATCGCCGCCCTTAGATCAGTTTTTGTTAATATTTGTAATAATTCTGAATTTGAATACATATTCCAATTGATTAAATAATTTTTGAATTGTCTTTTCAAATATTTTCAAAAAAATTATAAAATAGAAAAAAAGCCAAATATACCAGTGATTTATGATTAAAGTTTATACAAATTGTCTGATGAAGTAACCAATCCTTCAATGTCACAGTTTTATTGAAAAAAAACAACTAAAACTTACGTATCGCCGATAGCGAAAGGTTTTTAAAGAACTAATATGAATGCATACCAATATTTTTTGATAGAATTGAAATAAAAAGTGTTTAAAATGTGCTACCTACTATCAATGTATTTCTATTTAATTTTTCTATCAATTACAAAACTGTTTCCATATTACTTGAACTACTAAAGAAGTAGGTACCCATTTACAAAAATGAAAAAAGAAACAGTAAGAAAATATATTTATCCATACAAAAAAATGACAATAAGTTCTTTCAGGGAGGCCGACTTGGTTTTGATGTCATTTGATGCAGCATTAAAAACTACCTTAAAAACATGTGTCATATGCTAAGGTCGCACCAAAAATAATTTTGCTGTTTCTCTTTTCAAAATCACAATGCCAGTGTCCACGATCTGCATCTGAATCTGAATAGCAAAGTAATTAAAACCAACTCCGCAGAAGAAAAAACATCTGAAAATCTACATACATAGCTACCCACAAAGCTAAATTTCTCCTGCATCTTTCATTTTTTTTTTGTGTGAGAGAAATTCTTCTGTCATTTGTTTTTGTGTTAATGAGAAAAGTATTCAAAGAGTTTTCCATGTTGATCTCTTTTCTTATTAGAAAAAGCTTTTTCTTCTTGGATATTTGTCGGCTTAAAATTCTCTTCTTCTCATGAAATCCACTTAAAAAGCATTTTGTCGGCTGATGATTTGTCGGCTGATAAAATTTTTGAAGACAGAATTTTCTATGGAGGTGAGACATCTGTATATAATTATTTGTGCTATAATCGCAAGTAAAAATAGAGTTATGGAAATAGCCAGCAAACATTTCCCTACAGAAATGATTGATAAATGATTCACATAAGCGAAAAGAACCTTCACTTAAATTCATTTCTGAATCGGTTTGAAAACAATTTCTTGGGTAGCATTACTTTGAATTAAAATCAATTAAAATTAAGGAGAAAAAGATAAAACCATGGGTAGTTTTTAAACGATCCGTTTTCACTAAATTCTGAACTTTTTTTCTTCTATTTATGGGATAAAGATCTATCCATTAGTAATATCAAAACATTTATTGAGCAGTAAAAATTAGATAAAAAATATTTGAAGAAAAAACCCTCAATATTAGCGGTTATTTTTAGTCTCGTTTAAGGTTTTGAGTATTAGCGCCATTTGGCGCTGCTGTCCCGTTGCTTACGGTGGATAGTGTAGCGTGTAAGGAACAATTTCCTAGAAAGATCGCATCCGGAACCGTCCGGATTCGATTTCCAGGGAAATTTGAAGTGAGCAAATCATGCACTAAAAAATAAAAATTTTAGTAAAAATTAAGATGTTGATAGCGTAACCTGCATTTTTGGTAATCATAAAATATTTTATTTTATATTTTACTGTTACCAATCCATTTTAAACGGCTTTTCATCATATGTAATTTAACCAGGGTTTTATGAAATAACAACAATTTTAAAAGTTGCGATGTGACATCGTAAATATTTATTCAAGAGACATAATGCTATGCTACCTACATATGTGTAATGTGATAAGCAGTAATATTTTGTCATTAAAATTCACTGTGTCACATCGCTAAAATTACATTTTTGCAATATTTGGTGGTAAAAATTACGATATTACAAATTTAATTGTAAATATTAAGATATTTATTATTGCACCTGCTTCACCACAGACTCTAGCGTTGACATATCTAAGTAAGAACGTAAATGGTGGGCAAATATAAATATATTTTTGTAGTGTACGTAACAGTTTTCAAATAAAATACTTTTTCCGTTAATTCAGAAAACAATGAGCTATAGGATGCAAAGAGCAAGAATTCAGTTAGGTTAGTTATCAACCAATTTTACTCTCATTTTCACTCTTCTTAAATCATTTTCACACTACTTATTTGCTTAAGGGCTTTCACTTTTTTTTAAGGTTTGTTAGATACATGTATGTGCGGTCGCGTCATTGTTCTTTATCATGACTAAACATTTAATTAAAATGGATAGTGGGTTCAGATTTACCCAGACTGGCTCCACCAAAAAACGTCCACAAAATGGGCGTTGTGCAAGAACTTTAAAAGCCAACATTCTAGAAATATATGTATTTTCATAAGGTTTAATTAACACCGGCATTTTTTCTAATTTTTACGAAAAATTACTCCTATAAGAAACTATGCGTGGCAGTGGACGGATATATATTGGTTACTCGTCCTAATAATTATCATTCCTGAAAATTTCATCAACATCAGTTCGGTGGTTTAGTTTTAAGCGAATTTTTTCCATTTTTCCATACACTGTGCACCGGGCCATACAACGAACAGCACTCCGAACCGTGAAAAGTGCCGTGAAGGAAATCCTGTGATATAGCTCTAAAAACTAACGATGTCAGTTTGACATCTGTCACTTTGAAAGCTGTCAGTTTGACATCTGTCACTTTGACAGCTGTCAGTTTGACATCTACCTTTTTGACAGCTGTCAGTTTGACATATGTCACTTTGACAGCCGTCAGTTTGACATCTGTCACTTTGACAGTTGTCAGTTTGACATCTGTCACTTTGACAGCTATCAAGTTTCAAAGTGATATACATCAAACTGACAGCAACGAAGCCTTGCAAAAGGTTGCAGTCTTACATTACAACCGATGTATTTAACTATCCACGTTAAAAAAAAAAATAAAAAAAAACCTTGAGTTTCGAACAGAATTGTTTTATTCGAGGTACTGCCTCTTGCGAGGAACTGACAAATCCTCCAAGAGTATACTTGTCATGAAAAAGTGCTTCTTAATTTAGCCGTTCGGACTCAGCAAAAAACTGTAGGTCCCCTCCATTCCTGCCAACAAACACGCACACAGGAATGGTTGTTAGTTGTAAGTCACTAGGCCCTGGTTCTCCATGAGCTGTTGCGCCACCTAATTTATTTATTTTTTAGATAAATACATAGGTTGTAATGTAAAACTGCAACCTTTTGCAAGGCTTCGTTGCTGTCAGTTGACATCTGTCACTTTGAAACTTGACAGTTGTCAGAGTTACAGATGTCAAACTGATAGCTGTCAAAATGACAGATATCAAACTGATAGCTGTCAAGGTGACAGATGTCAAACTGACAGCTGTCAAAGTGACAGATGTTAAACTGACAGCTGTCAAAGTGACGTTGCCCATATAGAGTAGAGCCACCGGCATAACCAGAGATTATCAATATATTTTTTTTTTTTTTTTTTTTTTTCACTTCAGATTCTTTGTTGTAGTGAGCTTAGAGCAAGCTGCATTCTACAATCAGAGTCTCATCATGAGTGCATGTGTTAGTGGTTAGTAAAATTAAGTAAACTAACACAAGCACATACACAAAAATACAGATAATTAACGAAACTAAGACAATATACAAAATTAGAAAAAATATAAACATATAAAATTAAATAATCAAAGTTAAAACATTAAAGCGAGAGTGGAGCACTGGTTCGAAACAATGTTTTTAATTAGTGCTTCAAAGTATCCGGATATTTCGGATATCCGGATATCCGAAACAGATCCGGATCCAGGATCGGATATCCGAGCTATCCGGATAGTGTCGGATATCCGGATATCCGGATAGTTATATGAGACAGTTGAGATCCGACACTATCCGGATAGTGTCGGATCCTCGGATCTATATTCAGATCCGGATCCAGTTTGATGAACTTTCCATGTATAGTACGAGTAAAACAGGGAATATTAAGAAAAATAAACCTTACCGTCATGAAATTTAGTAAAAAACGTTTTCAAAACACCCTTGAAAATATCTGGTAATGGTACTTTTTGTGGGGGGGGGGGAGGGGAGAGTTTAATAGGAGGAGTTGTAAGATTAGTGATATTACTACTATTTTGTTTGTAAAAATATTTTTGTCACTTAATAAAAATTCAAATTCAATTCAATTCAAAATTCTATTATAGAACTGAAAAATGATTTGGGTACAATATTAACATTTGGTATATGGTTTAAGGGTATTTTCTAATGCTGAATTCAATTAAATCAAAATCAAGACGATACAATCATCATAAATAAAATGCGCGACTGGATCGCACGTACTTGCTCTTATGTTCAAGTTGTGTGGGTCTTAAGAACTTTAAAAAATAATCAAGTAATTATAGAAAAGTATAAAAAGCATTTAAATCGTTCTTTTAATTGTATAAACAGTCTGATAAATAACTTAGAGCTCAAAAAAAAGTATGCCATTTGATTACTTGAAAAAATATGAATATATGCAAAACAAAAATTTAAAATCGTTGGAGCCGTTTTCTTAAAAATTAATTTTTTATATATAAAATTTTTGTAACATTTTTCAAAAAAAATTTGGTATGCCAATTTTGAGTATATATTAATATACATTTAAAACTGAAATTTCAACACAATTCATCAACCCGTTTTCGAAATATTGAATTTTCAAAAAAAAAATTTGAATCTTTTTTTAAAAATCCAAAATTTATTTTTTCAAAAATTTTGGTATGCAGTATTATTTATATTCTAACAAAGCTTTTGTGCAAAAAATTTCATTGAAATCGAATGAGCGGTTAATGAGAAAATCAAAAATAAAAAAACCGTTATATGGCAGGTACCGTTAATAAATGTTTTTGGTGATTTTTTTTCTTACTAAAAGGAAAATAATACCTACAATAATACACTGATTTTTTTTATCAAAATCGTTGGAGCCGTGCTTGAGATAAATAAGCTTTTCCTTAACGGTTGTATGGCAAGTACCGTTATTTT
This sequence comes from Dasysyrphus tricinctus, assembly GCA_963921185.1. NCBI lineage: Eukaryota > Metazoa > Arthropoda > Insecta > Diptera > Syrphidae > Dasysyrphus > Dasysyrphus tricinctus. The sequence goes on from OY992530.1 coordinate 9,484,786, forward strand.
TTGAGCTAAAAAAAAAAATTTCAATTTCCCCTCTGGAGAGTTGCAAAAAAACCTTAAGACCAAAATTTGAAGAAAATCGCTTTAGTAGTTTAGGCTGCAGGTTGAGGTACGGACAGACAGACAGACAGACAGACAGACAGAATTTTGCCACCCACTTTTTTCGTGTTCTCTATCATCGTAATGTCATGTTTGATTGTTATCTCGAAATTTTTTTTTGCACGAATCCAAAACTTGCCCTATAGTACCTATATCGCAAGTAAAAAGTCATACTGCCTTTTGATATTAATATAAAAACGTAGAACAGGTTAAATAAAAACTTGTCCACCCCTAATTTTTGTAAATAAATATAAATTGGGTGGCACAACAGCTCGTGGAGAACCAGGACCTAGTGACTTACAACTCTCAACCATTCCTGTGTGCGTGTTGTTGGCACGAATGGAGGGGACCTACGGTATTTTGCCGAGTCCGAACGGCTAAGTGAGAAGCACTTTTTCATGACAAGTATACTCTTGTAGGATTTGTCAGTTCCTCGTAAGAAGCAGTACCTCGGATAAAACATTTCCTAATTTTTGTATCACGTATTAGTACATGGATACTAATTCGCTTAAGGTATGTTCCTGATCAACATTGATTAAAATTAGTAAGCCAGTATACAGAAATTCCCATGTTTTGAATTTAAACAACAACTGCAGTTTACAGCATAAAAAAACACGGGCCAGTTTATATATAAACTTGTATTATGTTTATTTATTTATTTCGCTTAATTCAAGCTTATAAAATAATAACAATAATTAGATAACTTAAACCATCTAAAAACAACTTATTCTAACTAAAAACTAAAGAGAAGGGGGTTAGGGATAATTAGAGTAAAGGTTTTTTCTAAGGGAGGATACACTTGGGTTAAAATCAAGGAGATGCTGTGCACTATTGGCTAATGGTAACATTGTTGAAATTGGGTTAAAATGGGCATAGTTGGTTCGGTGAGTAGGAAGGCGAAGGAAGGGAACAGATCTAAGGTTACGTGGATTGGTGTTAAAGAAAATTAATTCAAGAAGTGGCGGAGAATCGATGGCTCCTGTAATGACTTGGTGAACGAAGAGTATGTCTGCAACAGCATGACGTTTAGCAAGGGTGTTTAAGTTAATCAGTTGTAACCGATGTTCGTAAGGGGGGAGGAAAAGAGGATCAGACTATGGAAGATTTCGTAAGGCGAAGCTTAGAAACCTACGTTGCACAGCTTCAATTCTAGATGAGTGGGTGGTTTGATAAGGAGACCAAACTTGACTGGCATACTCAAGAATAGTCTAACAAATGTGATGAAGAGAGATTTTGTTACGTATGGGTTTGAAATTTCTTTAGACCAGCGCTTTATAAAACCAAGGGAACAGTTTGCTTTTGCAATAATTTTATCTATGTGAGAACGGAAATTAAGCTCTTTATCACATAAAATGCCGAGATCGTGAATGGAGGAAACTGTGGGAACCGGGATGTTGCAAAAATGGTAAGTACGAGATAGTAGGGACAGGCGTTTACGAGAAAAAGTCTTGTGTTGACATTTAGTGACATTGAGTTCGAGGAAGTTTTTGGTGCACCATGTAAGAAAAAAATTTAAGTCATTTTGAAGCAGGGAAGAATCAATTGGACTAGATATTACTTTCATAATTTTCATGTCGTCGGCATAGATAGAGAGGTTAGAGAAGGAAATAATGCTTTCAACATCATTAATGGAAAGGACAAGTAAAAGTGGCCCGAGATGACTACCCTGAGGAACTCCTGAGGAAGCATAGATGGGATCGGACACGGAACATCTTAAAACAGTAGTTCTGGTTTATGAAAACGAAAATGTCTACATCTTGTGGAAGCAGTGCATTTATTTTAGCTGTGATAGTATTTCCAGCCATTTTTTTCGCTACATCCGCAATAAATGGTATCTTCTTGCTCAATGTTTCCACCATTCACAAAATTGTGCCATCCACTTTTCTCATGTTTTCTATCCTCGTAATGTCATGTTTGATTGTTATCTCAGTTTTTTTTTCACGAATCTAAAACTTGCCTACAGTACCTACTTATGTAGATATATCGAAAGTAGGAAAGACTGCCAAATTTGAAATTTTTCAGTGCCAATTGCCAATGGGTGCCACAGTGCACTAATTTGAAAGTGCCAGTTTGGCACTTAAGTGTCTGTTTCTGCAGCGCTGCGCTGTTTCCAATGTTGAGCTAGAACTATAGTAATAATATTTAATAATTCAAAAAATTATTTTTATGTGATAAGAAATGTGGGGTTGAAAAGGTTTTTTATTTTACCTGCTCAATGGAATTCCTATTAAAAATGCAGTATAACTTTTTCTAGAATGATTTTTCCGTCTTAATTTTGATTTTATGGGATTCAGCATTAAAAATTACCTTAAAATCATGTATCATATGTTTAGATTGTACCAAAATGATTTTCAGATTTATAATCCTACAATTTCCCGCATCCCGCCCCACAAAAAAAAAGTACCCTTCCAACCTAGATATTTGAAGGGTTCTCTTTGAAACTTGTTTTGCAAAGTTTCATGAAGGTAAAGTTTATTTTTATGTATAAATATCCTGCTATTACCTTACTATAACTATATACACGTGAAAGTTAATCGAACTGAATCCGGATCTGAATATGGATCCGAGGATCCGAAACTATCCGGATAGTGTCGGATCTCAATAGTCTCATTTATCTGTCCGGATATCCGGATATCTGACACTATCCGAAACTATCCGGATAGTTTCGGATCCCAACTGTCTCATTCATATGTATCCGGATATCCGGATATCCGGATAGTTTCAAGATTCGGATATTGTTTGAAGCTCTATTTTTAATCCCATTTTACTCATGTTAAAATCAACAGATGAGGCGTTCAAGTTGAAAAGTTTGCACATGCGATTGAGAGGTTCGTGTGTACCATAGTTTGTTCTGTGAAAAGGAACATGAAAAAGTTCAAATCCTCGCAGGTGGTGCGATCCTCCGCGGAAATTAATGCCTACATGGGCTAACAAGTCAGGCGCATCAATTTTACCATTGATAAGTTGATGAAAAAATACCAAATCATTATTAACACGCCTTTGATATAAAGTTTGAAGTTGGAGAAGCTGAATTCTGTGTTCATATGGTGGCAGGTTATACGGATCAGCCCAGGGAAGACCTTTCAAGGCAAAACGAATGAATCTATGTTGTATTGCTTCAATACGGCTTTTATGAATTTCGTAGAAGGGTGTCCAAACTTGGGAGGCGTACTCAAGATGGGGTCGTACATAACAATTTTATAAGGAAAGAGTAACATACGGATCGTTAAATTCTTTTGCCCAGCGTTTTATAAATCCAAGCATGGAACTTGCCTTATTTACAATATAATTAATATGTTCTATGAAACCTAGATCAGAACTAAAGTGAACACCCAGATCTTTGAAACTAAAAACACGGCAGAGTGTGTGCTGTGAAATTGAATAATCAAAAGCACTCACTACTCGTTTTTTAGAGAAAGTTATAGTTTGACATTTGACTGGGTTAAGAGAAAGACCGTTTTTCCCACACCAAACATTAAAATTGTCAATATCAGCCTGCAGGAGAATGTGGTCATGACTAGATTGTATTGTTTTAAAAATCTTCATATCATCAGCATAAATAAGAATGTCACTAAAATGTATACACGAAGTAACATCATTTATAGCGAGAATGAAAAGTAACGGGCCCAAATGGCTTCCCTGGGGTATGCCCGAGTGAGCATTGAATGAGTTTGAAAGGAAGTCTCTAAATTTAACTTGGTAAGATCTATTCTCAAGGTATGATTTTATCCATGCTATAAAACAAATCGGAAAACCAAAAGCTTTGAGTTTGAATATAATAATGTTGTGACTAAGCTGGTCAAATGCTTTAGAAAAATCAGTGTATATGCAATCAACTTCATTTCCGTTTTCTAATGCAAGAGCACAAGTATGCAAAAACGTAAGGAGATTTGTAACCGTTGATTTTCTACTCACAAAGCCATGCTGTTGTTCACATATTATATTTTTAGTATGAAATGTTAAGCTCTCACAAACAACTTGTTCGAATAGTTTTGGAATGCAAGAGAGCTTTGCTATGGGCCTATAATTTTTGATATCAGTTTTTTCGCCCTTTTTAAAGATTGGTGTAAGAAACGATTTCTTCCATAAATACGGAAAACTGCCTGTCCTTCAAGAAAACTCGAACAAAAATTTAAGGGGCTGAACTAATATAAGTTTACATTTTTTTAATACTATAGGTATAGGCGGAATTCCATCTGGACCAGATGAGTAATCATCATTTAATGATGAGAGAAGGTCTAAAACAGTACTCGGTGGTACTGGGATATTGTTGCAGCTAGTTTGGGCATAGGTATGTAAATCTCTAAAATAACCATCACGGATAACCATCAGAGTTTTTTTTTCGAATTAACAAACCTCCAAAATGTCCTTGGGTCATCCTTAAGAGAACTACCCATTTCGTTTACATAGGTGGTGTATAGATTTTTTGAAAGAGATTTAAATTCTTCAAAAAGGATAAGGTATGAGTTGTGGTCTACTGGCGAGAGAGTTTTTAAGTACACTTTCCATGCTTTGTTTCTTTTATTTCGGAGTGTTCTTAGCTCTTTCGTATACCATGAGGGACAAAAGTTTCCATTTTTTTAAATTTTTAAAGGGATAGTATTATTAATGCAGTTGTTAAGGATGGTATAAAAATTAAAAACTGCTTCGTCAATATCGCTAGACACTGATATATTCTCAATACCAGATTTAGCTATTTCTTCTGAGAGTAACTGAAAGTTTGCCTTTCTGAAGTCAAAAGTATATGAACAATCATGAGGGTTAGGTACTGTTTTCAGTAAGGTGATTGCTCAAGTCAAGAAAAATATCCAAAGGAGGATGATAATTATCTATGTTAGTTATTCCGGAACTAGATTCTAGAACCAAAGTACTATTAGCGTCTGAAGAAAAAACCAAATCGAGAATTCGATTTTTAGAGTTTTTAATACAGCTTATTTGCTGTAAGTCATTTGAAATTATTCTATCAAGAAGCAGTAACTCATTTTGAGAAGAAGTTAAAGAAGCTTCTTGATAGGATTCGTCATCAGAGGGAACCCACTCTATGTGAGGTAAATTAAAATCCCCAAGAAGTATGATGTTGCTGTTAGAGCAAGACAAGTCAATCACAAAATCTAGGGCCTTAGAGAGTTCTACATAGACTGCGTCCGAACTTTTTGGAGGAATATATACGTTTAAAATAAACAACTGCTTGGACTGTATAGTTAATTTTAAACAGATTAACTCAATAGAGAGATTGAAAGGGAACGAAACAGAAGAAGATGTAAATTTATTGCGAACTGCAATTAAAACACCGCCTCCCACTTCTTTTGGTTTATCAACATGACGATCTTTTCTATAAACTAAGAACTCTTGATTAAAAAGTTCCGTGTCCAAAAAACTAGAATTTAACCAAGTTTCTGTCAAAACAAAGATGTCATGTGAGAATGCTTGGGAGTTCAAATAGATATTAGCGGTTTTGCTGCGAAGCCCTCTTACATTTTGGTAGAAGAGTGTGATCCTATTGAGTTTTTTGGAGATGAAATTTTGGTTATATTTCGCGTTTGTTTATTTTTTCTTGAAGTAGTGAACTCTTTAACAAGAGCTTCAGAGGAACAATTATTAATATTGCAGATTGATTCAAAAAACGAAGGATGTGTAACTATTTTAAAAGAGGAAATGAAACTATTTTGTTTACTTATTTTAGTACACTTAACGGAAGTGTTGGAGGGAATACTATTATTAGATACTAAATGGGAAATAATGTCATCCGGAACGATATCTGGTTCCAAGCGTGAAATGAAAATAGATTTAGGCTTGGAGACTGCTTTTATCGGCTTAGGATCTATGAAAATATTTGGTACAGTTACACAAACAGTGGTAGGATCAACCATCTCAGAACTTTGATTCAAAGCTTGAACGGTAATGGGCAAATCTAAATTATTATTGTTTAGGTGGCTGGGATTGTTTTTGAGATTAGATCGTTTAGGGGGTGGGCCAGAGCTTTTAACAACTAACGAGTTTTCGCAACCTCTTTTATTTCTTTTTGCTCCTGATTCTTGTCCACATGATCCTGATTGGACAAGAAGATCTTCTTGCTCATTATTTGGTGGAACAATAACAGGATGAGATTCATGGACTAAATCTTCAGTAGAAGTGGCATTATCAACCATGTCATTTTTGAAAGTGAAAGAGTTAACATTGGACACTGCATTGTTAAAATTAATTAACAGTTCTTCAAATCCCTTTGAAAGTTTCAAAATGTCTGCCTTAAAGGAAGACATTTTGAAAGCCAATTGAGATAAAGAAAGCTTTCGACAATCGGGACAGTACCAAAATGCAAACTTGGAGTTGGATATTTTTTCAATAAATGCATTGGTTGACCCTATGCACTTTGCGTGAAAGAGATTGCCACAGGAACCAAAACAGGCAAAAAGGGGAGTAGAAGGTAACCCTTCAGGGCAGTTCTTTGCGGAACAAGCCATAACAGAAAAGATATTATGAAGAATTAGGAAAATAAAAAATAAAATTAATTAATTAAAGTTGAAGAGAGAAAAAAAAAATAATAATAATAATGTAGGGAATTTCCCAGGGATCGAACCCACGCTGCAAAGATTGAACCGCGCCGCGCCTATACTATCTGCGCCACCGTGCTTACATTGAAATTACGTGCAAAATGAATTTAAGACCAGAAAAAATCGAGCTTTGACAAGACAAAAATAGGATTAGAATTTCTTAGTAATATGAGAGAATGAGACAGGTTTTAAATAAGCTTAAGTAGAAAAAATGGAGGAGAATATATGGAAGGAGAAATGTTATATATAACACGGGAAGGCACAAACACTTGGATGTACGGAAAATAAATATACAAAAAAAAAACACTTTGTATAGAGGAACAATAATTTAACTTTCAATGGGTAAATTAATCTTACCAGGCACTATTTTTTCTAGCTAATTTACACTTTAAACACAGATTAGACTTGGAATATTAATTTCAACAAAACAAATTCACTTATTTATTGAAAAACACCAATTAAACTATTTTTAATTTGATAAAATACTTGTAAAAAACAGAAAATACACAGGAGCGATATTTGATAATCTCTAGGCATAACGCTGGATGATCTTGAATAAACGACACTTCAAACATCCTGTTGGTAATCTTTTTATATAAAATATAGAAATCAATACATAAAATAAAAAACAAATAGTATCTTCCATTCTGATAAAACTTCAGAATTTAGAATGTGCATACAATTAGAACGACAATTTTGGAAATCAAAATTAAAAAGTATCACATCATAAGTTGCTACTTAATTGCGAATAACTTGCTTACTTACTTACTTAAAGGGGCGCTACAGTCTGGGGTGTACCAGGGCCTCAACCAAAAAGCTCTTTCCAGCCAGATCAGTTTCTAGCTAGCTTTCTCCAGTTTCGAATGCCGACGCCAAGTTGGTTTAGGTCCTCTTACACTTGCGTGTGTCACCTTTTACGCTGGCCACCTCTACTGCACTGTCTCACGCGGTTGAATTCAAAGACTTTCCGGGCAGGAGCATTGATGTCCATTCGCTCTTGGTGACCCAGCCATCTCAGTCGTTGGCTTGTCACTTTTGTAGCTAGGTCGGTGTCGCTGTACGGCCCGTAAAATTCGTTGTTGTATCTTCTTCTCCATTACCCATCTATGCAGATGAATTAAAAATCACCCGTAGAATTTTCCTTTGGAAACAGCCTATTGCATTCTCATCCACCGTTAACAGTGTCCATGTCTCTGCACCATTCATCAGGGCCGGGATGATAAGCGTCTTATACAGGGACAGTTTAGTAGCCCGAGAGAGGGCTTTGATTCTAAATTGCCTTCTTAGCCCAAAGAAACAGCTATTGGCAAGAGTAATTATTCGGTTGGCAGTGGTATCATTCACATGAGTTTATAGCGTTTATAGCGGGTCCTAGGGAGACAAAGTCTCTGACCACCTCAAAATTAGAGCTGTGTACAGTGACGTTCTGCTGTTGTCATTTCTTGTTGACAGCATATATTGCGTATTGCTTTCATTCACCGTTAACACTATCTTCTTGGCTTTCTTCTCAATACTCACGAAAGCACCACTGACATCTCGCTCAACACGTCCGATTATGTCAATTTCATCAGCGTAGATAAGCGTGTAATTGGACGGACTTTTAAGAGATTGTGCCTCAAGTGTTGACCTGAGGGTCTTGCACTATTATTTCAAGAACGATATTGAAGAAGTCGCATGACAGCGCGTCCCCTTTACTTAAACTTTTTTTGACATCAAAGGTGTCGGTGAGGTCTTTGCCGACCTTGATCGAGTAGCGTGCATTCTTCATCGTCATCCTTCACAAACGGACGAGTTTCGGAGGGATGCCAAAACAAGTATAAGTAGCTCGTCTCTATAGATGCTGTCATACATACGCGGCCTTAAAATCGGTGAAAAGGTGTTGGGTATCGATTTGAAATCCTGGGTTTTTTTCAAGGTCTGCCGTAGTACGATGGTCGAGTTCCCTGGCCTAAAGCTACACTGATATGGACCTTTCAGGTTGTTGACGAATGGCTTCAAGTGTTCACAAACGGCAGAGAAGATCTTGTAAGCGATATTAAGAAGAATGATGCCTCTGTAGTTGGTGCAATCCAGAGGATCGCCTCTCTTGAAGATCGGGCAAACAATGTTGAGGTTCCATTCATCGGGCATGCTTTCATCCGGCTATATTTTACAGATGAGCTGGTGCATACTCCTTACTACTTCATCGCCAGCCGCTTTGAATAGCTCAGCCCCAAGGTTATCAGCTCCAGCAGCTTTATTGGACTTAAGTTTAGAGCTATCTTTTCTTCATCGAAATCGGGTGGACGGAATTGTTGGTTTACGTTGTCCAGGTTGAATGGTGCAATCTGCATGGTAGCGAAATTCGGTTCGTCATCGCCGTTATACAATTTGCAAAAATGATTTTTCCATTCCATTTTCGGGCCTTGTAACCCTGGGAGGTTCTATTTACTTTTCGGTAAAACTTCCGAACTTCATTCCTGCAACGGCATCCTTCTATTTCTTCGATCGCACGCTTCTCATGCTCTTTCTTTTTCCTTCTTACAAGCATGTGTTCCTCTCTCCTCTTCTGCTCGTAGAGCTCTCGAGCAGCTCTAGTCCTTTAATGCAGCGCCGCCGCTTTGTAATCCTGTTGTTTGGCTGCATGTACTTGCCTGCAAACTTCATCGGACCAAGGTTTCGCTGTGGCGATGTTGCAATGCCCAGCACGGCTTTCTGGCAATTTTTCCACTGGTTCTCGATTCTTGCAGTTGGTGGTATAGGTTATAGGACTATTTAAGAGGGCGTGAGAGACTCGATTGGAAAGGACCTGCAAATTTCTTGCAACCTTCCGTCCAACGTCGAGCTTCCTCACAGTATTTTCCTGTTTTGCCTTTGGTCTGGGTGTCCGTAGCAATATCTTCGGTACAACGAGGTAGTGGTCAGAGTCAACCTTGGCTATGGGAATCAATATAATTAAAGCCTTTTAAATAGCAAAACATTAATATTTACGGAGCTCATCGATTCGAAACATTATCTCAAAGTTCAAAAATAGTGGAAATGTGGAGATTGGTAATACCAATGCGAAACCTCGAGATTGGCGAGCTTCAAAGAAAATAATAATAAAAAAAAGAAAATCGATGCCAAACTGCCGCTGAATAACTGTCGAATGCAGAGAAAGAATCGAACATAGTATTGCAGTCGAGAGTCGACACCACTTGTAAGTGGACAATGGAAAAAATTGGATGTACATTTTACAAGATTTATTTTAATTTAGTTAAAATTAGAGCTATTGGATTCGATAAAAACATGAGCCAAAGAAAAACCATTTTTATCACCTGCACAGAAGAAACAACGTCGTGAGTGAGCCAAATTATGACGACGGAAAAACTGTCTTTGAGTCAATGGCGGTCAGTTAATTTGAGTGATGAGTCCAGGTTTGAAATTAAAGTGGGCGACGAACAAAAACGTGTTATTAGAAATTCAAAAAAGGCTTTTCACAAGGATTTCCTTGAAAAGCGGTCAAGTTCCCAGCATTTCTAATGATATCTATGTGGATGCAGGTCTCGACATGATTTGGGCAATTTAACATTTTTTTAAATGGAATTGTCAATGCTGCCAAGTACCAGGATATTCTGCAAAATGAGCTTCTCCCATCAATACCACGCATTTCAAGCTAGTGATGGAGTGTTTATTTTCCAACAGAATGGTGTTTCTTACCATACAGCAAGGTTTAAAATGGCTTCGTTATGTGCTGAAGCAATTCCTTTACTGGAATGTCCTTCCAGCAGCACCTTGACATTTCACCAGTTGAAACCATCTGGCAAAAGATGATGCAAAGCCTGCGAAAAGAGCCATTTTGGACTTTTGAAGAAATAATAACTAAAATCTCAAATATTTGGCAATCTTTTGGTGTCGAAAAATGTCAAAAATAACCATTCACGTTATGGACCCGTGAAATGACCCCCGAGAGATCATGCGATTTAGCGCCGCTTGACTATTTTCTTTGAGGATATGTGAAGTCGCTAGTCTATGCCGATAAGCCCGAAATGATTGACAACTTGGAGGACAACATTAGCCACATTATTGCCGATATACGGCCAAAAATGATGGAAAAAGTAATCGAAAATTGGATCTCCAGATTAGACTGCGTTCGAGCCAGCCGTGGCGGTAATAGGTATGCCAGAAATCATATTTAAATAATAACGCCAGAAGATTATCTTTCGAATAAAGTGTCATGTATATTTAAAAAAAATCAACTTTGATTTATTCTATTTCAAAGTTCTATACAAACAACAAAGTGAAAAATACTTCTTTTTCTTCGCTTCCAACGCTTGTCTTCAACGACAACTGTCAACTCCCTTGAAAAAATCAATTTGCAGCATTCTTGTACTTAAGAGCGCAAACGTTCTCATGGTACGCAATCTAGTAGTTACAAGAGTTCTGACAGATCTCAACTGTCAATATGTAAAATTTTGTGGCTTAAATTGTTTCCCTTCCATATTGTTCTGAAGAGATGTTCTTCAAAGCTCGAAGTCCGCTGCGTAAAGCTTTTTATCTGTACTTCACTTCTGGTTTCTTTCCGAGATTACAGCATCTGTCCAGCGTGTCCCTAAAAAAAGGGAATCTTCATCACCCTAACGTCCCTTCTTACCAATGTTATTGAAACTCTGATAAATTCCACGAAAAAGCTCTACCGAACTATTCCAAACATGCACACGGTTTCGGTAAGGAGATGCGCTAAAATAGTGCACAGGGCCAAGCTTTAACATTGATGGCACTATTTTCAACAGATCTGTCCAACTTCTAGGGTTTGCCGACGACATCTACATCATCCAGCTGCTCCAAACAGGCCGTTATAGAGGCTTTCATGAAAACACGTCGACTGCATTGGCCACATCAAGCTAATGGACCATAATGCTCCAGCCAAGAGAGTCTTTGATTCCCAGTACCTAGGTTCAAGAAAACGAAGAAGAGCAAACTTCTGGTGTAAAGACCAAGCCATCGTGGTTGCCAGAAAGCTTGGTCTATACTCTAGATCACTGGAAGCAGCATGCTCGGGATAGTAGAGGTTGGAAGGCTGTTGTGTCTCAAGCAGCAGCCCTTCGTGGATTCGGAACCTGATAAGTAAGTAGATAGTAAGCTCATATAAAAAGGCAGCCATTTTAATAGTTGTTTCCTAGTTGAGCGATGCGTATGTCTGGTTTTTCGTTGACAATTAGCTTAGTGGAATTCAACTCAGCTAAGCTTCAGCCATAGTTGTTGGCCATAAAAGAGGCATTCAACACTTTTAAGCATCGATGATAAATGTTTATAAATAAGGTTTTAGAGTTGGACGGTATTCGAAAGATGCTAAATCTTCAGATCCGGTTTTCTAATACGACTGATGGCAGTGAGAGTCATCTCCAACTTGAGCGCATGAGTAAGTTCAGAAGAGAAAAAAGAAGGTTGAAGAACATGAGCCATTCAACATTTTCCAGATCCATCGCCAGTTTCCCATAATTTATAAAACAAAATTTTAAATGTATTCACCTTTCTATATCTATACAAATATCTTACAACTTCCGGAATATTTCAGGTCAACATTCCTGAGATGCATCCTCCATCTTATCCGCTACACAAGCCAAACAGAGTCCCACGGTGCGATGGATGCTTTTTAGCTGCACACGTATTATGAAATTTTTTTTTTATTCGGTGATCAGTCCATTAACGATTTTCATGTTCTCTGCCCATTGATTCTTTCTTATTTATTTGAAAACAAAACCTGATTCGTTCTCAAGAGGCATCAAATGTGCTTCTAAAATAAGTAAAACTGAATTATATTCAGTAAAACAACACTCCATTCTGAATTTGCATGAAGGGTTGACAAGACAAAAAATCAAAAGCCGGTACCTATATAATTCATTTTGGGGCTAAGAAAAAACGTCAAAATCACTTATCATCACCAAGTACAGGTAAACAGCGAGCAAAAGAGACCAATAAACCAATTAACAGTGAATGACACAGTAATAAGCCTCATTATCCACCACACCAACCAACTAAATATATGTGCAAACGGTGACGACGACTTACCTTTTCTCTCTTCTCATACTTATACATGGCCGCGTGCAAAACTCGCTTTAAACTTGCATTTGCTGTAAAAAAAAAACATCTATCTGCACGCATCCAAAACAAGAATCCTACAAAACCAGATACAAAGCTTCCAGCTTCCATCTTCCAAATTCCAATATCTTTTCTTATTGTCTGCTCGTCATTATTACAAATATGCGAGTATGTACGAGTATAAAGCACGATTTCATTCACAAACTATTATTTCCATATAAATACAATGCCCAATGCCACGCCTCCAGCTCACCAACACTCTCCAAAAACAAACCTTACCAATTTGAATGGAGAAACTAAACGCATTATTGAGACTTTCGTTAAGTTTAACTCAGAGAGGAGCGAAAAGCTGAGCTATAGTTTACACGTTGGCTTAGTTTCTTCTCTCTCTTTTTACTGATCGGGCAGCGGTGGTTTACCCAGGTAATCGATTAGTTAGTGCGAGGAAAAGATATGTTCGCAAAGATAAGGTGAGTAAAGGGGAAAGAACGAAAGGTATACAATATATACACACCACCAGCAAACACACACGCATACCATAAACACCGTTGTTTGAACATTTACCCCATGGCTGAGGCAGAGGCTATATAGCGAAGATTGGCACCCTTGCAGACACAATGTGAACGACGATATGTCATTTGTCAATCAGTTGTAATGCTGGGCGCGAGCGAGGTTTAAACACACGCAAAACAACACCACACCACGAGAGACACGCAGGACATTTCTCTCCAAAAACGCATTCTTTTGGAATAGCATGTTAGCGAAGCACGAATTACGGTAAATTTTCGTCGGACATATTTTTTTGTTGTCGTTTTTAAACTTGCTGGTGAAATTTTGAATTTGAATTTTCGCGCGGTTAAGGTTTTATTCTTATTAAAGAAACCTTTTTGCAAGTGGTGCTTTCGGTTTTAACTACTTCGAAAGATAACCGTTATTTAAACTAAAATCGACAAAAAGTGAAGTGTGGTAATAAGGAAATATGTGCATATAACGGTGTTTTACAATAAATTTCAAATCAATACAAAAAAGTGTTAAGTATTGAAAGAGAAAAAAAAAGATAAATTAGTTAAGAATTGTTTGTTTAAAAAAAAAAATAACACAAAAATGCAACAAATGAGTCAAATATCACAAAAATCCAGCACGCTGCTGCTGCCATCTAGTAAACATATCCTTGCCATTTTAATTCTAGTGACAATATTCACAACATCAGTACATGCGTGCGGCCCGGGTAGGGGTATCGGGGGACCCCGAAAAAATCGTAAGCTCACCCCGCTTGTATTTAAACAACACGTACCGAATATGTCAGAAAATACGTTAGGAGCGTCCGGTTTGAATGAGGGCCGAATCAATCGGGACGATGCCAAATTCAAGGATCTAGTACCAAATTACAATAGGGATATTATATTTAAGGACGAAGAGGGTACTGGCGCTGATCGTGTTATGACACAGGTGAGTTTAAGTTTTTTTTTTTTTGGAAAAGCGAGGATATTATTTATGATAAAAGTGTCAAACGTGTTCCATTTAAATCTAATTTTAAACCGACCAACTTTTCGGCTTAAGTTTTCTGATAAGAGTGCTTTGAATTATTTTAAGAGAATGTGAGAAACTTGGCACTTTTAAAGTTTTTTAGGAATGTTAATTTGATGGTAATTTATTTTTGTGACTTGCTAATATGAAAAATCTAAAATTCTAAGTAGTCAATTAGAGGTTTCTCCATGCTCATTGACTATGATGATTTAACACTTGTACTATACGTTCTCCGTTATTTGATTTTGTGTTTTTTTTTTATCTAATGATGTTTACAAACAAATAATTTTTGCAAAAGCAATATCTTTTGTTTATCTTTTTGCTTTAATATCGTTCATTTATGAGGGGGAAATACCTACCTTCGTATAGGTTTATTGATAGAATTTTAATGGTTTTATTGTAGATAACGTGTTTTGGTCGGTAGTTTTTTTTTGTTTTGTTGAATTAAAATGTTATTGACTTGAAATATGTTTTTTTATTAAGATATTTTGTGTAGGTACAAATTGTATGTTAAAAATTATTGTACAAGTATGTTATAAAGTTGTAAAATATTATTGTTGATTGATTAGAAAAGCGTGACGAGGTTATAAAATACAGTCTAGTCCAAAAAAATAACTCTTAAAATTAAGAAATTAGTAAATTACAAATAATTAATAAATTAGAAGGATAATTTTGTTAAATTTTTTAAATGCATTTTTTTTTTTTTACTGTGCGCCCAATGTAAGATTTTTGAATACCCTTAAGATAATTTAACACAGTGCGAGTGTTAGAAAATATAAGGAATGATTACGATGGAAATAACGATGATATGCCTATAGTTTTGAAGCTCTGGATTTCGAAACGGGAGATAATAATGAAGCCAGATAAAGAATTACCATTCGTGTTGTTCAGCTAAAGAAATATCTAATCTCTGTACATTTGACAGTAAACTGATAAGTGAAACGGTTAAATTGTTTAATGCGGAGGAATGCAACTGGCTTTTTCACTACAGCATTAATTACAAAAATAGCAATAATTTAATGAGAGACATGTATAGCTACAGCTTTGTATAGATTTGGTTGAAAGGTGCTAAATTGATTCTGAAGAAATTTTGCATACAAACTTAGTTCTGTTTCCCAAAATGTTTGCGTTACAAAATTGTACTTATAGTTGTAGTTTATAAAAGGAAAGTTGTAGGAAAACTTCTGTATCTTGGTTCTAAAGGGGCCAAGGTGCAATTTGTTAATTTTTAGAAAATCCGAAATTTTTCTCGTTAATTTCTAAAAATGCTTATTACTTTTGAAAATCAAACCTTCCTTGGGCTTACCATTGGTATCTTGGTAGGAAACATTTGAAGCACATTAACTCTTATAATACAATAGTAAAACATCTTTAGCTGAGTCAAAAAGTGAATTTTAGAAATTAAGAACCAACAGATTTTTATTCTCGTTTAACCAAATATAAAATCGTCACAAATTTGTAATTTCGTCTACAATTTGTAAATTTTTCATAGAATTTTTCTTTAAACGTTAAATTTTTAAGAAATTTTGCATTTTACATCTTCTACAAAAAATAACAAATCGTATAAAGTCCAACTTCTTAAATAAAGGTTATCGCAAATAAATAAATAATTTTTTTTTTTACAAATTAGATTTGTTTTTTGTTTATTTCGTTAAAATAAACCAGATTAACATTTTTTGTTCTAAATATCAATTTCCAGTTGGTTAACACTGATTAGAAAGTAAGAATAATATTGAAAAACTAAATTTGTATCTGGGAAGGCAGAATTTTGAAAGCCGAATTTTCAGGCGCTCCCGAAATGATTACAATAAATGGATTATAAATTTCAATTCATTTGAAGCAGTTTCTACTAGCTTTACACTTTGTTTTACTTATTTAAAAACTTGTATTGATTTTAATCATTAGATTCTCAAAAATATGTGGAAAAAAAATTGTTTCTTACATTTCTGGCAAATAGCTACGTGGTGAAACCAGTGGCGTATACAGCTTCACTCCTTGAAGGGGTCATATGGACAAAATATTTCAGATATTTGTGCTCTTTTGATATCAGAATTTGTAGCTTGTTAAATGCTTATTTGTTTCCCCTTAAAATAAGTCTGAAGAAAGCGGTAAAAATTTTAAATAATTCAAATCTTACTTTTTAATAATTTTAACCTAAAATTGTAGCTAATTAAATGCTAATTTGTTACTCAAACTCCGATTTTGTAGTTCTTTCGGTTTTTCAAATACTCAAATACTCCACTAAAATAAGACTGAAGTAAAGGGAGGAAAATTTGAAAATCATAATTCCGTAAATGTCCAAAATTGTAGCTATTTAAATGCTACCTAATTTGTAGTCCAAAAATAAATCAAGTATCTTTGATGGATAGTTTTTTATTCACAGTTTAAGTTTAAAAAAGTGCATTTCCGTTTCCACAACCATATAGTTAGGCTCGGAAAAAGGCCAACGGAATTTTAAAACAATAGATTTAAAATTTATTTTGCCACAATGTGTAGCTTTTCATAGGCTAAATAAAAATTTGTAGCTCCGACGGTTTTTTTTTAATTCAATTTCCTGCTAGCTAAAAAGTTAGCAAAAAATCAAGCCTCTAAAATCTAAAAAATGACAAAACCAAATTTGTTTGCACAATTTGTAGCTCCCTATAGGTTTTCTTTGTATTTAATTTCCCGGTTAAATAAGACTATAGAATAAAAAAAAATTGACTTAAAATTTTTTTTATGTTAGAATTTGTAGCTTTTAAAATGAAAATTTGTTGGTTATGGCATCGCATTTTTCCGAGCCTATGTTGGTGAAACCGGAAATGCTCATTTTAGAGTTTGAATTTCAAATTTCAAAATCAATTTTTGAGCAACAAATTTTCATTTAATAAGCTACAAATTCTTACATACAAATATGTTAATTTTTTTTTTAATTTTGTCCATTACTGAGGCTCTACGGTTTCTTTTTTTCGATTTTTAAAGCGTATGGGGTCGAAATTCTTTTTACAAAAAACTTCTTCTTGCGGAAATTGTGCTTCTCAAAACTCTGATTTTCAAAATTCTGTTTATATAACTCTAAAAAAAAAAACAAAACTAAAAAGACAGATTTGGAAAATTTAAGAAGTGTTTATCCATTATATTGAAAAGCTGAATTTTGGAACCAGAATTTCACCCATTCCTGATTTTAAACATGACATTTAGAAGTGGAGTGCACCAAAAACATTTATTAATTTTGTCTTTTGTCCACGCTTAAAAAAAGGTAATTTCAGAATTATATTATATCTGTCACATTTTTCAACGTTCGATGAACATTTTTGACACCACCTTTCCCATTTTTTTTTCTGATCTGATTTTGCTATAAAATAACTGATTAAAAGGAGATACTTTTCATGAGTGAGTACGAATTTTTTTCTTCTGTTAAAGTGATATATTTCCTCAAATTCCATAGGTATAGCTAGTGATAGACGAAAATGCATAGCTTCCACCATTTGTTTTTTCTTTTATATTGTAACACGAAACATTAGCAGTATTGGTCCCAGGAAAAATATTAAATGCTAACCAAAAACGTTCATCGTACGTTAAAAATTGTAAAAATATGTAATTTAAAATTACCCTCTTCAAAATCTTCATAGTTTCTAAGCGTGGACAAAAAAAAATATTTTTGAAAAGGACTAAAATTTAAAATTGGTCAAAAAATAAATGAGTTTTAAATTAAAGTGCCTAATCTTAAAATATGTTTTTTAGATTTAATTTTGGACCGACTCATCAAATAAATCTAATTTTTTTTTGCGATGATTATGAGAAAAATTACAATTTTGAAAAAAAAAACCGTCAATGAAATACGATTTCAACTCAATTTTTTCGTGTCTGTAATTCTTTTCTGAAGCTACTACAAGATCACAAAAATATGAGCTTGATGATAATACCGACTACAGTACACTGCATCTTTTTACTTGTGAACTTGCGATTAAGGGAAAGTTTTGGATTAGTGCAAAAACAATTCGAGATAACATTAAAAAAAAAAACATGAATACAATACAATTCTGTCTGTGTGTACCTCGATGAAGCGATTTTCTCCAAATTTTCAACTTAAGGATTTTTGTAATTTTCTAGAGGGGAAATTGATTTTTTTTAGCTCCTAAAATAACGGTACTTGGCGTACAACCGTTAAGGAAATGCTTAGTTATCCCAAAAACGGCTCTAACGATCTTGATAAAAAAAAACCAGTGGATTATTATACATAGTTAAAAAAATCTGTGGATTATTATAGTTATGGTGAACTTTGTGGTAAAAAAAATTTACCAAAAATTGTTACTAACGGTACCTGCCATATAACGGTTTTTTTTATTTTAAATTTTCCCAATTTCAATAAAAAAAATATGCAAAAGCTCCTTTAAAATGTCAATTATATTGCATTTCAAAATTTTAAAAACAATAAGTTTTTGATTTTTGAAAAATATTTTTTTTTTTTTGAAAATTCAATATTAGCAAAACGGGTCGATGAATTTTTTTGAAACTAGGTTTATAAATGTATTTCAATATGTTCTCAAAATTGCCATCCAAAAATTAAAAAAACAAAATATTACCGTCATTTTATATGTAAAAAAATAAGTTTTAAGAAAACCGCTCCAACGATTTAAAATTTTCTTGCATACCTACATAATATTCTCTTATTTCCTTCATATTTAAAACACAATTCTCTCAACCGAAATATGTAAGTTAAACCGATTAAAGTCCACATGTTACAGTTGAATTTTTTTGGCATTAGTACAGAGAGAGTGTATATCTGCCGAAAAATTAAGATAGCTGGCTAATTGATTGAAATTAAAAGGATTATGTACGAATGACCGACAACTAAAATATTGGCTGGTTAAAATATCGGTTTTATCGACTTTTTTCCAAGTTAAAATACCGGTATGGAAAATTTAAATCTCAGCTTAAGACACGACTAGACAAGCCTGTAGGTTACCTGATTATGTAGTTTCAATATGATAAACTCCAGATTTACCAAGTAACAGCTTCAACAGCTTCTATTCTATAAATATATGCCTTAGTAAGTATATGTGCCTTAGTAAGTTCATGTTCAACTTTAAACATTATTTATTATTACAATTTTATTAAAATGTAAGTTAATTACAAAATTAATAGTTTCTTAAAACTAGAGCTATGCTATAGCTGCCAATAGTTTAACAAGTGCTTGAATGGTGGTTGATGACAGTGCAAAATGAGTTAATAATGATCAGATCATATAGCTTAGGGCATAATGCTTACAAACGTTCGCTAAACTATGATCTGATCATTGTATATCCAATCTATAGTATTCTCATAAAATGAACGATGAACGATTTTGTAGGTAGACATTTGGTCGATAGGTTCGCTGTGATCGCCTTACCGAGATCCCTTAACAAAAATTAGTATAACATTTGGACGCATAGATGGCCACGAGCTTTTTTTCTTCATGAGAATACTATAGAATTTATATACAATGATCTGATCAAAATGTCGGCTTTCAAAATTTCGACTTTTAAAATGTCTACTGTTGAAATCTTGATTCGAAAAATCTCGATCAGTGTCTACATTTTGAAAATCGTTATTTTAAAAAATCGAGATATTAAAAAGTCGATGAGTTTTTGTTCTCTATTCGCGTTTATCTTTTTTAACTCAGAGCAGATTACGAAACTGTCAAACAAAGATTCTATGTTTCTTTTTTAGCTCAGACATATCAGAGCATAAAAAGTGTGTTTCTTTTTTCCATCGGAGCTAGCTCACAGCTTGCTCAATTAGCTCAGGGTTAAATGACCGAGCGAAACGAGCGAAGCCAACTTGACTTATTTTTTATTTAGGGCCCTATTACGGTTCGCGAATCGAATAAAAAAGCTGGCGAATGAATCAATTTGGTATTACAATAGGCGAACATTCGCCAGATGACTCGCCGCAAACATACAAATTATGCGAATGGAAAATTTTAGTGACTGGCCGGCGAACAATAAATAAAACACGAATTTATTATTATTTTGTAATAAATATGAGTTTATTAAATATTTTTAATCAAAAATTAATTAACAAAAAAAGGCATTCACAACACAAAACCATAATTTTTAAATTAAAACTAGGCAAAACCTACACCAAATTGAGCAAATTTAAAAAGCTGATTCCTGTGTAGTTTTACCGTTGGTTGGATTTTTCGTTTGCCGCAAAAAAAAACAGATTAATTTATTACGATGAAATCGCGTAATGACCAGTTAAATAATTTAATCAAGAATAAAAATGAAGAAAGCTACAAAAATTCCGTACTTTAAGATGTTTTTTTCTGATTTAATTTTTTCTAGTTGACATTTGTCGCAAGAAAAACTGATAATAATGAATTTTTCCTGTGACAGCGATGAATTTTAAGCGAATAAATTCATTCGCTAACCCTAATATGATTTCACACAACCGTAATAAGGCACTTAGTCATTTGACAGGCATATAAAAAAACATAGACATAATTAAAAATGGACTTCCTGGACATTCGCCCGTCAACTTCAGGTTAACAAATAATTTTGTGTTTTAGGTTTTGTGTTTATTCAGGAACAAATATAATTATTTCTGTTTTTTTTATGAGTTTTGACAGCAAATTGTAAAAAAAATCAAGAAATTTCACGTTGCCAAAAACCCCTATGAAATGACAGTTCAGTGATAATAGTGTGTTTCATAATTAAATCTGAGGAATCTGATCATAATCTGCTCTGCTCTGATCGCTCAACCTCTGCTCAGAGCTTTTCTCAAAGCCAAAAAGAAAATCGCCATATATTGATCCGTCGGTTTCTTAACCAGTCGAGATTTTAGACCCCGCAAGTAGGCAGCCTTTCGTAGCTTTCTATTGCCAATACGTCGAGGCATAAGCAGAATATGCAGTGTGAAACGTGAGACAAGAAACGTCTTCTATGTAGTTCCAGTCAAAATCACAAAATAGAAGAACATAT
The DNA here is from genome assembly GCA_963921185.1 of Dasysyrphus tricinctus. NCBI lineage: Eukaryota > Metazoa > Arthropoda > Insecta > Diptera > Syrphidae > Dasysyrphus > Dasysyrphus tricinctus. Next base: position 9,505,964 of record OY992530.1, read on the forward strand.
AAACCGTTAGCCATTCTGACTCGACAGAAAATTATAGTTGCCCTCATATGTTGCTGATAAACAATACACGCACGCACAGAAATGGTTGAGACTTGAGTCACTAGACTTTCTGGTTCTCCGCGAGCTGTCTTAGTACTTATTTTTATAAATTTGTGCGTAGCACAAAGCACAACTAAATTCATAAATCTCTTATTATTAAATAATCATTTTTTACTTTTTAATTCTCTCTCCAATTTAACATAAAGTAATAAATTCTTATCATTTCAATAATGATGGCTATAAAAATAACGTAAATATTAAACATAATTTTTTGTCTAATCACTTTAATGACAAAGTAGATTTGTGTCGCAAAGCTTTGAGAACAAGCTTACTCATTTCTCTTTCCCGATTGGAAATACCGTGATTTTGCATAAACCAAGAATGCCGCGTATGGTTAAGCCCCATAATCCTACCTACGTACATATAATATTTCATCGATATGAAAATAATCACATAATTGTTATCACAGTCCCCAATTACGAATCACAAAATATTTATTTCTTCACGGACATAGATAAGGTCATAGAAAAAATTAAACTCATGACTAAAAAGTTGTATTTTAATTCATATCGATCGGGTAATGAGTTGTTTTTTATTTTTTATTTTTGCAGACCGATTTACGACCATTGATCGAATTAAATAAACACATTTGATTTGATTCGAAAATGTGATACAGATCATGGTTTACGATCTGTCTACAGCTGGGTAGCTAATACCTATGTGAAAATGTGGAAACACTGAATGAATATCGTATTTCTAGACTTTTTAATGGAAATCGAAAGTAGAATTTAGTTCATAAATATTCCAAGTGAATAGGGTGTGATTAATTGGGATCAACTTGACAACGACAATAAGAAGAGCGGGACGGAAGCGGAACGCCCGTCGTTGGTTGGCAGCGTGCAACACATTCCATTGGATTTATTGATGATAACACGGTTGATTGAACGTTGTTGTCGTGTTTTCTATTTTTTTTTCTGCTCCGTCAGTCTTATCATTTTTGATGGAGCGATAAGACCAACGTGTGAGTGCGGGTTTAATATTCATTTTTTTTTCTTGTTTTGGGGGTGATGAGGTGCGAAACGGGGAGAAGACTTGGGGCATATTTGTTGTGGGGCAAGATAAATGCAATGAAAAACATGCCTACATACATAGATATTTTTTTTTTAAACAGTAAGTACTTTTGTTTAAATATTTACCTCGATGCGATAATAAGCAAGTCGGGACAGCGTGTTACCAGTCTTAATAGTATATTGAGTTAAAAGATCAAACAAATCGATAAGATACTCCGTGTCAAGTGGAAGGGGAGCTTAAAGTAGATTTGTACCTTTACTACATGTGATATTGTGGAAAGAACAATGTAATAGTTAATAAAGATATAGTCCTGGAGGGGAGGAGGAATGTTATATGAACCAAAAGTCTTAGTTCAATTAATATTAACTATCTCTAAAAAATATTGATATTTTCAGTTCTTACCCATTACTACTTAGCTTCTGATTTGTTCATTAATTTCTTTTTTTTAAGAAGCATTTGTTTGCTTATAAAGCTTGTAATTTTTATCAAATCTTTAAAAGAATACATTTAAGGAAAATATATGTTCACATTGTATAGATCGTTGCATAAATAATTTATGTAATCATTACATGTTGAAATCTGTATTGAATGCATACATTTACCAGCTATATTGTAGTCCATACAGAGTTATGTGAACTCATTAAATAAATATGTGTTTGTTAAATGTGGAAACTGATGGATAATGCTCATGTATTGAGTACGGTGCATTGTTCTATGTACTCATTACATATGTGTTAATAAGTATTCTATGAACTAATCTCTTTAAAATGTGTCAGTTTTCTGTTATATTTTAGTACAGTATCTGTAATCTGTAGATTATTCTATGCAATCATTACATTCCACAAACATGAGTTGGTTACCTATAATGAGTATATGATTACGTAGTGAGTACATAATTGTGTAATGAGTACAAAACTATGTAGGTATTACATTTTACACAAATTGAATGGAAACTTTTTTATTTTGCTTCTTAATTTTATAACTGTAGAGCCGAATCGGATACCATTGATATTCTTAAAGAAAATTGAGTACTAATGTAATCCTTTTAAAAAAATATTTATGTCGTCAATCCATATTTTACTGTAGCTGGTAGATACATGTGTACTGAGTATTCATCGTCTGTATCCACTATTTACACGTGATTTCTTTCTGTAGACATACTACATAAATTATGACTCAGTATACGTTGATGGTAAGTTTAATTCTAAAAGAATAATTTTATCGCATTATTTCTTGCACAGCACTGTATTGATTGGGCTTGACGTTTCGCCTACTAATCTTTTTCCTCGCGATCACAAGTATGAATAAGAAAAGTATGTCCACATACCGTGAAGCATTTAACTGTTAAATGAGATAAAATCCAATAAAGTGATACGATTTATTATGCCTACTTTTAAAACCGAACGAACATCAATGAATAGAAGTTGGAAATTTATTTGACACAAAAATGAAAAATGATGTAGCAAAAATTGTGGTCTTATAATTTATTCTTCGTTCAGCGAAAAATTATTTATTAGAATTTTTTTATGAATCAAACGTGTTTTGAGGCTAAACTAAAATTACAACCTCGCCAGTAGTTTTAATAGTAAATTGAAGTCATTAAGTCAAATAAAGGTGTTTTTAAATTGAAAAGATGATAAGTTTTGTGTCTTGAATTGATTTATTTTATTTATGATTTATTTTAATTTATTTGAAAATAAGTAGTGGTTCAGAAAGAAAAAAATTATTAAACATTTATGAATTATCGAGATATTGGGTTCAAAAGAAACAAATGAACACTACATAGTAGCTGCGACTCATGCACCGATTTCATCGTTGCTCACATCATTGCCTTAATCGTTTATCAGAGCTCCAACATGACAAACCCTTAGGTTATACACGAGTACAAGTACAGGTTTTGAGGATGGTCAGTAAAAGTAAACGCTTCTTACATAGATCCCTTCAATGCAACCAAAAGAATTCAATATCACACAACTAAGCGTTGGGCGCCATTTTTTTTAAATAAATCAACAAACCTGATCGACATTATCACATAACTTTGGTTTTCTGAATCAGCAGAACTATTACGTGAATAGACATTGAAGATTCAAAGAATTAATTCTTTAAAACATTTTTAGCAGAAAAGTGTTATGGGCTTACGCCAAAAAAAAAAAATCAGCTCATTTGCTATCATTTAGATTCAAGGCTAGAGTATCACAGACATAAAGTTTAATCAAAATCATAACAACCATTTTTAAGTAACATTGAAAACGACAAAAATTGTTGAAAAGCAGCTATCCGTTCTAGATCAGCTAAGCGAAAACTTGAACTTATCTTTTAGAGAATCACATGACGCTCAAACGCAAAAGCGCATTTACCGACGGATTTTTTTCTGGCTGACGCGAAACCAATACCTGCCCTAAAGAGCAAGTAAAAATACCGATGACTAATTTTTGAAGATCAAAAAAATTCTTTTTGATGTCATCCCGAGAGCAAAAAAAAAAGAGAATAAAATAAAAACAAAACTACAAGATCAACATCAATCCCTCAAAAGGCATTCAGGAATCTTATCTCCAAAAGCTGTGATATTTAAGCGCCTCTGTGCTAATGCCATAGTGTCGTGACACTGGTGTTTCTTCACTCTCTATTAATAATAATCATAATGAATTTAATATCAATAAAAATTAATAAAAGAAAAAAATTAATAACCTCAAGGCGGAGAGCTATATAGAGATAACGAAAGGAGAGCTCCTTTTAATGGATCCCTTATCTAAAGAAACCAACAACCCGCGCGCAGTCACCCAAATATTTGGGAGAAGCGAAGATTATCTTCGGTTTATTTGTTTCTTCTTTAATATTCTAAGTGATTTCACTTTTTGTTTTGCTGGTGATTATGTGATGAATATTTGGATATGTACGTGTGGAGACGACCGAGACAATGATGATGATGATGATGATGATTACTGACCATTTTCACTCCAGAAGTATTATAATGTTTAACATCGCACAAAACATTTCATCACAACACAAAATGTAACTTGATCCTTAAATGTGTGGATGTTTGGTACTTCACAACATTACCAGCCTCCACATAATATTCACCATGGATCCCTGTGTATATATATTAGGGTAGAAATTAATTCGGGCGAGTAGGGATTTCTTCACTTTATATGTTGAGAAGGATCATCGTGCGTCGTTGCTCTGACGTTACCTTCGTCTTCATCATCTTAACGATGGTTACCAACACTTTCATCATGATCGACTTCTTCGACTTCGATGACGATGTCGGCGACTTGATTGTGAATGATGTCATGTTGGATTTGTGGTTTTGTTTTGATTTACTAGAAATGTGCATGGGGCCGTGGGAACAGCTCACATAATATCACTGTGCAAAACTATCACGTCTATCACATTTCGATCAAAAGGCAGGGAGACAACGACAGACAGACACAGTTCACCATCATCACTCTATGCATTAACTCACAGTGGGAGACATGAGAAATATGTATAAAAATGGTATTGATTTTTGCGCAAATGCTAGAGAGATATCGAATTCGAAAAATTCCGCGTGTGATATTGATATCACCACGGGTCTGTGTAAATTAATCCGCAATATATTAAGATTAGCGACACGGACTGGCAAAATATACATTCATATATCTTGATATACATGTATTTGTATTCTTTAGAGTGTTTCGCCAATAGTTTGTGGGGAAAAATTGGAACATGTATCAGATTTCATAAAAAAATATATGTCCTAAATGGCTAAAGTCTTCGCAATTAAAAGAAGAATTTGTGCATTATGAGATTTTTTTTCTTACAACACAGTGGGACGAGTAAATTGTTTTTGTTTTTTACATAAATGGCGCCCAACTGATAACTTCAAGACTTGTTATTAATTATTTACTATTGAAAGTAAAAGTTTTATTTTCAAATTAAAATATAAAATGATATCTTTTAGAAGGAACCATTTTTTATTTTAAATGGCGCCCAACCGAGGACCACACAAATCAATTTAGGTAGGTATGCATAAAATATTTTACTTAGAAATGAAAGGGTTAATTAATTGGGTTTTCGAATGTACAAATTGAAAGATCAGCAAACAGTCAATTAAATTCAGATCTATGCTTTAAAATTGCCGCAGTTATGCAATTTTAAATGGCACTCAACAATTCAAGGTGAGATATTTTTGTAGAACTTCTTTTATCAAAATAAGGAAAAAACTAAAATAAATTCAATGCAAACACTATTTAAAATACAGAACTTACAGTTTTATTCAACATATGATAAGTGGCGCCCAGCAAAAGCCCATTTTTATATAGGCTTATTTATTGTATTATAATGTTAAAAGAAAACATTTTGTGTTATTAGAATCATTCAAAATTAAAATTAAAAAACTTTACAAGACCAACAATAGGCATCTTCAGACAAATTAGATCTAAGAGAGCACAGCAAACTCAGTCTAGTGAACAGGATTTAGGACAAAAATGTTGCATCCGCTTGCTCACTTTTTGACGGAGCTGAGGTCTCCAAAATTTCATCGCCCTGAACTTGCCTAATTTTTTAATTCTATACATATATTATAAGCACAAGTCCAATAGTGTGTAGAAATCAAAAGACTAACGTAGAATCAATGAAATTAAGATCTATGCTTTGAAATATTCGCCATTACGCAATTTTAAGTGGCACCCAACGATTCACAGTGGGATATTTTTAAAGTTCCTTACTTTTTGAAATAAAGCAAAATCCTAGATTAAATTTATTACAAAAACAATGTAAAAGCAGGACTAGCAATTTAACTCCACGTAAGTGGCGCCCAACAAAGCCCATTTTTTATATTTTTACTTTTTTATTATAATGAGAACAGAAAACATCAGGCGTGTTTGGAAAAATGAGATCTCAGAGAGATCAGTAATCTCAGTCTTGAGGACCGGATTCCTAGGTAAAGCTTCTCAGTTTTGTTGACAAAATATATTGGACTGGCTTGCTCACTTTTTAACGAAACAAAATTTGTTGAGGTCTCTGAGATATCATTTTCCTAAACATGTCTTGTTCAATTCTACAAATTATAAGTGGCGCCCAACAGAAGTTCAATAATTTGGATGTATTTTTTTTAATTTGTTGATAAAAAGCATTCTGTTTGTAGAAAAAAATTCTTTAATTAGTTATGATTTAAATTGAAACAGAAATTAAAATTCCAACCAAATGGATTGAAGAGAAAGAATATGCAAAAAATGATAAATGCATTTACCAAAACCTTAACGTGTAAAGTTTGACTCAGACATAAGTTAATAACATGCTAATTAATCATGAATTAATTTATTTATCTGCTTTTTTGAAATTATTTTTTTCTAAGGAAGCAATTTGTCAATCTGATTGTTAATATTTTAAATTCCCTTAACTTAAGTTTACTGTAACAATCCATCTATTAATATTCTTGTTTAAGAAAATTATGCTTGAAATGGAAAAATTTAATTTATTGATTGCCTTTTCAAGTTCCAACAAACAGTAGACTTGTAACATTAATAGAGGTTGTTATGTATAAAAAGGCAACTTTCGAAAAAAAAAAACAATAAGTTGTTGTTGACCCCTGATTAATTAATGCCATTAACACCAACGCTTATTTTAGCTTTGAACATTTAAATACTATTTGAGGATCTTACGAAGTATTTTGCAATGAATTAACTACAAAATGAGTTTGAGTAGACATTTAGTTTTATGTCAATTTTGACTACAGCTTTTATAGGACTAAGACTAAGACTATGACTAAGACTAAGACTAAGACTAAGACTAAGACTAAGACTAAGACTAAGACTAAGACTTAGACTAAGACTAAGACTAAGACTAAGACTAAGACTAAGACTAAGACTAAGACTAAGACTAAGACTAAGACTAAGACTAAGACTAAGACTAAGACTAAGACTAAGACTAAGACTAAGACTAAGACTAAGACTAAGACTAAGACTAAGACTAAGACTAAGACTAAGACTAAGACTAAGACTAAGACTAAGACTAAGACTAAGACTAAGACTAAGACTAAGACTAAGACTAAGACTAAAACTAAGACTAAGACTAAGACTAAGACTAAGACTAAGACTAAGACTAAGACTAAGACTAAGACTAAGACTAAGACTTAGACTAAGACTAAGACTAAGACTAAGACTAAGACTAAGACTAAGACTAAGACTAAGACTAAGACTAAGACTAAAACTAAGACTAAGACTAAGACTAAGACTAAGACTAAGACTAAGACTAAGACTAAGACTAAGACTAAGACTAAGACTAAGACTAAGACTAAGACTAAGACTAAGACTAAGACTAAGACTAAGACTAAGACTAAGACTAAGACTAAGACTAAGACTAAGACTAAGACTAAGACTAAGACTAAGACTAAGACTAAGACTAAGACTAAGACTAAGACTAAGACTAAGACTAAGACTAAGACTAAGACTAAGACTAAGACTAAGACTAAGACTAAGACTAAGACTAAGACTAAGACTAAGACTAAGACTAAGACTAAGACTAAGACTAAGACTAAGACTAAGACTAAGACTAAGACTAAGACTAAGACTAAGACTAAGACTAAGACTAAGACTAAGACTAAGACTAAGACTAAGACTAAGACTAAGACTAAGACTAAGACTAAGACTAAGACTAAGACTAAGACTAAGACTAAGACTAAGACTAAGACTAAGACTAAGACTAAGACTAAGACTAAGACTAAGACTAAGACTAAGACTAAGACTAAGACTAAGACTAAGACTAAGACTAAGACTAAGACTAAGACTAAGACTAAGACTAAGACTAAGACTAAGACTAAGACTAAGACTAAGACTAAGACTAAGACTAAGACTAAGACTAAGACTAAGACTAAGACTAAGACTAAGACTAAGACTAAGACTAAGACTAAGACTAAGACTAAGACTAAGACTAAGACTAAGACTAAGACTAAGACTAAGACTAAGACTAAGACTAAGACTAAGACTAAGACTAAGACTAAGACTAAGACTAAGACTAAGACTAAGACTAAGACTAAGACTAAGACTAAGACTAACGGTTGACGGTTTCTATTTGATATTGTTTTAAATTTAAATTATTTTTGTTTCAACAAACGCTAAGTCTTCAATCAAATACCAAATTTCACACAACCCACTATTAAGAATAGATTTGATGTCTTCTCAAGTAATTGCTACCACGCCATGATTGGTGGCGAACCAAAGCTTGTAGGAGGTGTGCGCCTGGCGCTATTAAATGTCAACTAAACAATAAACCTAGAATTCTTTCATCAAAGTGTCAAGTAGCATCATCATCATTATCATCATCGTCATCTCACAAATTTAACATACGAGTTGTTTTTTCGTGAGTGTCATCTGCCATCTTCAATTATAAAAGGACAAATTGAAGAACGTGACGTAAAAGACTGACAACAAACCAAAACAGAAAAAAAAGTATACAAAGCGACGGATTAAGATGGAATTTACCTGATCTTCTCGACTGCATTATGTTCTAATTAATTACACGAATTAATCTAGAATGACAGTAAGTGGACACAAGGTCTCATGCGCATGATGTATCTGATGGGTTGCGCGAGTAGATGTTGTGCGCTTGCAACAGCTCTCATTTAATACTGTCGTTCGGTGGCAACTAGCACCACTGGCTCTGGCAAACTGAGTAGCATTTGAATATAATATTGTTTATTCCTCAAGAGTTGTTTGCTGGTCTGCTTTGGGCATTGTGTTGTTAGTGTCACTGTTTGTTATCCGCGTCACAAAAAGCTCAACTTTACTGCTGTCCGAAGGGGCATAAAGTGTCCTCTTGAATTTGTGTATCAATTAATCATAAAATTTGAAAAAAAGGTGAGTAATTGACTACAAGGCATAACTTGGACGGATGGCGTGCCACAATCTACACCCGCACAAATTGATTTTTTGATATTTGTTTGCAAAGTTTTTTTGTTTGTCTTTTCGTGATCGACCTTTTTGGTTTGTTATATTATTAATCACTCAGTATCTGTCATAACAAGACACACATAATATTATACCTTCGGTCTGTGGTGGTGAATTAAGAATTTCAATTCAAGTCATCAAAAGCGCCCCAAATTTAAGACTTTCAAAACGTTGTTTGCTTTTAAACTTCATGATATTGAAAACTTTGACTGAAATTTTGACATTGAACGATCAATGTCATGGGTGCAAAACACTACTACTGCGCAGGTTGTCAAAACTGAAAGTGTCAGAAATAAAAATGTATATGCCTGTGATATGTCTGTGATACAAAAACACAGCACTTTGACTGAAGTTTTGACACTGAACGATCATGAAACGATATCAAGGGTGCAAAATACCCAATAATTATGTTCCACAATACAAAAATCTAAGGTAATCTTTTGCGCAGGTTGTAAAAATTGAAAGTGTCAGAAATAAAAAGTGGCTATGTCTGTGATACCTCTGTGATACGTTAACACAGCAACAAATATTGACATTTGACACTTAATTTGATAGGTGAGTAGAACTGGACAAAAATGAAAACACTTATGATATTAATAACATTAAATATGTGGCTATACTATATTGAAAAAAATACAATATTTAGACACCTTGATCCTGATATTTGTTCGTTTTTGCTTGGGGCCTCTTAAAATCATAATCCGCCACTGCCAACAAGGAAAAAAAACCTGGTATATCAATAGCAATCATTAATATCTCAAATGAGTGCGAAATGGATTCACTAATAAATTATGCCAACAAACCGCTGCCGCCGCCGCCATGGTGGTTTGTTTGGCATTGTTCTTTCAAAAAATCCCATTATGGTTTGTGTGTTTATAAAAATCAAAGAATATGTTCAACAAACCTCTAAAACTCTCGTGAATATAATCGTTTTATTGAGGCTTTTGATCCTTTTAATTTCGGCTTTTCGCTTTTACGATCTGGTTATGGACCGCTTTAGCATTTTATTACTTTAATTGCGCTCTTGCAGAATCGTTTTGAGTTCAAACATTTTTACCTGGATGATGGGTGCGCGTCCTTTATTATGGTGAATTCAGCTGGTACAATTCTGATTTCTCAAACATCCTCTGTTTTATAGTATATCGAATTTGAAATCCGTGAAAATCAACAAACTATTGAATGTTTGGTATCAGTGTCGTCACACTATAAACACTTTAGATATAGCTCGCTCTCTGACTTCCCCGCATATATAGACGGAGGCTATATTATATGACCAAATTGGTTAGGTGCGCTCGCCATGACATCAAAACAATATCCAATATCCGTATATTGATGGTTGATGGTAAATCTTTTCCAAAACACAAATATAAAACAATACTGAGGGTGTTCCATTGTACCGCAATGTCCTTGTCTAAAAATTTATGACACATAATTTGACACACAAGCAACACACTGGTTTTGTGATATTCGATAAAAACTCTTCAAAATTGCTGCATTCGATGTGATGCTGCAGCAACCAGCAGTAGCATACAGTTCCCTTCCCTGCCACACAAGGACAAATTTTCTTTCATCAAATAATAATTGCTTTGCGACATAGAATTACCAGCTACTACTTAGGAGTAATAAGGCGTATCGATGTTGTTTTCTTTTTTTTTTTCGTTGGATGAAAAGTATAAATTATTCGAAGAAAAGGTGAGTGTTTTATCTTTGACATGACCTTGACTATGAATAAATAGGTTTATTTTTACGATGCCAGAAGCAAGGTCACAACGAAATTCTGCTACTTTTTCATAATTATTTATTTACAACAATTTTTATATTTACTGACAGTAGCAAGGACATGTTTTGTTGCACAAAATCAATATGTGAATATTGATTTCCAGTGGCGCGTGCCTTTTATGTTGATTTTACTTAAAATCAAAGTGTCAATATTAGTTTTTGTTAACTTTAATGGACAATGCAAGGTTATTGCTGATATTGTACATAAATATTCGAATATAATATTGTTTTGAAAAAAAAGTACTTTTTTACTAAGGCAGTTCAGAATGAACAACATAATTAGGTGATGCCTTTTTTTCGTATCAGCAATGGGCTCAAATTGCTTTAGAATTTTCAAGTTAAGACTGTCAATAATTACAGCAAACTAAAGTACCATAAGAAGTTCAAACGAAATGGGGCATATTCATGGATGTTATTCGAGGTGTTCTAAGCGTATCTGGAGTAAAACATACTGAAACTTCATCAGGTAGACTCCAGTTTTGTCTAAAAACAGCTAAATAAACATCTAAGAATATAGATCAAGGTACTTAGTACTTACAGTTTAGGTTCATTCTAAAAGCAATAAACAGGAATGCTTAGTTGTATTCCAACTGATCTTGAACTTCTTTGTCAGAAAATAACAAAGTGAAAGCCCACAGTCTAAATCAATGATAGCTTCAGTGAAATCTGTAACATACGAATTGGTGTTCCATATGGTTCAGTTTTGGGACCGATACTTTTTCACATTTTTAAAAATCTTCAAAGCTTCATAAGAAAACCAAATAACTTTCTCAAGCAACTTGTTTTTGATTATTCCATTTTGCAGCACAAACTTTGCCATGTCTTTAGCAAATTTTTTTCAAGCGGAAATAAAAATCCGCTTCAAAAGATTGCTAATGTAGAAATTATAAATGGTCAAATTTCGACCACATGGGTGAATACTAGTATTCCTGGATATACATATGTATGTGAATTTATTCCCTTATTCGTCCTTGATTTCCTTTATTTTAATTTCCAAGAAATTTAGTATAAAAATAGTTTCAAAAAATAATACAAAAATATTTTGACAATCCGTATATTCACTCCCAAATCAGAAAAAAATTACTAACATTAAACCCTTCTCAAAAAAAGTAACAAAAACATCAGGTAGTATGTTATAATGATTCAAATTTTGACCACAGAGGGCTTGCCTGGGGAATTCTTTTATGTTGCAAAACCATCAAAACAGAAGTCAATTTCTCTTGTTAATGTCTGGAATGGTCAGTTGATAAATTACAAAATGTCTTACAAAAAAGAATAATACAAAATTCAAGCCTAAAAGGGTTATCCTGTCAGTATAGCAATCCATTCAAATAATAACACTAACAACAAAATGAAAAAAAAACTCAACATGTTTAAACATTTTTCCAAGTCCATTTCATTGTTTGATCGTTATTCATCAGAGAAATGTTTAAATTTAATTTTTTTCTTCTGTTGATTATTTTTTTTTTGCAACGATTTCTTTTTTTTTTTAATTTTAAAATTTATTGCGAATAATGAAAATGATTAATGATGATCAAAGATATTCTGCATAATCACACCATCAAGCACTTTCCCATCTGGATCCATCAGTATCACATCTACCACAGAGTTGTTGCAGATATCATGCGTAGGTAATCGTATATGTATATGACTCGTGTGTGAATGAATTTGCAGGCAGCATTAATTGAACTGTATTCGTATAAATAAATGCAATTAAAATAAACTGCATATAATTATTACTGCATATTGCGCGTTCGTCGCAGTAAAAGTGATCTTGTGATATTTTGGTACTTATGATGCTTGATGATGATGATAATGGTGATGAGTAGGGAATAATGTGCAATTATGATACTCTTCTCGCACAGACTCACGCAATTTAAATCGATGATAGGCGTGCGAGTGCAATCACAAATGTGAATATTTTATGACGATAAAAATTGCACTTAGTCCAGAGTTTAATTGTTCAAGTAGAACGGTCAGTTGGCGCTGCGCTGGTGCTGCTTCTACCATACCATGTGCGGCTTAGGAGATGCAAACGAAACGCATTCAAGTCGTCTCAAACCAAGGTGTCCATTAAGACAGTTTGTACAAATATGAAATTAAATACTAATGTACCTCGACGTGTGGACTTCCCTCTGTGATGTTGCGATGATGGACCATATGTCAGTTGTTGATGTTTTTTCTTTTTTTTCTTGTGTTAAATCTCTGTAAATCTTGGTTGGTGGTTCTGCTATTTCACTCACTGGCTAAAGCTGCTGCTGGTTGATGATATGATGTTGATGATGAGTGACCAATATCAATATTGATAATTCATTTGCAAGTGAGTATAAGTGAGCGCATATGTTAATTTTTGTTCATATTCTCTGTGATGTTTACAGTAAGCCCGTTCTTTTGGTAAATATTGATACATTAATATTTAACTCTTCGTATAGTTCTTTTTCTTTTTTTTATTTTTTTCTTGTTTTGTAACTTTACATAATGCATATTTTAGCAGACAGAAAATTAAACAATTTAACACGTTTGTCGATCGACTAATGAAGGCAAAAACCAATGTTTATAATGATCGCAAGGATTGAGTAAGTTTTGTGCCTATTGTTTTAAGGTCCAATGATTGTTTTAAGCATATTAGTTCTAAGTTGTATAGTAGTTGTATAGTATTTGTATAGTAATTGTATAGCAGTTGTATAGTCTGCTGGTCTGGTTAGTATCCCCCCATTGCTCAGAAAAGGTGTTGTTCCACACTGTCAAAGCCACTGTGTAAGCTTTTCCATCTGTCCAACTCTACTGGTCTCTTTCCAGCCATTCATAGAAAAGGCGAATCTTCTTCTCCTTCTAACTATCGTCCAATTGCACTTACGTCCCTTATTTCCAAGATCATGGAAAGGCTGATTAATCATCAGCTCAAGATACATATATTTTGAAGAACGAAAGCTTCTTAATGACCGGCAGTACAGCTTTCGTAGCAATAGGTCCACTCTGGTGATCTGATGGTATATCTCACCAAGCAGTGGAACTATTCTTTTCGCTATGGAGATAGAAAGATTCTTGCACTTGATTTTTCAAAAGCGTTTGATAAGACTTCTCTTATCGAAAATGCATACAGTTTTTATCGATGAATCTCCACTTGTTGGATTAGAAAGACCTTTCGGACCGTTCAATACAAGTTGTAGTGGATGCTGGTGCGCCTCAGGGCTCCGTTTTGTCTCATACTCTCTTAATTTTTTTCCATAAATTATCTTTTGTCTGAAAATTCTAGTCCATTTAATTGTTTTGCAGATGACAGTTCCCTCAGCTTTGTATGTTTGTTTCAAAGTTCACTTCCTTGTTCTTTGGATGTAGAACTTGAATGGCAGAATTGTCCAATAGGAAATACAAAAACGTGTAGGATTTAATGCTTCAATGCTGTCTTTTGTCGTTAAAGCGACATCGATGGAACCGAAAAGCTTTCGGTTCTGAGTATGTGCATCGCAGACCACCTTATCTGGAATGATCATTATATTTGACGTCGCTAAATATGCTGCAAACCATTTAGGTTTTCTTCGAAGATGCAAGAAATTTGTCTCCCCTTCTGAGCTTGCTGTAATCTAAACCTTCATTCGTCCAAAGTTTCGGTACAATTCCCATATTTGAACAGGTGCTCCTTAAACCTATTTAAGACTCTTGGATAGATTTCAAAATAGAGCTTTAAAGATTTTAGGCGATAGAACTGCAACGGAAACATGTGCATCTCTCGACCACAGCCGCAATTTGTATCGTGTCTCTGATTATTTTATTTCTATTTTCATAAACAATGGTCAAGTGAATTTGCCCTTAAACAATTCCGCTGTAATACTCGTACTTCTTGGAATGCTCATCAGTTTATCCTTGAGCTATATTTTGGACGTACAGTTAAGTATAGAGATTTTCTTCTTTGCCGCACTAGCCGAATGTGAAATGCTTTGTCTGACTCTGTATTTCCCTCACATTTTGCTATTCATCAGAGCTACAAAACGAATGTCCATCGGTATCTTTCCTTGAATCTTTCCCTATGTTCCTAATGTTCCACTGTTTTTAATCATTTTATGGGTAGTCAAAACCCCCTTAGTAAATTGCTAGATTATTAGTTCAAGCTTTCGTTGCTATCTTCGATTGTAATCAAAAGTAGATTTCTTACCCCTGCATTATACTTTTTCTTATAAATTTTACATTCACAGACAGAGTACCTATTAGCTTTGGTACTTAAAATGATTCAATGTAAAATTTGCATTTTAAAGCTGCAAAGCAGTAACAGTAAGCTGTTCGTTCACTATGTATCGAGATAATCTAAATTTTTATCTCTCTAAAAATCACCACAAATTTCCAACTTAATTTCGAATAAAAAAATATAATTAAATAAACACTACACCTTTCGGCATAAAATAATTGATTAATATTTACATATATTAATCAAAAGCGGTTGAATGATCTTGTTATAAGATTTTAATCATGTTAAGGGAAACTGGGCTGAAATGGGGCACACCACTAGGAAAACCCCATGTACTTATTACTTATATACAGTTTTTTACAATCTGCCTCTAAGGCCCATTTGCTGATACGAATCATAAATATTTAAGTAGAACATAAGCGCTTGTGTGACAGTTTACGCAGAGGAAAAAGCAGACCATAAGCTTTTAAGTAGAACATAAATGCTTAAGTTTCGTATCAGTAAACGGGTCTAAGCAAATTATAATCTTTAATAGATAATAACAATAATTTAACAATAAGTTATTAATTCAAATATGAATTTCAAATTGAGTAGATTTTGAATTTATCACAGCTAACCAAACTAGTTACCATTCCCTGTAGTGTAATGGTGCATCGGCGAGCAAATCGAAATATAAGATCTTCTAAGATATTTATTCTCAAAATCTTCAAATCAAATAATAACAAAAGAATCCATAAAGCGACAAAAAAAATCGAACAATATTTGCCAAAATTATAAATTTCAGATTCCATCACAAATAAAAAAAAAAAATCACAATAACTTGATCTGTTGCAAGGCCAAATTGAGCAACGCATATTGTTCTTTTTCTTATTCTTCTTCCTATATACTTTCTACAAAAAAATCGAAAAAATAAAAGAACATAAATCCCTAAGTCGGTATACATTACCGGATACCACTTTGCGACTCTAATTGTTGTTCAACCACACAGTCAAACCGCCACCCTCGGGAAATTATTGCGCGTTCGCTTCTCCCTATAGTATATCTCGGGCATGTGGGTAATCTAATATGTTGCACCTGTTATCCCGGTTATTACGAATTACCAAATAACAACCAACCCCTAACCATCAATCAAGACACCATCACAACGACGAAGACGACCGATATAATATTGAACCTAACCATCATGGACTTGCTGCTACTGCTACTACTCTCTCTCTCCTTGTCCATCGCATCGGTCTGTCGTTGATCAGTAATTACTTGGTGTAATTCATTCATAATTGGGAATCACAAGGATAAAAAAGGTATCAGATTCGCACTCGATGCATATCTAGTGCGCGGTAGTTGATATTAGTAGCAGTATAAGAAGTAGGTAGGTATAGAAGACCTCCCGAAGTTAGATCGATTAAATTCAATTTTATTTAGCTGCTTTTATTCAAGAGCACCCAACAGTGATGTGCAAATAAATTTTATCAAACATTCCCATAGCTTTTTCGAGGGACAGACGTCGACTCTGAACATTTTCTTCTTGTGTGGTTAAAACTACGAACCGCCTTAAAGAAGAATTTCGACGTTTGTCACCTTAGGATACCTGGGAGTCACCAGAGCCTAAACCTATAGTGAGCACCTGAGCAAGAAGCTCTTTGTTGTGCATTTACCTACCGCAGACGCCAACAACCAGAGGCTCCAGTATCTCTATATCTTCAAAGGGGTAGCCGAAACCACAAAAGGCTACCAACCACCCACGAAAAAGAACGCGTGATGATATGATGATGAATGTTTACAGTACAGCTGAAAAACGTGACTGAAGATGCACTACCAGATATGCTGCAGCAGAAATCGAAAAAGAAAGGAGTAAAAGACCCTGTGTAGTAGGAAGGGGGCGTTTATAGCCTCCCAGCTCAAGGGGATCGAAGATACTCGCGATCGAAACAAAACAACAACCAACAGTTGTATAAAATAGGAAAGAAACTGGGTGCTGGATTTAAAACCGGAATACAGGCTCTTCAAAACAGCGAAGTTAACATAATCACCGAAGTACAGGGAATAGTAGATCAATTCAAGCAGCATTCCCAGCAGCTGCTTAATAGCCATCACCATCATGTAGAGTTTATGAACACCCAGGACCACCACCCAGTATAGAAGAGGTATATTTTAGCAATAAAGAACCTCAAGAACAACAAGGCTACCTGATCTGATGGTTTTCTATCGAAGCCCTCTAAAGAGATGTGTTGAAATGATGCATACATCAACTGATCGACCAAGTTTAGGTGGAAGGAAGGATGTCCGATAACAAGTCTAACAGCTCCATATACCCAATCTACAAAAAAGGCGATCCTATGACCTACAAGAACTATCGAGGCATATCCCTGATGATAAACGTCCCATACAAGATACAGTGTGAGCATTCTTAGTCGTTCTGCAACACTTTAATCAGCAAGTAGCAGTGTGACTTCCCGGCAGATCGATCATAGACCAAATATTCACTCTCGGATAAAACCTGGAAAATACCAATGAATTTAAAGTCGAGACTCACCATCTATTCATCGACTTCAAAGCCACATATGATAGCATTCATCTCTATATGGCAATGGCTGAACTTGAGATCCCGTGAGAAAACTTATCTAATTGTGTCGCGTGACATTGGAAAATACACCATGTCACGCTTTTCCAAATGCACATGGTTTTGGCAAGGAGATGCGCTATCATGTGATTTCTTCAATCTCGTTCTAGAGCAAATGGTGCGCAGAGCAGGTGCTTACTCGTACACTGATGGCACTGTTTTCAATAGATATGTCTAACTTCTAGGTTATTCCGACGATATCTACATCATCGGCTGCTCCCAACAGGCTGTTATAGAGGCTTTCACAGTGATTGAAGAACATGCGAAACTTGTTGGTCTTCCTAAACCTTCCTTGGTAAACTAGGACAAGACCAAATACATTCTATCAACAAACAATAATAGATCTGTCAAATGAATTGAGCAAAACATCACTGTTGATAGCAACAACTTTAAAATAGAAAAGGAGTAAATAACACTGGTCTGCAAAATTCAACTTTTTTTTTCGCCTTCAAGTAATTCTTTGAAATTATGACAGATTAGACTTTTTTGAATCTAAATCTGGTTTCAGAAAAATTCTATCACGTCCAGTTTTTTTTAAATTGATTTTTGAAAAATATGATTGATTTGTAAAAAAGAGCCCTCTTAGACTTGGTTGACCTGGTAAAAACAAAAATACTATTGTGCCTATTCTGCTCAAATTTGGAGGACTTACTCCACATAATATTAGCTTTCACATGAAACCAAATTTGTCATCATCCATCAATTTTCACCCATATTTTAAACCGTTATTTACAAAAAAACAACTGAAATTTCGAAATTTCGTAGTTTTTATGATTTACGCTGTAAAAAACATATTTTTTTGGAAAATAATAGAATTTCCCTATATTTGATATTCATAAACTCAAGTATGTTAAATAAATTTTAACCAAAGACTTTTAAAAAAGAAAGAACTAAGCGTTTTAAAATCCCAAACACTTTTTTCCCATTAGTATATTTCACTGAATGCTCTTTATAAGAAACTGGTAAAATAATTTAAAATATAAAAAAACACACCGATTCTACCAAACTACACCTTAAAAAAGTAGTTTTAAAAAATAAAATAAGCTCAAAAGTCAAAATAAACAATTTACTATAACTTATTATTATTTTGTAGCTTTTTTTCTTCTCATATTTTCCATTGTCTGGCGAAAAATTGACCAGCAAAAATCTGCCAGCATTGCTTCTGACCATTTCCCGTTATATCTTCGTTCTATGTGCATCATGTCTTGATAAAACATTTCACCA
Source organism: Dasysyrphus tricinctus (assembly GCA_963921185.1). Classification (NCBI taxonomy): domain Eukaryota; kingdom Metazoa; phylum Arthropoda; class Insecta; order Diptera; family Syrphidae; genus Dasysyrphus; species Dasysyrphus tricinctus. The sequence goes on from OY992530.1 coordinate 9,524,805, forward strand.
TGTTCATCTGAAACAACACCAAGGTTAACCGGTGGAAAAAATCTAAGTGAGAATCCAAAATATGAATTTTCAGTGACATGTTGCAATTAAGAGCTTTATAAGAGCTAAGTAGTTCTTGGATGATTTCCTTGAAATTACAATATCTTTGGGAGGAAAACGAATTTTAACAAGATTTAAAATGATTTAGAAAGATGAAATATAGTTCTTTCAGGTCCTGTTATTAGTTTTAAAAAAAAGTTTTTATCGGTGAAGAAATTCAACGTCAAAAGTACCCAAAAAACGGGTTTTTGACATGTTTGAATTGGAATATCTCAAAAACGTGACGTGCTAGAGTAATTTTGACTTCGGATTCGGATTCAACATGCCAAAATCCTTTAGAAAAGTATATTTTGGTTTAAAGGCGATTTTCGTTGCAGACCAGTGTAATTAATCCCACGAACGACATCATAGTGGAGATATAACGTAAATTAACTCTTACTTGGGTTTGGCACAACAGATGGGTTTGAAACTCCTCACACAAAAGACGAAGTGCACGCTCTTTAACATCTTTAAATTGCCAGTCCTGCTTTATGGCACCAAGACGATAAGCAGAAAGGGAGAGCTGATATTGGGCTCATTCGAAAGAAAAATTCATTTACAGTCCTGAGTAAGGCGAGGGCAAATGGAAGAGAAGATTCAAACGCAAACCCTATAAGCTGCATCAAGATGGGTATGTAGCCCAGAAAATCGAAACAAGTTGACCACATTGGCAGAGCAACATCGAGCGAATAGACTTTAAAGCTGCAACCAAGAGAGTCTTTGAATCTCAACCCCAGGTTTGAGAGAACAAAGAAGACGGAAGAAAGCTTGATCTAGATTACTGGAAGCAGCGTGCTCGAGATCGAAGAAGTTGCAAGGCAGTCGTATCTCAGGCTGCGACCCTTCATTTATTGGTAGCCGGATAAGTAAGTAAGATAGAACGTTAATGAAATACCTAAAAATTAAATCCATCAAAGGAGTTCTGTGGAATAACTTTTACGAAAAAAGTATTTTTTTATGAAAGATATGCGAAGATAAATTTGCGAAAAGAATTTGTTGAAATTGCAAGGAATTTTGTGTAGATATTCGTTACAAAAATTACACAAAAGTCATATTTCTCCAAATTTTAATCTCCTACATTTCTAGAGTGATACTTCAACAAATTAACGATTTTTTTCGTTAAGTTTTTTGCAAACAAATTCATACAAAATCTCTGTATGAAAACAAACACTACACAGCACTGTTTAATCATTTCTGCAAGAAGAGCCACTTTATTTCTTGATACTTGAGTTGGAGTATTCTTCTTTATTTTTTTTTTATCTTATTTTTGTATTTAATTTAATTTTTTGCACACTTTTCGAATCAATTTAATCGACTGACTAAACAAGTGAAATCGATGTCGATGAAGAGACAATAGGGAAATCGATATCTCATATCCTTTGTGGCAGTGATTTTTATCGAAAAGGGAAATCTTACAACTGAGGAAGTGGCCTATTCGACCGTCAAACCGACCACAAAAAAAAACCATCGCTAACGTTCGTCGTGGTTGTCACCGTTCGTCGATAACAACAACTAGTAACTTCAAACACCCATATTGAAGAGCGATTTTTATAAAAAAAAAAATAAAATAAGAAAAAAATTAACTGTATACATAGTACATTAACACTATATAAATGTCGTCGGTTCCGTTTTGTGTGTAAGACGATCGTTCTGAAGGAACTTAAAACCTTCGCATACCTATAATAATACGACCCAACTTATACCACATCATCATGGAAAGAAGTCTCATAAGAATGTGGACGAATCGAATGGAAGAAATAATACAAAAAAAAAAAAAATCAATCAGCAATGTCATTGATCGATTGGAGAAGCTTTTGTAGGGCAGTAAGTCTTATTTTGCATCCGCTTCTAGATCAATTGTGTGGGATGACAATATGATGATGAATCTCAAATAGATAACCTGGCACACCATAAAAGTTATAAATAATTGTTTTGTTTTATTTCTTTGTATATTCAATAAAGTGTCAGTTTTATCTAAGTCGTGTGTCTCGATAGTATGTAAATTGATTTTTGTTTTCGATATTCTGAATGTCAAATATTATCTTTTTCTGACTCACTGTAGGTAGATATATTATTGATGTTTGAGATATTTATTTAATTTATTGGCATGTTAAAAAATTTTGTTTATGATTTGTAATTTTTTTTTTTTAATTTAATTTAATTCATTTTTGTCATAAAAGGGTGTGTTGTTTATTGTTAGAAGTCAAGAGAGGTTGTTTTCATTGGATCTCAAAGTGAATATAGGTCTCTTGTTTGGTTTTGTTAAAAAGCCATGGGCTAAAGCCTTTATAGTTTTTAACCAAACTTGATATATTACAAATAATGAAAATGAAAAACGAACTTCAAACTTAAAAAACCTGCCTTAAAACCCCTTTAGAAAATCTTATTTCTCTCGAAAATGATTGTTCTGATTTTTCATAGCTGTGTCGATTACCTTTTTCTTATGAGAAATATTATTTTAAACTCCTATCCGAAACTCATGTGGTACACTGTAGAGAACAAAGGTTTTAATATAAAAAGCATATTTTTTGAGGCAACTTCTCAAGATCATAAGTTGATTTTTTTTGTCAGCTTACCATGGCCTTTCTAAAAAGTCAATAACCTTTTCACAGTTGTTTCAGGTGCATTTATTTCAATTTGTAAAAGATTTAACTTGTCTCCGCCAACTGTCGTTTTGGGTTAGCAAATAGCGATATCTATAGAATTTTCTTGCAAGTTAACTTTTATTGGCTAGATTTGAAATATTCGAAAAGATAAGTAACAATATTGTCTACTATTAATATGACGCAGTTTTTTTGTGTTAATGTCATATATTTTCTGATTCACTGTTGTTATTTGTGATGTTTTTATAATTTATTATAGTTTTATTGGCAAGATTAAAAGTGTTAAAAATTTTTCATTTTTTATGATTCACAAATCATAACCATTTTAATTTTTTATGACTTATTTGGTTATTTATTGATATCAAAAACCCGTTTGTTTTATTTTTACTACAACTGGAATAATTTAATAGTTATTTTAACGACACTGTGCGAAGTTAATTGGCATGTCAAAAAAAAAAAAACACATTAAAAACTCTTTAGAATTTAGCATTTGCTTAAGTTATAAAAATTTTATTTGAATTCAATTGATAAATTTATGTTTTGTTATCGTTTAAGGAGTAAAATCAATTAAAAATATAACTGTATTCAATGAAATACTTAAACTAGAAGTTAGCTGCTACATTTTAAGTATAAACAACAGATTAAAACTAGACAATGATTGACTGCCATATTATTCACTCTGAATTTAAATTGGATTCAAAAGTGAATTTTGAATCCAACTATTAAATTAAAAAAAATTAAATCCATTATTCTCTCTAAACATGCCTTAAATCCAATGGATTTAAAATGCCCTTAATCCAGATGTTAAATGTTTTTTTGAATCCAGATGTACAATCGTTTAAACCAAACGAAAAATTTTGAAATGTCAAAGATCTCCCGTGACAGTTAAATGTGTGTATGGTTTTTTGCCACGGGTTATAAAATACATATTATAAAGTGCAAGTCGTTCGCTTAAGTGGATTAAAAACAAATAGAATATTAAAAGGTTTTTGATTGATCCAAAAGTTGTGAAAATATATATCTGTGGTGTTTGAGAGAAACATGATAACTCCATTTTAAAAGTGTCTCTTTACGTCCACTTCTCATTTAGGTAGATCCTAAACGCATTTACCGATTTTATTCAAATTTGGAACATTTATTGAAATGGTCTTTAAAATATTGTGTTCCAAATTTGAAAAAATTTAATTCACCGGTTTAGGTTCTAGCTCGATGTAAGGTGGGTGTAAAGAGGCAAATTTTAAAATGGAGTTATCATGTTTCTCCCAAACACCACAGATATGTATCTCCCTTTTTATTAATTAATGGCAACTTATTTCAATATTTTTTTATTTTTACTATAGCCAATCGCTCTGGCAGATTCTTCTTTTTATATTTATATGTTGACGTTAAGACATTAATTGATAAAGTTCGAATTTCGACCCCTAGGCGATACTATAATAATTAATAAGAAATGACCGAAATTTCGATTTCAAGGGCAAATTGAATACAAATCTAAGTCGAGTTGCAAGTTGAAACAATGTTTGCGAGAGTACAGCGAGACTAAACCGAGATCAAAGTAAGAAGATGATAAGAAGTGCACCATGATAAAAACCACGAGTAGATAGCATGGAGAGACTAAAGCGAGGAAACCAAAACATTTATTTATCCGTGTAAATGAACAGACGAACACAATGACCATGACACTGAAAACCATGTTTGGACTTTTTAACCACGGTCTTAGCTTATTTTAACCATTTAGAAAAAATTTATTTTGAAACAAAAAGTTTGGCGAGACTATAGCGAGACCAAAGCGAGATGACAGTAAAACATGATCAATGCCCAAGACCATGTGTAAATGTCATGGCAGGGATACCATAGAGAAAAAGCCACGACACAGATTCTCGTGTAAATGGGCTTGGCGAGAACCACAGCAAGACGAGCTTAATGACCACGATATTGAAAATTAACGTTTGTAAGACCATGGCGAGAGATCAGCGAGATAACACTGAGACTGAGTCGTTTTCGCTTCAAACTGAGTAAGCCAACTCGATTTGTAAAAACAAATGAAAAGTATTCACCAATTTGTTCTTCTAACCGAGTAAGCCAACTCGCTTCAATCGGTTTGAAAATTTTTAAAATGTCAAGAAAAAGTGGATTTAACAACTTAAACTGACCTACAGAAGGCAGGTTAACTTCAGTTGCATTAATGGGGACTGAATTTAAAAAAATTGGATATAAGTGTGGATTAGACGTGTGAATAATATGGAATTGGATTTAATTTCTGGATTTAAGTTACTTTTAATCGGGATTAAACGAGTGAATAATATGGGCGTAGGTCACACTTTAAATGTTATGTATGTACGTACACTTGTACAGTACATTGTAATAAAATCATGTATTGAAAATTTTTTTAACTGTAACTGATTGCGTTTGATTAAATATTTTCAATACCACTTAATTGTTTTATTTGTTCTGAATAATTAAAAACATTCCTGATAATTTGATGATAAGATGCATGTAAAGATAAAATTTAAACGGAATAATATCTAGTATTTCCGGGGAATTTTTTTTTTCATTTTGTGACTTATTTAGTAGAATTAATGTTTTTGCAAATTTTTGTATTCTTATCAAATCAAGAATTTAAATAGTTAATGCTGAAAGGTGACCCTAAATTTAACAATTTGATAACGTTTCAATAGTTCCTGGTATTTTTTTTTTTCATATCTATACATCTATCATCATTGGGCAATAATTTTAATAAAAATCGAATTTGGGAATTTTTTTTGTTCAAGTTAATCATTATTAATTATTTTTTTTTAAAGAATTTATTAATTATTGATTTATTTATTTTTATCAACTACAGACATTAGTGTCAAAGTTATTTCTTATTTTACAAATTGTATACAAGTACATTATGTACATATGTATGTATGTAAATAGTAAAGATAGTGAAAAGTTTTACATGGGAAATATAATTCTATTGCAATCTTAAATATATAAAGTTATAAAATTTATTTAAGTCACTCTTAATAAAATTAAGAGTTTAATTTAAACCCTTATTGACCCTAAAGTACAAAATGTAAAAAAAAATCTGGATTTCTATTTCAAATTGTTCTTGAACGAGCATTGATAAAGTTGATAAAGGAACATGACATTGTTCACTTCTCTCATTTTCTCCAGCGATGTTAGAGAAGATGAAGTCGACTTTCATACGGAGGTAGGTGTTGAGTTGGGTTCCATGGAAGATGTCGATTAGCATATAAAAAGGAAGGTTTTTGGACGCTTTCAAGTTTCTTTCTAGCAATATCATTGCTAGGACACCAAACGCAATTACAGTATTCCAACACCGGTCTTACAAGTGGACAGTCAAATGTTTTAAAAATGTAAGGATCATTAAACTCCTTTGAGAACCTCATTACTATAATCCAAGAACGTCCCTGATTTTGCTGACTATTGTATCGAGTCGTACAGTGATCACCCACAAGAACCTGACCACTGTTTTTTTTAGCTAGTTTAAAAGTACCCCACAGACCTCCCTTGCCACAGTTGAAATTAGTGTTGATATCATCATCAAAAAGATAAGTTTGCTTAAGGATGACTTCTCTCCTGGTCCAGATGGTCTACCTGCCATATTCTTAAAAAAATGTGCTAACTCCCTCCGTCAGCCACTTGCAGCATTATTCCACCTTTCACTTTCTCAAGCCATATTCCCAAAATTATGGAAGGATTCTTTTATTTTTCCCGTTCATAAAAAAGGTGTAAAGAACGATATTGCTAATTACCGTCCCATAGCCAAGCTTTCTTCTATCGCTAAGCATTTCGAAAGTATTGTGTACGACTCTCTTTACTTTCACTGCAAATCTATCTTTTCTCCACAACAGCATGGCTTTTTAAAAGGCCGATCTACCACAACAAACCTTACGGAATTCGTTTCTAAGACTCTAAATGCATAAGAGAGAGGAATTGAAGTGGACGTTATAGCCACAAATTTTAGTAAAGCTTTTGACAAAATATGTCATCAAATTATTTACCTTAAGCTAAGAGCCCTCGGTTTTCCACCCTTTTTCATATCATGGCTCAGTTAATACCTAGAGAACCGCCAATATAGAGTTATATTTAGGTTTTCAATCTCCAATCCCATTTATGCTACTTCGGGTGTTCCTCAAGGGAGTCACCTTGGACCTTTGATCTTTGTCCCAACAATAAACGACGTCATCAATGTAATTAATGATTCAAATCTCTCCATATACGCTGATGATATGAAAATAATTAAGGTCATTTCTACTCCCACTGACTCTCTTTCACTTCAAAACGATCTTATTTCATTCCAAACCTGGTGCGACAAAAATTTTTTAGAACTTAATGTTGCTAAATGCCAATTCATAACTTTCTCCCGAAAGCGATTACCCCTACCTTCCCGAACCTATTACTTTCATGATGTAGCTATTCCATCTGTTTGTTCTATACGAGAATTGGGAGTAATTTGCGACAGTCAGCTAAACTTTCGTGCCCATTTTGACCATATAATTAACAAGGCCAAGGAATTCTCGAAGCCTTATGTCTGTGAAGCTGTGCAACGTAGGTTTCTTCGATTTGCCCTCTGTGGTCTTCCTTAGTCTGATAATCTCTTCTACCCCCTTATGAAAATCGATTAAAATGGAACAATTTGCCAACCTTAAAAAAACGTCGAGAATATGCTGACATACTTTTTCTGCACCAGCTCCTCGCTGGGACTATCGATTCTTCCTATCTTTTGGAAATGATTCCTATTAATACTAACCCACGTTCCCTCAGATCCACTTCACTCTTCCACCTTTCTCATCACCGCACAAGCTATGGTCGGTTTGAACCAATCTCAAGAATGTTGCGTCTACAATAATTCACAGGACATCTTTGACTTCCATATCAGTTCTTCCTCACTCCGAACCTCTCTTCATAACTCGTCCTAATTCAAAGCCCCTGTTGTCTTTCATTTATTTTTAGGATTTATTTTTAAGTTTTTTTTTTTATGTAAAAAACTGGTGGGTGGGCCTACGGGCCCAGATCAATAATAAAAGAAATAAAAATAAAAAAAAAAAAGCAAAAAAAATTTAAATTTAAGTCTAGAATTAAGTAGACACTTAAGTGCACGCTTGTATTAAGCTAAATAAATAAATAAATAGATATGAGGGTTAAATTAAAGTATACCATCAAACAGAAGCATTTTTTGGTGCTTAGATCCATTCCGTTTATTAAACGCCAATCGGGCACGTCATCAATGTCGTGTTGTAGAAACAGATACCCAATCGAACTTTTAAAACCATACAAAAGTTTCTTCAAACCAAAATCTGTCTATATGAGATGACCGAGTGTATGTCATTGAAAAATAGTGTCAAAAGAATAGGTCCCATGTGACTGCCTTGTGGTACTCCTGGGCCCTATTTCATAATAGAGCTAATACTATTAGTTGAAAGAAAAGTTTAAAAAACTTCAAGATACAACCATCAATAGTTAATTTTTCATATTGAGGGTGACCTTCCAAATACTATATAGTGATATTAACCAACTGAAAGGTAAAAAAATCCTTTTCTGCTGCTTGATAATGAAACGCAATTTTACCACAGACTTATAGTATTTGTTTGTACTTAATTATGAAACAGGGCCCTGATAGTACATTTATTGTTTTCGAAGTGGCTTTTTTTCAATTTAACAAACTGAGTTCTGTTTTCCAAGTATGATGCTGTCGAAATCAGTATCCAGTAAGGAATGTTCAACTCTATCAAACGCTTTACTTAAGTCTCCTTAGAATACATCAGTTTTAAGGCCATCAATCAAATTCTTATTTGTTTTGCTGGTAAACTCAAGAAGATTTCTTGTAGTTGATTTATTACAGTAAAATCCATGTTGTGCAATTAATCTACGGCAGTTAAACTGAATATGCTTACACACAATATTTTCAAATAATTTTGGAATACATAAAAGTTTTGCAATACCTCAATAATTTTCTTAGTAATGAAATAAATAAAGATAAGCATAATCACATTCTTTAAATAACTCTAATTTTTTTCTAACTAATTGATATCCATTGTTTTATTTTTTCCTAAGAATTAATATAATAGTTTATGACTTCAAATTTATTTTTTTGTCTGAAAAATCATACAAGTAGTTGCAAATTATTATGCCTAATTCCCAAGAAAATATGAGAATTTGTTAAATAACATTCTCTTATTTTATGATAATTCCAATAGCTGTTTCGTTTGTATTCTATAAATTGAATTTCCAGCAAATATTACTTCAGCAATAAAATCTTTTTTGCACCATTTGATTTTAATTGTTTTTTTTTTTTGTATATGGAAAAGCATTCATTTTTTTTATTAATTTATTGTTTGTAGAAGAAATCAATCAATTTTATAAATATTTGCTTAAAAAATTATCAAATTGAATTAGCACTTCCACTATTCCAGTGAAATGAAAAGTGTTGGTTTCTCAAAATGTATTATTTTGTAAATATTTCTTGATTAAATGACGTAAGTTGGACTTTAGGGGGCTTTTTTTTATTGGCATTCTAGACGTGTGACTTCATTTACTAGAAACATTTTGTTTAAAGATACACTTAGGGTAAGCAAATTGTTTGCCAAAAATATTTGTTACTACCAATTAAATTTACAGTGTGACTGATTCTTGGAAGAAAGGAAAAAAAATCTTAAAAAATGTTCATTATAATGATAATAATAATAATAGATAAATAGCGTGGAGTGTGAGGAATGGAAAGTTATTGGAGAGCATTTTTGAGGGCAGTTTTTGAAAAACTTAAATCGAAAACAGTTGAGTTATTGGCTTTTCTTAGCATTCTCGTGAGAGGTTCATTTTGGTAGTATTCAGTTAATAGCTGGTGTAAAAAAGTAAGGTTGGCATCGCCATAAAGATTTCTCAAGGTTTGTTAACTTATCAGTTTAAGGAGGTTTTCGTAAGGAGGGAGTATAAATGGATCGTCCTATCCGAGTCCCCAAAAGGCAAATCTAATAAATCTGCTTTGGGCGGCTTCAATATGTTGAATGTGAACATGGTAAAAAGGGGACTAGACTTGAGCGGCATATTCAAGCAGAGGCCTAAAAAAGGCAACATATAAAGATTTTATGACATAAGGATTTGAAAATTCCTTGCGGACCAGCTTTTTACGCCTGTTCTCTGTTAATTATGGAATAAAAATGAACTCGGAAATTAGGCTGATTGTCACAAATAACACCTTAGTGTCACAAATAGAAGTGACGAGTGAAACTTGTTCATTTTTGCATGTGGGCCGTTTCCGTGAATAAGTGAATAAGTAATGGCTTGACACTTGCTAAGGTTAAGCTCAAGAAAATTATGGCCACACCAAGTTAAATAATATTTTTCAAGACTTTTCTTGTAGTAATTCAGCATCTTTTGTACATGAAATCTGTTAAAAAGTACGCATATCATCAGGATAAGTTTCTTGGTCGAATCCTACCAAAATACGCTCAACGCCGTTAACACTCAACAAGAAGAGCAGCGGACCAAGGTGACTCACTTGTGGAACACCTGATGTTGAGCATATGGGAAACGAAACTATGTACGTAGTAAAAATTGATGTAAGTTTTATTTTCTACGACTTTGGTAAAAAATCAAACAAGTTATTCTGTTCAAGGTTGATATTCGCATCCCGTTTTGAAGGTGAGCTCATTTTCACAGTTTGAGTTATTCAAGCAAGAGAGGAAGCTTTTAAGAGTGATTTATGCACACTTTTATTATATTTTAGTTTTATTATTATTGAGCGTTGTTCTTGTAACGGTAATTGAAAAAAAATCACTTACAAATTACATGTAATTGAAAAAGTAATGGTTTTTTTTGTTGATTTCAGGAATTGTAATTCAATACATTTTTACTAATTAAAATTGACATGAAATGTAATTGACAAAAGCAATTTATCAGTTCTGCTTTTTTGATGATTGCTTTTGCTTTTCAATTTCATCTGAAAGAAGTGTTGGAAGATTTTTTTAACATACATTTACAGAATTTCTATGCAAGACAAATAATTTGAAATAATACACCTCCTGTTGTTGTTAAAAAAATACTGCAATTTATTCAATGACCTTGCAATTTTCACTTACCTTTAAGTGATAAACAAATTTATCTATTCGTATTTAGTAATTTAAATTTTCATTTTTTTTTTTTCTCCTAAGCAACAATATACTCGTACACTACATTAAGTTCTATTAATTCTTAAATAAGCCATCAATTTATCAGTCCTATATTTATAGGATTTTGAAGAGTTATACAAATGATATAGATTCTAACAATTTGCTGATAAGATTCGCAAATAGAATTAGCACGCAATAATTATTATTGTTAAAAAAAAATAAAAAAAAAGTGTTGATCATGAACTTTAGAATTCAATTTGTGATTGTTGTTTGTTTTTATACATATCAGCAAATTACATCTAAGTGATGTTAGATTTTTCAGTCGTATAGGGATTTGTGATGCGACGCAAAGTGCAAATAATTGACTTTATAAATAAAATTAATTAACACATGCAATGATTATTATTTATTCTTTTCTATAGATAACAAATATTTTTGTTTTGTCATAGACTTTAAACGAAATACTTAAATGGTGAATCAGACTTGAATTTTTGTATCATGTGATTCGGATGTCACGCACAAACAGCTAACATACCTAGATACCTTAGGTACAAGCTATCGATCTAGATTAATAATATTTCATTAATTCAATCAATGCTGATAGTTTAATTTTCAGATACACCATCTGAAACATGAATTATCACAGGAAACTGATGTCAATTTTAAATGAAAAAAAAAAAATTGTAGAGTATACATATCTGACTGAGTTAATTGATAGTAATTCACGTAGAATGATAAATTGTTTTAGTCTATAATAAGAAACTATTAAGAAATCAAAGTCATTATGATCAACAGATAAGGCCATTGTTTCCAAAATAAATATTTTATCAAAATCATCGAGCTGTTTTACAGAAATAGTTATCGTGAAATCAATATGTTTCACAACTGAGAAGTTAAAAAAAAAACTTGAACGAAAAATGTTTAGTCACAATTGACTTTTCAGTGGTTCCGCATGCCCTCTCTTCTCTAACACAAACTGTTTTTACGTGTAGGGAACATTGAGCAATGCAGTATTGAGTTGCATGAGTGAAATAAACTCTACCGAACATAAAGAAGTTTCAGTAAGAAAAAGTGCTTACAAAGTTTTTAAAATCGCTTTGAAAAGAACTAAAAAAGAACGACATATACATTGATCTCTCTAAGTTTTTTTTCAGCAGAACGACGCGACGCCACATAGGAGTATTTGACTACAAAACTCGGCCAAAAGTCGATTTTTCAAATGTCAAAATTGAAAGGGGAACTTTTTCCAGACAATAGCTAAGATCCCATGGAACAATAGGCTAAAATATTTTTTTAATTGCTCAACATATTTTGGTTATGATATTAGTTCAAAGTCTTCGATTACGAATTTGTCACTTCTTTTTGTAATCAACCTTCAAAAAATTTGAAACATTTTATTAAATTATTTCTTAAAAATTTTGTGTAGTCTGATGAAATTTTTGGAATATAAAAATCAACTACAGATGTTCACTATTATATTGAGCCATTTTTACGACAAATATTTTAATATTTATATTTTTTTCGAATTTTTGTTCTAAAAATGCAAAAAAAAAACACTAGTTTTGTTGGTTCTTTTTCATTGGGAAGTAATTTTTTTATAGATGTCGGTGGAATTGGGTTCTCATTTGTATATGGGTGGATAAAATAAACCATCAAGCTTCATTTTCAAAAAGAATCGGCTGCGGATTTTTGCGGATGTAGTTGTTTTTTGTCATATCGTATTCCCACTTTTATGCCCATTCAAACTGACTATTTGTGCTGTTATTTTTCTTTGGGATTTAATTTCTTTTTTATTTTTTGGAGTTATTTGGTAATTATTTGTATAAAATATGGTTAAGCAAAGCTCCCAGTATTGATTTAAAAAAAAATATTGGCTGCAACTTTGATCCTTTTTATCTTTTTTGGTCATATCGTATATCCAATTGAATTTTTCTTGTTTCCAGTTGAAAAATTTAAAAAAAACTTGAAATTTTTTTTTGTTTCAAAAGAGGGTAAATTTATTAAAAACGGTATTTATTACATGGTTTAAGATGAAAATAATGCAATCAAGACAAAAAATAATTTTGTCCAGTTTTTGCATACAAATACTCCTATGTGCGACAGCCGATGCTGTCTTTTTATTTTTTATTTTTATTTTATTTTCATTTATTTATTTATTTCGTTATTGCTTAAAACTGTAAGATACAATATCTTATAAGCTAGTTCTAAGCTGAATTTTAACAAAAGAGTAAAAAAAAGGAAAGAAAATAATATACATCTAATAATATACATCAAAATAAATCAATAAAGAAACTAAATTAATTCTTCAATTATTGTAATTAAAGTTTACAATTTATAACAATATAATGTGATTAAAATTTACAAATTTGAAAAATATTTCTTTAAGATTCTCTTCATACTTGACGTATTCTGTAATTCTTTGATATGACGTGGTAAAGAGTTCCAAAGACGGACTGAATTGACAAAAAAATTGGCGCTCGGATGTTAGGCATGAACATCGAGGATGAATTAATTGGCGAGATCTGTTTGAGTTTGCAAATCTAATTTTTTCGAGACAGTATTGGGGTTGGCGTGTGTGCAATATATTGGAGAGTAAGGTCAAACTTCGAAACTTGAGATAATTCTCAAATGGCATATCCAGCAAACGAGTAGCAAAACCAGACAATCTGTCGTATCTTCGCAGGCCAAAAACATAACGTACTGCACTGTTAAAAGCGACATTTATCTTCCGTCTGCTTACAAAATTGCAATTACAGTAAATTTCGCAACCGTACATCAAAATTGGCATTATCAGAGTCTTTGCAATTAGCAAACGTGTTTTAAGTGGTGTAAAAGACTGAGACGCCCATAAAGTACGAAGTACGCCGTAAACCTTGCCCACAAGAGTATATGGTTATCCCAAGTCAAGTTACGATTAAATGTCACTCCAAGATTTTTTGCTGTTTCCACGTATTCAATAGGATCATTGTTCAACACAATCGAAGGGAAAAAAGAAAGATCAAGAGTTTTTCTTGATATTACAAGACATTTGGACTTAATTGGATTTAAAAGAAGGCCATTCAACTGGGACCATTTTGCAATTCTCTCTAGGTCTTCATTTACACAAAAAGCTCCATGCTCAATGAGTCCAAGAGGGCAGCTTAAGTACAATTGGACGTCATCCGCATACAAATGAGAAAAACAGTTTCAGACAATTGAAGGTAGTTCGTTGACGTAAATTGAAAACAATAGCGGACCAAGTATGGAACCCTGAGGTACACCAGTGAAATTCGGGAGAAAATTGGATACGCTGTCGCCAATTTGCACTGCTTGCTTTCTCATGGTCAAGTACGAATAAATAAGCTTCGTAGCAGCCGATGAAAAATTAAAGTTTTGAATAAGCTTATTGCATAGAATAACGTGATTGACTGTATCGAAAGCCTTTGAGAAATCAAGTAGCACCAGAAAAGTTGCCTCATCCTTATCCAACGCTTGCCTTATGTCTTTCTTTAGAATTTTACTCTCAAAATCCCCAGAGAGAAAGCTGATGTGGTTTGCGTAGTGGGACAGGCGCATGTGACATAAGCTTTCTCTCTATGCCTTTTGAGAGTAAAATTTAAAGAAAGGGATTTTTTCAATGATCCCCCACCTCTGTTCTGAGTATCCTATTTTTCTTCATTCATTAAATCATACTGATCTACCCAAGTTGTTAGCAAAAGATATTGATATTTCAGTAAAAGCCAATAAAATTTCAAGTGCACTGAATGTATTCTAAGTAAAATACATAAGTTAATCATATAAATTAGTCACTTAAATATAGAATTATGGGTATAATAGTGATTAATTCAAAATATGTCTGAGAATAATATCTCAGTCATATCAAGCTTTAATTAGCTTTTGATTAGACTGACGAAATGTTTACTGTTGAAACATACTTATCTCAATAAATTAATCATAAACAAAAAAAAACAACTTAATTATTGCGTAATCTTATGAATTTAATCAATAACTACAATGATTAGTCAAAATTAAAGTTTTAAAGCAAATAATGCCATATTTATAGTATGATTCTTAAAATATATAAAATATTGATACCACCACCGTTAACATAGGCTACTGAGTAGTTAGGAATAATTGCGTTCAAGGTATTTTTTGAATCATTGAATATGTGTGATTGAAGCATAAGTATAAATGCTCTTGCTCAATCAACAAAATGTTACAAAATCGAGCATTGCATTTCTGAGAGACTGGTCACGCAACTCACTTTTTTTCAGTGTTTTTGGCAAAACTGGAAATCTAAGCCGAAATTTCTTTTAAATCTTTTTGTTACAAATTCAATTTTGTACCAAAGAGGAATCATTCAAAAAGTCCTTATTATTTAAAATTTACAAAAGATAAACTTAATAATTTTTCATATTTGTTTGCAATTTTATTTTACTTGCAATTATTACATTAAAACATAGGCGTAGGAAGGTGGGGAGGCAGAGATGGGTATGCTGCCCACAGTAGAACATAACCTTAGAAAAACTGGCAGTCAAACTTTTCAGGCTTTAATATCAATCGAAAAATCAAGATTGAACAGCTGTGAAAGAATTTTCAGAAACCAAACTTTATATTAAGCTTTAATTTTGTTTCAAAAGTGGAATCGTAAAATATAAATCGCAAAAAAATCACAACATTTCATAAAAATCTAATAGAATTTATTGAGGGATGGTAAAAAAAATCGATTTTCAGTTAAAGGGTGCGTTCAGATTAAGCATGGCTCCATTCAGCAAAAAGCAAATAAAAATGTAAAATTTAAGTACAAATTCGGCCATTCCAAAGTACCGGAGAAGACAATCGGACGCTTGTAGTAAAGTTTTTCTTGTTAAGAAATTAATATTTTTTTTATGAAATTCAGTGGGTTTTAAGAATTCATCACAAAGTACACGACACTGAAGTTTCAACAAAAAATTATGAAATTTAGTAAGTTTATACAAAAAAATAGATGGTAACGGAGAAGACACGTACGATTTAGAGATTTCCGACCATTGCCATGAAGTTTATAATTCTGCGCCGTCCATTAAGATATGAAGTTGATTTTTTTTGCACATTTTCATAAAACCAATATTTATCAAAAACCATCCTTGGTTTAATGCCAAGCTTCATTTTACTATCAGAAAAAAATATGAAAGATGGTAATGGAGAAGACAGCTAATGGTAACGGAGAAGACACGTCCGATTAAAGATTTCTTTTTTGTTCAGTTATATTGTAATTCGTATTTTTAAATTATTCTCATCAATGATAAAAGTGATTCAGGCAATTGAAAAAATTTTATTGAAATCGGTTAACGTTAGCACGTGCTAGCGAGCACTTGAAATTTTTCATTCAAAATACATGGGGTTTTCACAGTTTTTACTCAAAATATCAGCAAAATTGTAAAAGTTGTTGGAAAATCTTTAAACTTGGCACATAAATTAACTACCGTAAGGAGTATAAAAAAATAAATATTTTCAATAGTCTTGTATAAGATTAACCCCATCAAAAAATTTAATAAAAATTGTTGTTTTTGTACATTTGTTGCTATTTTAAATAGAGTAACTGTTTTTTACAAAAATAATAAAAAAATATATTTGTATACTCCTTATGGTATTTAGTATATGTGCCAAGTTTATAGTTATTAAATCAACGTTTACACTTTTACGGGCACTTTGAGTAAAAGACTGTGAAAACACCATGTATTTTATATGAAAAACTTCAAGTGCTCGCTAGCACCTGTAAACGTCAACCGATTTCAATGAAATTTAATACATATTTTTTTTTTAGTTACCTTGATCCATTTTAAGCATGGGGATCAAGGAAATTCACACAAAAACAAAGTGCCTATGAGTCGTTGAAATTTGTATGACAAAGTGCAATTTTGTCTTCTCCGTTACCCTGTTTTAGACAGTAAGACATGATTTAAAAGAAAATCTGTAAGAAATCCACCACCAAGTCTTGCTTTGTATGCGGAATAATTTTACAAACTCTAATATAGTTCACCATTTATACCAACTTTTGTCATTTTTCGGTAACGGAGAAGACATGAAATGTTCAGTAATTTTGAGGCGTAATACTATTTTCACAGCACTCCTATCAGAAAAATAGTTCCGAATTTAAGTAGTGTATTGAAAACGCTTATAAAAACCTTACTGCACATCGCCATTTGCATCACAATGACTAGAGAACTGATAGCGGCAAAAATGCCCAGGTACGAAAGATAAAGTATGAGCATTTTTGATCACTTGCCTATTTTACAACAACAAGTAAAATTTTATATTTACAATTTTTTCGTTAAATCTAATATATACTCTAAATATTGGCATATTTATAAATATATTTTTTTCCTTAATTTGAAATTGAGTTGCTTGGTTTCGAAATTTTTGGAATGGCCGAATTAAAAAAAAAGTATATAAGAATTTGGATTGGAAAATTAAAATCATCCTAAGCAAAAAATTTAGCCTTTTTTGGGGTAAGTCGTCAAAGCGGTTTTCATGCCTCTCAATAAGGTTTCAAATCGCCACAGCTGACAAGCCTGGTACATGGACCGAAAGGTCCCTAATTCGGTTCGGTTTATTTAAAATATTCGATTTTGGTATGTATGAACTGGATTTGGCATCAACTCAGGCTGACCGTATAATGTTTGTTCTGTAACATTAGTAACCGAACCGAACAACTGTAATTGTCTTCATCTATGGCCAATGTTTGATGGAAAACACTATTCTGCGGATGGATTAAGAAACCTCCAGTTTTTTTTTACTGGCGTATAAATGTGATTTTGGTTCGGTTGTGGTGTACATTTGGATCGAAATATACTTTTTCGTCAAAAAATAAAAACGATGTACAGTACATGAACTCAAAAACCTTTTAAAAATAAAAAAAAATTTTAAGTGTTTTCTTATTGCTCCGGAAAAAATTCGTTTTAGAGCAAATGTATAACATTTTTCTGCCAAATTATAGCCCCATCTCTATTTCTGCCAAAAACCATCAAAAATTAAATTTCATTCGATGGATGTAATGGCGATAGACCTCTACAAAAAAAGAAATGTTGACTGTGTTCTTACCACGGAAAACCAATTGATTTGGCGAACTCGCTTTGCAACTTGATTTATTTTTGATGTGTTCCTAGGGAGAGGTTCGCAATCTAAACGAATAATTTTTTAAAAAGTGTTATAAAAATTATAAGAAATTGGGAGACTCTCTCTTAAAACTTAAAAAGTCTTCGCGACAAGTTGTGTACAAAAATATGATTCCTTCAAAAAATCCTTATTTAATGAATTTGCAAGCATAATAAATAAAATTTATAAATATTTCTGTTAAAAAATATTAAATTTTCATTTTTAAGTAAGACACATCGTCAGACTTTTCTGCAGAGTTGAATTTGGTAATACTAATGAGATTTAATTTACTTCTGTGCACGCGTTGTTGGCTTCAGTCATTCATTAGTTCTCTATTGAACAGAGTTGAGAAGTAAATAAATGCTCAAGCCCAAATATACAGATATTAAAGAATTATTACCTTCGAAAACTTGTTAAGTCAACATATTTTTGTGAAAACTGTTTTTGGCATTTTTGTTTTAATAACAAATTTTTCATGGTTTGAACACTGACTGAGGTGCGGGCAATCACCTTATCCTAAATTTCATGCTACGCCAAATCATTGAGCGTCTACATGGAAAGTTTCATATTCGTTCTCCTTTGTAAAAAAAGATTTTTTGAAAATGGCTCTGGATTTAAAACTTTTTGTATCAGCCTGAGCGAAAATTCGTATAATAGTTAGTATTTTTGATCGTCGGACAAAATCTAATTACTTGTTACGAGTCTGAACCATCCATCGTAATTGAAAATTACATACAAATTGCCAGTACAAATGGATACCGTGATAGCTTTTTTTGGGATTCGTTAAAACTTCCCATAACGATGGAATTCGTGATAGGGCT
Source organism: Dasysyrphus tricinctus (assembly GCA_963921185.1). NCBI lineage: Eukaryota > Metazoa > Arthropoda > Insecta > Diptera > Syrphidae > Dasysyrphus > Dasysyrphus tricinctus. The sequence continues at coordinate 9,543,540 of OY992530.1, forward strand.
GATTAAGTATTTCTCAAATCAATTACGATTGCCTATGGACTGTGGATCAGATATACACCTCTTGAGTAAGTAGTTAAGCAAGTAGTTAACACTACACATCAATTACCACCCGCAAAAGCATTTCAACAATAATACTCTAATCTTAACTAATTGAAATAAAGTAATCCCAAAAAACAAAAAACAAAAAAAAAACAATTCAAGCGTGGGCTAGTGTGAAAAACTAAATCTACACTTAGACTCGTTAAAAATAAAACCTTTGAATCTGATTAAAAAAAAAGCTGAATGAAAATTGATTTTCTTCGAAATATGGTTAAAAACGATAAAGTCGGCATTCCACAAGACGATAACACAAAAGAAACAACAACAACAAAAAAACACTCCTTCATAGGTGCACTATACGCTTGATGCAAATGTAAATTTTTGACAAATATTTGCCCAGAATAAATACAAAAAACAAAATACCCCAAAAATAATAGCTGCTGCCTAAAAAAGAAACGAACCAATCGACACGTTTGTTTTAGTTTAACTCTCAAAAAAAAATTTAGGTATTGTTGGATGGATGCAGGCATCATTATCATGCGTGCACATCAAAAGTGATTATCACCATCATTTTCAACCTGATCACGGCGATGATGGACCATTATCATACATACAAACTTGGTATTTTTCATTCAAAACCCATCAGATCACTACTCGCACTTGTTGCGCCTTTTAACAGAATAAATTAATGTTGTTTTCATTTCAATCTATTTTATTTGCATTTGAGTCTTTTTAAACAAAACTGAGAAAAAAAGGAATATATTTATACAGAGCCTATACGAGGTTTATTCTTCCAATCAACCACCACCACACACGCCGCGCTGCGCTGCTGCGCCGCCGAAAGGAGTAAACAAATATTAATCCTTGTACAACAAATAATCCCAAAACAATCCAACTTTTAAAGTGCAAGAATATAAAAATTCTTTAGTTTGTTTTGTTGTTGTTGTTATTTCTCATTGAAAACCCATCACCGAGGATTCATCACAAAACAACAACAACAAAAAAAAAGAATAAGAAAAGAAACCAAAGGATAAGTGCCGCTTTAACTTTGATTTTTTTTTGTTAAATAAAAAAGAAACAACAAATCTTAGGTAGTTGCGTTGGCTTCCATTTTTAAAGGGACAGACAGAATAAATTTTGTAGGCGATGACAAAACAACATCTTTTGGGCGCAAAACGATGCCAATTATCTACGGAGATCGATATACATATTTTCACTTAAAACTAAAACCACTGTGCAGAAATATAAGGATGAAAATCCAATTTTTACGCCTGCCAATTTGATGTAACTTATACGACTCCTTTTTTTGTTTTACAAAAAGGCTGAGCAGAGAGAGAAAAAAAAACATTGATAGAAATCTATATGTAAGTTTTCCCAAAATATACAACAATTGTGTTTTGATCCTGAGGGAACCCGCCTACCGCAAAATTGATTACCTTAAATTTACACAAAACATTTGGACAACATTTGGACTTATTTTTTGCAGTTTGATGTGAGGTCCTCTGGGAAGTAAATTAAACGAGAAAAAAATGTGCAAAATGAAATAAAATTATGACGGTAGGAAGATATCTTCAAACTATTTCCTTTTTTGATTTTGTTTTTTCTTAACATCGAGAAACAATTTTGGGGAACTTTTTCTTCATTTTTTAATTTTTTTTTTCGGGTGAGAACCAGTTTCTTGGAAATTATAAATTATAAGGGCCACGCCTACATATGTATATATCATATCAATAACTGTCTTTGTATGTATTTGTGTATTATGAGTTGCTAGAGAGGTGGAGTTACGCCATCCACCGGCGGCGGTGGCGCAGCTCAACCAGAGTCATTGAATTTTAAATTATTAATCTTAAGATTTAAACAAATACATTTTTTTTTCTTTCTTAAACTATCTGATGCACTAAAGCTTTCATTAATTACTTATGAATTTTCTTGTTTGTATCTTCATTTCTACTACTAATATAGCGCTGTAAGGATAAATTAAATACACTAGCCGTGTCTGTGATGAATCAATGGCCAGGCATAAGATTGCGAGTAACTGAAAGCTGGGATGAAGATAAGAATCATCGTAACGAATCATTGCACTATGAAGGACGTGCTGTTGATATCACAACATCAGATCGTGACCGAACAAAGTATGGAATGCTTGCCAGGTTGGCCGTGGAGGCTGGCTTCGATTGGGTCTACTATGAGAGTCGAGCACACATTCATTGCTCTGTTAAGTCGGGTAAGTTTAAGTCTTTAAATCATATCCCTTGGATTCAGTATATATACACTTATGTGTATATATGGCATAAGAACCGTCTCAAAATGGTGGCAATCAAGCAAGAAGATCAGTTTTGCCAGTTCTTATTTTGCTTGCGTGAGAAAAAAAAAATGTTCACATTCACAACCCATCATTGTCATCATCAACGAGAAGAGTTCTTGTATTAAAACGAAAGAGCTGAGAAACGAACTCGATTATTTATTTGCGCTTGTTATGCTGGTCTTATTGTTCGATTGTTGATGCATTTTAATTAAGATTATAATAATACATATATTTTCTTTATTTTGGCATCAGATTTGCTTAGTTACAAAAAAAATCTAAATTTACAAAACTCTGTTTCTCTCTTGGATTGCTGCTGATGGGTGCCTCCATATTAAATGAGAAAAATAATTTTGTACCAAACGTGAAGTGTTGTCTGATAGTTGCTGTTGTTGTTTTTTGGTTGGCTTTAATGATTGCGCCCTCACTATCGTGCTCTCTCTCTTTCTTTCTCATACACATCCTCTCTGTTTTGTCCGTCTGTCTATAGAGTGGATGCTGGCTGGTGCCATTTTAAATTCCATTGAAACGATTTTAAATCAGGTTTCCTTTTGTTTCAGAAAAGACATCATCAAGATGCGCTTCTTCTAAGTTTCTTCCTCTCTCTCAGCATGCGGAGTTGTATGGAGTTTTAGTCTTCATTTTTTTTTCTATACGTTTTGTCCAGTATAGATTATAGTGAACACTAATACTCCATTGAAGCCCAACAGTGACGGTGTAGCAGCTCCAATGGATCAGAATCGAGTATAAAGAGGAAAATCATGTCTATAAAAATATCTTCAAAAGAAATTGTGGATTTTATACTGCATATACTTTTTTTTATTTTCTATATATATACTCGTAAAGTATATACATATAAGCGCACTTTTGGTTGAAGACATGCATGAAAAAGAAGAAGAAAAAAAACGACCAAAAGGCTTACAAAAAAAAAATGAATGAAACCAAAATGTATAGCATTGACGAAGATTGAAAAGAAAATCGAAACCTCTGGGAATATGTATGCTGGACACAGATAAAATATATATACATACATATATATACTCTGGCAGTGTTTGAGTAGTGTGTATCTATATATTCATACATATATTTATATTAGAAGTGATCACATCAGTATAAAACCGATCAATACGTGCGGATCAAATTGAAACCTATCCACATGAGTCTAATATTGATAATAATGATGGTGATGGTCATTTTAAAGTTCAACGAATGCTTAACCTGTGAATGTTTTAAAAATATGAGAGTAGTTTTTTGTTTCTTCTTCCGCTGATTTGTTTTGGAACAATAATTAAGTTTCGGTTTTTTTTTGGAATTTTTCGGTGTAGGTATTTGATTAGATATGAATTTTTATTTACTTTCCCTTTCAAGAGTTTACACTGCAAGGACATATGCATCATTTTTTATTCTTTATTGAAAACAACGATATTTTAAAATTTGCATTTCGAGCAAGAGATCAGCATATGCATTTTTAGCTCTCGTGATCTTGCCACCAGGGGCTTATGCCTGTGATCTTATGGCACCAGGGGCTTGTACCTGTGATCTTGCCAAAGGGGCTTATACTCGTATGTACCTATGATCTTGGCATCAGGGGCTTAAACCTGTGATCTTGCCACCAGGAGCTTATACCTGTGATCTTGCCACCAGGAGCTTATACCTGTGAACTTGCCATATATGCTTATACTCGTATGTACCTATGATCTTGGCATCAGGGGCTTAAACCTGTGATCTTTCCACCAGGGGCTTATACCTGTGATCTTGTCACCAGATTTTAACCTGTATCTTAACACCATGGGCTTATACCTGTGATCTGGCACCAGGGGCTTATACCTGCGATAGTGCCACCACGGGCTTATATCTGATGTGATCTTGCCACCAGGAGCTTATACCTGTGATCTGGCCACTGGGGCCTATTCCTGTGAATTTGCCACCAGGGGCTTATACCCTGGCAAACGGGCAAGCAAAACTTGGACTCGAAAGCAAAAAGCACATCACAGTTAGAAAAAAACTGTTTTTTGACACAGCGGATAGAGAAAAATAATGTTTATCTCTTAGAATTCCTTGTCTGATATCCACAATCCGCTATCAAATTAAAGCTTAAAGAAGATCTCAAATACTGCTTCCTAGAATAGGACTCAAAGCTGCTTCTTCTTCTTAGTAAGCAAGCACTAATTTCACTGCCCCAATACCAGTCACAATATTAGATTTGGTTTCTGATAGTCAATATCACTTGGCGTAGCCAGTGGTAAGTGCGTTGGACTGTCATTTCTGTTCTACCTAAATGCTTTTTACTTGGATATTGGCTCTTGCGAGAAAAAAAGACAAATTCTCCAAGGTAATTGATCGTCAAAAAAGCCTCTCATGCTTAGTTTTGACAGAAAACTACTGTATATTGAGGTTTCTATTCTTTGCAACTAGCAACAAGCTAGTTATTAACAGACGGCTTTCTGGCACATTGCCGTACAGTTTTCTGTGCGAAAAGCAATACAATTTGAGTTTAAGGCCTTGCATCTAATTCTTAAAATGAGAACTTCCTCGCTTTTGAACTTGTCTTTAACTATGGTACCTTACCTTTGAGGACGTTGTTCATGAGTCAACCTTGCACAGAGTTGCAAAATGTGCGGTGGTAAACTGGACACATAAAACAACTTGAAAATTCAATTGGATAGTTGGTGCTTCGTCATCATTTCTGATGCACAGTCAACCGATTTTAACGAATGCAGTATGAAGCTGCGACTTTATTTTGAATAGTTAAATTTAAACATCGACGTTCAGTAGTTACCAGCGATGTTCTTTGATTTGAATTCACAAGAATTCTGCAGGACCGCAATTAGGCATCAGTTGCAGCTTTAACCCGAATTCATCCATTTCAAATTGCCAAAAGCTGTTTTGAGAAACAATAAACTGACGGATCATTCTGCAACGCAACTCGCATTTGCATCATCAAATGCCATCAATTACTATTTAAGCAAACGTTGAGTTTATCTTTAGATATTACATATCGATGACCGGACGACTGGTAAATTTAATAAAAATCGCCAGTCAGTAATATCATTGCATTGCTTTTCCGAAGTGTCTCGCTTTTTCCACAAATCTTTCACCGATGTCTGATCAAAAACCTCCAATGATAGCTGCTTATGTGGCATTGGTGCATTCATCCAGATGATAATTTTGCCACTTTCCATTAACTGTGGAATCGCAGAGTTCCTCAAATTTTAACATGTTAGCTCGTTGCTCTCATCGTCTTCCAATAACATAGGCGCTTTTCCAGAAGAAACAACCGCAAGCGCAATGCCTGATCTCGACTGAATTGAAATAAATGCTACCATTTTCATCGTCAATTGCCTTCATAAATGTGTCGCACACGGTCTTTTTATTGATGATTCAGCAGTGGGACATTATTTTCGCAAACTGTTTCTTTCAAACGTCTCAATCGAAATACTGCTCGCAAGACAGCTCTCTATTAAATACATCATGCATCGAGCGATTTGGAGTTGACATTCCCGATACATGTCTTCGTTTTTCAAACTTTATGAAAGCAAAAAACACGTCAGCCATGTCTTAAGTTAACAGCACTTTATCGAGACAAAACCGTTTCGTATCAATCGTCAATTTACAAATATCAAACGTCAGTCTGAAACGCGTAACGCTACTTGTTGGAAATTCTATTTTCAATTTCAAATTTCTGATATCTCCCCTTCTGAGAATATAAAATATCTTGTATTCACGATTTTCTGACTTTTTCGTTCGAAATTTACAAACTTTGGCTCCGTTGTGCTTCATACTGGTGCAATACGAATCTAGCAACAAAAAAAACCGTTCAAATTGCATCATGTTATGCTTTCACGAACACAACAACATTCATCTTTACATTTTTAAAATTATAATAAAATATGAAATTTCGAGCTTTCACTGAAAAAATATCAACAAAAATTAAAAAATCTCATACATCCATTTTTATTTCTTCTAAAAGTCACGTATCTCCTCTTAAAAAATAATTTGCATGTTGAGTGCAACAACATTTCCACTTAGTTAGCAATACAAATAATATCTACCTCTGCTTATGAACTAACCAGGAGTAGAAACAGAACAATAATTTGTTTAGCACTGAAGGCGTTGTGCAATTTTATTTTAAGCGAAGAAATTTTTAACAAAAACCATATACCTAAATATGCATATGTATGCCATGAATAATCCTTAGACAACAGATTATCCAGTCTTCATCTGCACAACAGCTAATAATAATATTACTTTCCATTTCCCTTTTCATAAGATAAATAACCAAAATTTCAGATTAATTTAAAATATGAAACAAAAGAGCTGAGCAAGGAACTTGAATTTGATATTTATTTACTTTACAGTATTTTAGCTGTAAAGCAACGGTTTAAACAAACTTTTATCTCGTTTTGGGGTATATATTAATATTGAGAAATCTGAATAAATTCTGTGTAATTCTTAAGAAGATTTTGAAAGATGAGATACATCGATAAGGAAAATAAAGAATTGTAATCATTTTCTTAGTATCTTCATTTTTTCTTCTACTATCATTGCCTTTTCAAATACATAATTAACTCAATAAAAATTATTTTTTAATAGTACCTAAGCACAGAAAAACTAAGAAATTATTCAGCATTGTTTTGCCGATAAATTAAAAAAAAAATGATGTGATGAGGGGGAAGGCCCGACTGAAATACATACGAAAAATATATTGCCTTGTGACCAGAACTTTCGAAGAAGCAAAACTATATATTTTACAAGCCATTTTATAGTTCGCACTATTAATCGCAAAAATATTTAAACACCGCTTCCTGTTTGCTAAAGTTGTGATTCACACAACAAACAAATAATTTATTTTATTGCAACTTTTAAGTTTATCTTATAAGAGGCCCAATAAATCTTTACTATTTCGCACCATTTCAAAAAAAAAAAATGAACGATTCTTAGAACTGAAATTCTAGTTAACACATAGTTTAAAGTAATAAATATTTAAGAAGTGTAAATTGCCTTCAGTACAGCGTGTGACTGTTATAAATCGTATCATTATAATTTATTTTTGAATGGCCTGCTTCATGTTCTTCCCCTGAGTGTCAAGTAAATTGTGCCTCTGGTAGTTAAATAAAACTAAACAAAAAATATATTCTCAGTAACCTGATCATAAAACTACCATTTACTATACGTAGTCAAACTAAACTTATCTCGAAGGTGGATACACTTTATTAAAAAAAAAATAAGATAAAATTATCAAGATAAACGGTTCTCATAATAACAAAATGACTATAGAAAATACTATTCAGCCACTCAAGCAGCTCTCTGCGCGATGAAAGCTCACCGAATCAATTAAACCGAATAAAATGGCTCGAAAAAAAATCCAATTAAGCTTTTCCATTACACAAGAGCGAGGGACCCAAACGAGCCTTCAGAGACTTAATATATAAAAAAAATGTAAGCAACATCAAACAAATACCGAGTGGGGAATTAGCACACCCAGATGAAGTAAGTATATGTGGGTACCCTCCGGCAGCTATAGCTTATAAGTAATCAGCCAAAGACGACAATCAAAGCCCCTCATCTTGTTGATGTTAAAAAAAAAAAACAAAAAAAAAATAAGAACCTCAGAACAGAGGAGTAAAACACGATTTTAAGCAAAATAATACAAAAAAGAAAAAAAAAACAGCAAACTTCGTGTTTCCCTTATTAAAAGGCTCCAACTCGAATCAACAAGAACAAAAATATCCTACTCCTCCTCTTCTTTAGGTCCAAAACTACTATCCATATCCATATCCATGGTGATCAACCGCACCACCATCAGATACCACCAAAAAAGGTACAACAAATATTATTGAATCGAATTTTTGTTTCCCTCTGTAGATATAGCCCTGGCTCCATCGAAAGATACAAAAAGCCACAGAAAACATAACCAAACCAACAGCATCAGAAGCAGCAATCGAAATGGAGTCTCAAGAAGGCGGGGGTATACCCTCTGTTATACCCTACCTACAACACACCATAAGTTTTCAGGTAAAACCTCATTCAGGTAGAGAGGAATACCAAGCGGCAGCCAGCCACATCAGAAGCCCAACAACCAAAATATAATTTATAATAATAAGGAATTAAATAAAAAAAAAAACAAGATAAACATAACCACAAAAGACAAGACACAACCAACAGATACACCAAAGACTATAAAAAAAAGAAGAAGAAAAAGTCAAGGCACAAAACTAAAAAGGCAACCGCATGCAGTGTGTTTTGACATGTTTAGGTTGCGCCTGTCAAATTAAACGAATTGATGATACGACACCCAACGTGGTTCTCATGGTTCGTTGCCGTCCATTTGGCCAGGTCCGAGATAAGATGATGCCCTCAAGAACGAGCTCGAGATCGCCAATGAACGAATCTGGAGTGCCAGGCTATGAGTGAAAACACTAAAACAGCTGCTATTAAGCGAAGAGTCACTCATTGATGCGATGATGATAATCATGGGTTCAGTTCAGTGCGTGAGTTTCTAGAATTAAATGATGGAAATTGATTTTTAATAGAAGCCCAAATGATTCTCTGGAATTCCATTGCTGCATCATCACATAAGCAAAAGAGAAGGGGGGCGCCTCGCACTCACCTTTGGTTATACCCATATAGCATGCATCAATGATATGAGAAATGAAAATAAAACCCACGAATTTATTGTCATTGTCATTGTCATTGTTTTTTTTTTTGTTTTTTTTTATTTTTTTTTTGTCAGAAGACCGAAAGGACGATAAATAAACTAAGGCTCATATTGCGTCGACAACAAAACCGCTTCCGCCTATCTTTTATCTGATGGGTGTCTTTGACCTACAAAGAGGAAAAATAATTTTAGGTACAACAAAACCAAGGGCCATTATTTAATGTGATCCTTTTGGCTATTATTTGTATTTAGTGTTTTTTTACTGTTTTTTTTTTTTGTTGGCTTCTTCTGTTTTTGGTGTCCTGATTCAGTTGCGCATTTGCGTGTGTGGTCTCTGATAGCAAAAGATCAAAAAGACCTCCTCAGTGGGGTGCTGGGACTTTGTATAACATCTATTCTACCGCCATGCCGTCACTGTAACGCTGAATGAATGCTTTCAAAGAGCAACATCCTTAAGCAGATCTATATGCAGATATTATTGAGAAGCAGTTTTAGGGAGGCATGGACCAAGAGAGAGTAGAAAAGATGGGTGTCAAGTTAGCAAAGCAGCACTCACCAATCGAAAAGTGGTTGATGGGTGATTTATCATGAACTAGTAGTTAATAAGCTGTGACTATTTCGAATTGAGAATTCGGTGTTTTCTATTTTCGAGTTTGCTGCTTTCGAAAGTTGATAAGGTTAACAAAGCAAACCTTAACATTTTTTATAACAATTTTACAAAATACCTTCCGATACCGATACCGAGACAAGAACTTGTTTTACAACACCGAGACCGAAACGAGTTACACGAAACCACGCAAAAACACTTGACTTAATAGAGTTTGATTTTTGCTCGGTTAAAAAAAATATCATTTCAATACACCAAAGTCTCGTGAATAAGTGTTTGTTGGTAAAAACAGCAGAGCTAAACAATTAAAAAAAACAAAGGTTGCTTATAGTTATTATCTGCCGAGTTGCTTGCTATAAATACGGCAATCTGCTCAGTTTTAATCATTGTTAAAATGAGTAACTTGGCTGAAAATAATCAACTTCGTTGCTGTTTTTAACGGAGTCATCGGTTTTGAAAATAACCACTTTATATTAATATTAATTTAAACAAGTTAATGCATTTATAAAATATTATAAGTAATCAGTAACTAACACACAATTTGTCTTGTTTAAAAACAGTAAATCACTTGGTTCTTTTTACCCGAATTATTCAGGCAAATTGTAACGAGTTACGTAAGATCTCATACGAGTTATCAGTTGTATCACAAGTCTCGTTTAAAAATAGTGAACCGCTTGGTTCTTTTGACCCGAGTTATTCAGGCAAATTGTAACGAGTTATGTGTGACGAGTAGGTAGGCTGTTTTCAACCGAGTAGGTTGGCTGAACTCAACCGAGCAGTTTGGTTAAATTCAACCGAGTAAGTTGGCTGAATTCAACAGAGAAGGTTGGTTTATTATAACATAGTTGCTTGACAAAAAATAACCGAGTAACTTTTCTATTTTTTACCAAGTAGATTAACTGTTTTCAACAGAGCAATTTGGCTAGTTGCAGGCAAATAGATTGAATTGACAAAATTCAACAGAGTTGGTTAGCTAAAAACAAGTGATTTTAACCGACTAGGTTGGCTAAATATAACCAAGTAGGTTGGATGAATTCAACCAAGTCTGAGTTCAACCAAGTAGGTTGGCTGAATTTAATAGGGTAGGTTGGCTTAATATAACAAAGTAGCTTGGCAAAAAGTAACCGACTAACTTGGATATTTTTTACCAAGTAGACTAACTGTTTTCAACTGAACAAGTGTAGCCCACTTGTTGGTTAGTTGCAGCCAAATAGATTAAATTGGCAAAGTTCAACAGAGTTGGCTGGCTTAAAAAAGTGTTTTTAACCGACTAGGTTCGACAAATATAACCGAGTAGGTTGGCTGAATTCAACCGAGTACGTTGGCTGTGTTCAACCGAGTAAGTTGGCTGAATTCAACAGAGTAGGTTGGTTAAATATAACATAGTTGCTTGGCAAGAGTAACTGAGTAACCTGGCTATTTTTAACCAAGTAGATTGACTGTTTTTAACAGAGCTAGTTGGCTAGTTACATCTAAATAGATTGAATTGACAAAATTCAACAGAGTTGGTTGGCTTTAAACAAGTGATTTAAGCCGACTAGATTGGCTGAATATAACCAATTAGGTTGGCTGAATTCAACCAAGTAGGTTGGTTGAATTTAAAAATCAAATAAAATTAAAAAATTAACCGAGTAACTTGGATATTTTACACCAAGTAGATTGACTGTTTTCAACAGAGCAAGTTGGCTAGTAAGAGCCGAATAAATTTAAAAAAAATCAACAGCTATGGTTGGCTAAAAACAACCATAAGAAAGTTGGCTAGTTTAAACCGAGTACGTTATTTGAATGCAGTTGACTAAAATCAGTACATTGTCAAAGTCAACAGTGTAGGTTGGTTAAATATAAACAGGTGCCTATGTTGGTTAAACTTAACCAAGTATCTCGGCTTTTTGGATAATTTTAACAGAGTTAAATTCAAACTAAGTGCGTTGACTATGTTTAGCTGAGTTAAATTTCTAGGTTGGTAAATTAAGTAACTTTATTTTTTTGACAAACGAAATAATATCGGTCATTATTTCGGCTGATTTTTTCACAAGATTTTTTAATCGAATTGGTTCGGGTGTTTTTGACAATTAACTTCATAGGTGCTATAGTAATCGTGTTAGTCGGCTGTTTTTTTTTTTTTTTTTACGAGAATGGTTTATTTTTACCCCTGCAAATGTTTTTGCGTGTTCTGAGACCTCAGGTATCTAAATTGGCTAGGAAACTGCCTTCTTTCAAGCGAATTTTCTTTTGCCAAACAACGTTTTCGATTTACTTAATTTTTTGACCAAAGTGCCCCTGCTTACTTCTCCACATTCCTTGCACTGTGTTTTTTTTTTTTTAAGAATATGGATTTGATAGATGGTTCAAAACTCATTGTTCTCTTTCAGTAGTTACCTATACTAGTTTTAAGCTAAGCTCTAGTGGCGGCAGTAGTGGCAGTGACGAAAGTTGTCTCGTATTTCCGTTGTCTTAAACTGGAATATGTATTCATGTTGTGCTACAACCTAAAAACACCTTTTTGGTAAAGAATTTCAATTAAAATTCTCACACTCTGTGAATGACCATAGTGACTACTTCTCAAACACCACCTTGTTTGGGGCTAGACCATGACCAATTTGAAGACGGACAAAACATGGTCAACTACAAAAAAAAAAAAAAAAAAAAAACAAAAAAGACTAAGAAACCCATATAGTTACTGCGTCATTCGACAAGATCTTCTTTCTCTGGCTTCAGTCTTGTTGTGGGAAAGTGGTGGTATTCAGGGGGAGGACATCGGAACACGGACGACATAGCAGCAGAATGCCATACATTTTTCCAGAAATCATCCACGGTATATCAGTGTCATCTACTTTTAATATCATTTAGCTCTACAAAAGCACACGGCAGCAGCCAAAGGTTGCTGATGATATTCCATTCCAACCAGAGACAGCCAGACCGGACCGACCGACAGTCAAATGGACAGACAGACAGACACACAGAAACGACATACAGAACAACAGTACTCAAGTTTTTTAACATGAGAACCAAGAATAACCATCACCATTCACCATCACCATCACCATCATCATCATGATGATCGGGGAGGAGGAAAACCTCTCACAAAATACAACACAAAGAGGCAGAAGATAAATGACAGTTAACCTTTTTGTCGACACTAATTTTTTAATACCTCCGCGCGAGCACACAATCCTCCAAGCGCTCCACTCCGCTTTCCAGCCCCTGCCTGCTCCTCCGACTCAGGGCGTCTGTGTCCGTTTACCTATTGGTAGAGGTATCCATATTATGACGATGGTTGTTAGTATCTTGTGTCTTTGGTTTTGTAATAATTTATCTGTGTGAGAAGGCAAGATAAAAGATAATTTAACCACTTTAATGGTTTATTAATTTATGACCCTTCAAGAATTCTGTTTCCAGTGTGTTCTTTTTCTGATATTCCAACAACTACTCTACTACCTACTATTTGTCAGTTGGTCTTTAGAGAGTCCTTTATCTTGGTGCGCTAATTTATACGAATCATCAATGAAAACTAGAGGATGATTGTCGACTTTTTTTTCTGGAAATTCGAAACGCGCATTCCTGTGAAAGTGGCATGCACCTGAACTAACATATAGGATGGTGGTGTAGTGTATATTGATACCTAAATATTCATGTAATTGTTCTCGTGTGCAATAATATCCGTCATAGACGTGTGTGTATATTTTTTGTTTCTGTTGTTGGTTTTTTTTCTTTGGGATTTTTTTGCTTTCTCTTTGTTTTTCTTAAACCTTGATCCAATCAGGATAATCTGAGATCTGGAAAAATTGATCCTCTTCGGTGTGGAAAATTCGAAAATTCTTATCCTTTTGACTTAGGTCATCAGCTTTGGCAAGGAATATGGCAAAATACGAAAAGAAAAATATAAGAAATCCTAATCCGGATCTTTTGGATATTGAATTTATGCAAACCAAACACTTGGGATGTTTTTTGTATTCTTTTGACATATTGGCAGAAATATCAAAAGCGCAATGGACTACGAAATTGGCTCGTAAATTAGATTAGAAATAACGAAACAATGGCAGAGTATAAGGATGTTCTTCACCACAACCGCAAAACGTCAAAGTATTAAGTCTCAGTTTTTAATCCTTTTTTTTTGTTTTGTTTAAATTACAATTGGATAAGCGTGCGATGATGTGATCAGGTAGTTATAAGGTTGCAGGCGCGGATACAGGGGGGGGGCAATGGGTGCAATTGCCCCCCCCTGGGCAAGAAGAAAAGACGCATAAAATATGAATTTAATAAAATGTACTCAAAGAAAGTTGATTTCGTTATACTTTTATAAAAAAAATTCTTGGCAGCGTTGAGCAATGAGTAGTTGTGCGTTGTCCGCTGGCTGACCACATTCAGCTAACAAAAGTTCCGCTATGCACAAATAGCCTTCAAATCGACTGAGTGGAAAGCTTAAAACTTCGGTTTTAGGTGCCCCATCTTCAACGTTAAGGTCTTTTATTAAAAGATAAATGTCAGGCTACATTACTGTTAATATTTTATGAGAATAATCAATTTATTTCATACGAGAGAGCAGAATCCCAAATCGATTTGATTTACACTTTTCAAAATGCTGTGAAGGAAGAATTTCACAATAATGTTTCAAAAAGTTATTGCTCCACCTCCAACCCTCCTCTACAAATATATTAGTGGTTTTTTATAGTTAAATGTTACGGGAAAGGCGGTAGGGGCACTTTTCTAAATTTTCAACCTTAAAGTTGATTTTAATAAAAAAAAAAAAATTAAATCTTTAAAATACGTTGATTTAATTAGTTTCAAAAATGTCTAGTGCTTCGATCTACAGGATAAAGATATCTAATCAAAGTTAATATAATAAAACTATACATTTCTGTATAAGAGCTATTGAGAGATACCAAAAAATTTCATACTAAATGGGTGATTCTTTTTATGAAAAATATTTAAATGTGCGTTTCCATTGAGGGAGTACTTTCACTAGAAAACTCTCGAGAGCGACTCCCAAATATCTGACGTGCTGCACATCTGATCTAGCCATAAGATACGTTTTTGATGTATGTAATTATTCGTGAGGATTTTGCCACTTTCGTGGATGCGTTGTAGGAACTTTCCGTGTTCCATATTATAAAACTGGCGAGGAGTACGAATCCAAAGAAGAAGATTGGAGAGAAACCAGGAAACGATTACAGCAGTCACTGCCGAAGAGAAGTTGGATGGAACTTTTACACCTAAAGATAGTTGTTTTTAGGCATTTTTGAAAACGTCAAGTCAACGTCAATTAAAATTTCAAATGATCATCATCTTTCGATGCGAATATTGCTAATGTATTGAACTGCATGAATCTGCATACTCTGCATTCGATGTTTTGAGCTTATGTATATGAAAAATTTATATTAAAACTTAACGAAGGCTTAGTATATTGTATATGAAATGTATAACGAAAGTTAAGGTTGAACTAAAATAGGCGGAAGTTTATGTCAAAACCGACCGAAAAGTAGCTTTCCGAAACGTCAATTTCACAAGTTACCTATAATACACTTAAGTGGTTGAAAGTGAACAAAAAATGTAAATAATCATTTCTTAATGTTAATTTTCTTATACTTATTCACAGCACGATAGGCTTTTAATTATTTACTCGTGAAACCACGAAAATTCGACGTGGTAAATTAATTAAAAGAAAATTTAAGATTTTACTACACTCATACATCAAACAGAAAAACAAGTGTTGAAAACTATGCACCAAGCGCCAAATTCCTTTTAGTTTGCTTCCATCATTTAGATTTTTGTCCACTTACGATAGAGCGGTCAGTGAGCGCTCTCGCGTCCGACGGCAAAAGTTAGCGAAAACTAAACGAAAAGCTCCATTTCGCAATTATGTGCGTGTCATATGAATTTCCTTTTTTTTTCGTACGACCACTTAAGTTGGCTTCCGAATATTCTAGTTCTATCTTTAGTCACAATCGAAGGCTGAACCGTGAAGGTCGGACGGAAAAGTTTAACAAAGAAAGGTTTTTTCGTTGTATTTTCCACTAGAATCATTGTGTTTTATTTCAATGTCGGAAAGTTTGGTTTTGTATCGATGGACGAAGGCATCTAAACAAACGATACGGTTTATCTCGGTTTTGATCTACAATTTTAGTTTAGCTAAAATACAACTATATTGTCAAATTAATGCAATGGTTTTGTTTGCACAAAATCTTTTATATCAACGTCCTTCAATTTTCTTGCAAACGTATTTAACGTTTATGAACACGTTCCCCAGCTTCTCAATATTTTTGTTGCCAACATGTGACTTTAGCAAACTGCATTATCGAAAACAATGCTTATGCAGTAAAACTTGTATTTGCCTCTTTGAACAGAAGACTTGAAGTTCGCATTAGAAAACATTCTGCAAAATGCATTTTTGACGCTGATGACGTTATCGAAAATGGCCCTTTACTGGTAAGGTTAAATTAGGTTGCCCCAGCTAAAGAAGAGGCTGGAAATTTTACTCGAACTCGAACGTCATGTGTCTGAATAGGAACATACCACTGTGCCATTATGTTTTCCGAAAATAATCAGATCCAGAGGGAACTCAAAAACGTTGTAAGGACACCATGTTTTAGCTATAAACTGCAAAACTTCATTTCACAAAGTTCAAAGTACCCGCTGTTCGAGACACTGTGGCAGTTATGAAAGAGTTAATTGCTTTCTTAAAATATCAAACTCATCAACTCACATTGCTTGAGTGTCCAGGCGTGCAGTGCGGAATTAAGTGTACTCAAATTTTTTTGTAGACCCCATCAATATTTTGGAAACTCACGAAAATTGCCCCCCCCTGAACGAAATCCTGGATCCGCGCCTGTAAGGTTGGCAACCTTCATATATGGGATGATACCTCTCCGAAAGTTATAGTGTTTACAAATGTTTTGGCAAAGAATTTTCGCCTTGATTGATCATTTGATTGTAAATTTTGTAATTTTTGGGTTATGGACTTTGATTGGCAGTAAAATCGTATAATTTTATTCATTTATACTAAGAGTATTCATACTTTGTAATGCCGTTGCTAGCGTGGTAAAGTTTTAAACTTCGTAACTCTATCACAATTTGTATGGAAAATTTGACAGATTCACGCAGTTAACAACTTTACTACGTTAACGATGACTTTGCGCCCTTGCATGAATTGGATATACTATTTATTTAACTGTTTGAGCTGAGGCCAGTAAATGTTGTGTAGTTGAATCAGTTTAACGTCAAATATTAAATGTCAAAAATGTATTTAACAGATTAGGTGTGTGACAGATAAGACGTGTTAAAATTTTGAAGCTATTTTCAAATGAATAATCTCCCCTGAACCAACGCAAAACCGGAGTCTCGGAACGATAAAAAATGTAAATGTAGAACTATAATAGTCAGAAGCAGTCGAAAGCTAATGTCAAAAATCAATGAAAAGTAGCTTTCCAAACAGTCAAGAGGAGAATCAATCTACACCACTTTAGTGAAATGAGTCATATCTCTCTCCTTTTTTCGTTTCCACTTCACCAAATGTAAGTTTCGCTTTGAGGTTGCTCTTCTCTTCCAAATGCAAAAATTCGCACAAGGAAACTGGGTTGCTAGCAATGTTTTTCAGTTCCAAAGTGAGATAAAGGCAGGAGAAACGGGGAGTTAACAAAATCTCCCCGGTAGAGAATTTGAAGATATTTTTTTGACATTTCCTTTCGGTTTAGGTGGGTTCAACAAATGGACATTCAAAGGAAGAGATTTTGTTTCCCCGTGTGAAAGGTACAAGAGAGCAACTTGTTTCTTCGTGTGAAAGGGGACTTAGTAGGAAACTCACGGCAGTTGTCTGACGAAATTGAGCGAACACAAAAAAATTCATATGGTGATTCTGCAATGTCGGTTTCTTGATTTTCGTTAACTTTTACTTTCGGAAGTCAAGAGCACCCCCGAGTGCACTTCGCGGGAGTAAAACTGAATAGGAATAGGAAACTGAGGTAGGAACGAAAAAAGAGAAGGGCAGAATTATGACTCAATTCTGATTTTGACCGTTCAGAAAGCAACTTTTGGTTCTTCTATGACATCTACATCCAACAGCTTCCAACTAACAAGGATCTCCCAAGCCAATCATTCGTTGACGACAACAAAACTAAAAATAGGTGAGTTTTATTGGTAATCATAGCTAGCGCAGTAATACAAGCACCAATAAAACGCTATACTCATTTTTATAATCCAATTCCAGGACCACCAAAGTTTAAACTTAACGAAACTTTATCTCAACTTTTATTTCCATTTTTACTGACTTATTTATCGATACTTTTGGTTTTCTTGTTGTTTACTGACAGAAATTTCACTGTGCTAGCTATAGTTTTTTTTTCAATAAAACACGCCTCACATCAAAATTATTAAATCTGGCGGTCTGAAACGGCTTGAAACAAACTTGGGAACATGGCTTATATGTATCATATATCTAAACACTCCTTGTTCTAAAATTCACATTGACGTTTAAACAAGTCTAACCTAAATTTGGTTTATTTTCCGAAGCATAATCTTTGGATTACTAAGCAAATTATACCTCTGGTCATTTCATGTACCTCCCAAAACAGCCCATTTCAGTCCAAAGTTCTGTCATTTTTTTTTAATATGAACTTTGAAAGAACTTTGGACTAAAATGGGTAGAAATTGTCAGTTTTGGAAAGAACACGAAGAGACCGTATTTGAACCATTTCACAAGCTAGATTTGGCAGTTCATTAACCAAATGATAAACTTTCCTAAATCGTAAACTTATCTAGTGTTTTACGACTTTGCATGAATGCTGTGTTTTAATTTTTCTCAACAATTCTTGTCTTATTAAGGGTATATTCATTGTCAAGTTGTAAGCAACTTTACGCTATTGTATGAATACCCTTATTGAAAAGAATAAATCTTTTGATTAATATGAGTATTATGAAATATTATTTTATTCAAATGATTGCTTAAGGCGATATTACATTATCATATAAATATGGCAAACTTTCCATATAAACACGGTCCAAAAGTGACATATAAGTGTGATAGATACAGTTTTCTTAAAGAATATATATAACGTACCTATATGGTATCATGTATACATATTCTTTCATATATAACACGCTTCTATGTCACTTTTGGATCGTATTTATATGGCAAGTTTGCCATATATATATGGTAGTGTAATACTGCAAGCTTCACAGTTAGCCAATTTTTGAAATTAATTTTCCACGGTTCCGGCCCGATTTTAAAAATAGCTTCACCAATAGATATAGGCTTCTTATGTGTCCATTTCAATTACGTGCTCCTATGGCTTTAAGGGTCTGCTTTTCAGTGCAAGATCATCCTTGGTCTTGGGGTTAAACCTGAGTTAACTCCATAGCGTGTTTTTCAGTCAATTGAAATCCTAAATTAACTCACCTAATTTGGTGAAACTCAGGGACCAAGCTGTAGGCCATTCAGCTATGGTGCCATCTTGATTTTGATAGTGAAGGTTTTTCACAATGTTATTCCGTTGTGGTATGTGGTACCATCTCTATTCCTTTGTGTGAAAAGCGTAGAAAGGTGTTATCCATAGTGTTGCGCATTGATGACAATACATTTTTGACATCTGAAAGACAAAGTTAATCCTCAACTGAAAAACTGTTCCTGAGTTAGCTAGGGGTTGATTTATTTTCAGGATAAGCTAGCTTACTCTGATTTATCCCAGAGTTATCCCTGAATTGAAAAAAAAAAACTGGCACTTAGGAGGATTAACTTTATCTTTCAGTTGTCAAAACTCTAGGATCATCGATGTATGACACTATGTATACCAGCTTCCTGCAACGCCATCTTAATTTTGAGCAGGAACTTTTTTGGTGTGTTCGTTTACAAATTCGGTGTCTGAACTTTTTTGCTCCCTTCCTCTACATATTCATTCGTGACAATAATACTACGTTTTTATTAAGCCAAATGAGGTAATTTCGTTCAAAATTTCCAAATTCGATACGAAATCATCTCATTTCCCATACAAATTCACATTTCGAAATGAGATAATTTCAACCAAGTTTGCACGAAATTAGGTTGGAAATTAAGTCAAAACCTAACGAACACACCCAGTTTGGAAAGCTCTGAAAAGATTTTGTATGAAAATGTCAAAGTGCAATGGAAGGAGACAGACGAAAACAACAACAAAGAGTGATTAACAGCCAGTTGAAATTCAAAAATGAAATGAGCTGTCAATCGAAATTACCAAATTACAAATGAAAACACTTTTTCTGTGATTTGCGAAATTACCTCATTTCGGCTCTAATGAAAACGTAGTATAACAATGTAGCATATATGTTAGAGCTATCACTGTCAGTGTAAAAATAATAGTCAATTTAAAAATAAACCCATAAATAGCGCATCTTTCATTATTATTTTGGATTTCTTCCAACAAATCGATGGAAATTTTCACTTTCAACAACAAATTCAAGTTTTTTTCTGTATTACAAGAATTATTATCTATACATTTACTTGACAAACAAATACAATCTTACAAGTACCTCTTGACATGTATGTTTGTTATTTTCTGTTCGTTAAATTCGATTAAGTATTATGTCGTAGATTGATTTACCTTTTCTATTTTTATCTATAACAACATTATGTACCTATAGCTGAAATTACATTTAAAACAAACCTACTACTGGTGTTTTTTTTAACACCAATGCAGATAATGTAGTTGTCAAACAGTGCTTCTACAACTTTTAGTTATCATTGACATCTATTACCAATCGAAAGCTTTGAAATTGTTCCACACTTAACTATATTACTTTCATCGAAATTATTGATCTTGCCTAGCTGCCATTTCATTAAAATGATAAAAAAAGAAGATAAATATTTAATATTTGATATTAATTTATTCAAGTTGATATGAATATGAAATTTAGCTTTATGACAGATGTGGCATGTTTTTAATAACTGGAAAATAATTACGACTGCTATTAATAAGGTAGTATAAGCATCATCTTTCACTCTGTCATATACTTAACGAGTTTCTTCAAATTTGCAGATCTGATTTTGACAGATAGGCACAAATTTTGACAGTTGTGACATATGTCACAACTTATGTCTAATGTTTAAATTTAAGGTTCAGCAGTAAACTGAAATTATGATGTCTCTTGCAACTTTGTATGCATTCTCTATAAACTAGCAATAAACAATAAAAGCAGGTAGATTTTTTGAAAAATTTTCACCTCGATTACAAAATCTCATGATTGAGCTGCGGAGGGAATCAGTCACAAAATTGACATTTTTAATATGAGTGAAATTTCAAATGTCATTGGATTCTGTAATCGGGTTGACTGTCACATTTTTAGCAACACTTTCCCTGAGACTTCATTGTTGTCAAAAATGGATACTGTTATAAATGTACCGCAAAAATTCAAAATAGAAAGTTCCTTGACATACTTTGGTTCACGTCAAAGAACACAGATCGTTTAGTCGCGTATTTTTAATAAACAGTATTATATTCATTCAAGTGTACCATTTCATCATTGTATACCATCAGATTTCCCTTTTCCATAACCATTATTTACAGAAGAGAGGTTAAGATACCACTCCGATGATACGACAATCATCACCACCTGTCACTTTACTGTCAGATAAAAATTGTATTACTAACCACATTTTATTTGGTATTTGGTGACTTCTTCTTCTTTTCTTAAAGGTGTAAAGTAACAAGATTCCTATTTTGTGGTAAGTTTTTTTTTTTGCTACATACAAAGGAATGGTACTAAATAAGAGTGTTTAAAGAAATCAAACTCAAATCTGCTGGAAAATAATTATTTTAGAAGTTGTTCACACCAACTTTGTGGCTACATGTGTTTCTCGCACTTTGTATGTTAAACTTAAATTCTTGTGGTTTGTGTTTTCTAAGGAATATGTTTACAAGAAAATTGCGTCCCTCTATATTTGAAATGTAATTAATACTCGTTACAATCGGAAATATGTATCATGTACATATTTACCTTGACGAAGATACTTCGCTCTTTATCTACTTTATTGTCACCTGAGATTGTTAAAAATGTAAGTATGATGTAGCTTCCAGTTCTGATTAAAGATGCCGCCATATCCAAAGAATCAAGCTGTTTACAAATAAATAGATAATCTGGTGACGGAAGGGTTGATACAGAAGTCACACACCTTAGTTGGGACCAAATTTTATAGATATGATAGTCAACTTACTGCTTTGAAGCATACCCAGATATTCAAAAATATGGTCTCTGTACTTTCTTTAAGTTTATACTGGAAAGCTGACAAGTACCAGTTCTGAAAGCACCTGCTGTTTTCGATTGATCATAGAATGACTGTTCTTGTTCTGAAAAGAAGAGCCAAGCAGACATTGATTATGGATTTGAATGCAGAATCATTTCACTCTTATTGAAGAGTTCCTTCAAATGATCAATCGAAAATATTATGCTACTGACAGCTAGCCTGCATTTCCTTAAACGGTTGGATGAATATCTAATGCAATCCATTTGTCAAATCACAAATGTCATATTTGACACTTTTGCAAATTCATTTTAACATTAGTTCTGTTCATGTACTTCCTTTAACTGCCAATTTCTACGAATTTTAGTCCAATGATCTGTCAAAGTTCAAATAAAAAAAAAATAAAATTGACAGAGCTTTGGACTAAAATAGGCTGTTTTGGGAAGTACACGAACAGGGGTATTCACGGCTCTTCTGATATTCGGTCGAATTGATTCCGCAGGGATTGACAGCGGAAAACAAAAACATATACACAATCCACCATTTTTTGACGTTTTCAATTTTGGTATCTTTTTGTTGGCCATTTTCAAGCCGAACACATTCAATTCGAAAGAATATCAGATCAGCCACCATTATCACATTACTTTTTCCCCACCCTAGCCCTGTTCCCCAGCGAGTTTCAAACAATTTTTCTCTTCTGGAACGGATTCGCACTGAATATGGCGGTCCAGAAACTGTTTGAAACTCGAGGGGAACAGGTCTCTGGTATACGGCCATTTGACATCCCAGATCCATCTTTCAATCACATTGTCAAACATCATCATCACATTTTTTACGTCATCTACGTAAAAAATGCATTTGCTGAACATATCCTTAAACACAAACTGCAAAATTCTTCTGTTCGAAAACGCGAATACAAGTTTTACTGTAGGTACCTACATGCATTGTGTTCGAAAAATCGAATTGACGACAAAAATATTTAGAAGCCAGGGGCAAAATTACAGCATCAGTTATCGAGTAATAATTAACTGAATTATGATAGTTTGACATATAACCGCTCACGTTTCGAGCAATTTAATCTCAGTAACTCACTGAAGCGTGAGGAAATTCGGCCCAGAAAACATTTTCGTAATCATCATAACTGCCTGGCATTGATCTAAAAGATTTTTTGCAAACAAGACGATTGCATATTTGTCTATAACAAAATTAGCTTAAAAAATGACTATCATTCGAAAATAAAATTGACGTTGATTTGACGTTTTCAAAAACTGCCTATGATCTGCTCACAAATTCGCTCACCGTTATTTCCAAAGAGTATTGGACTTCAAAATATTTCATATTAGGTCTGTTCGTGTACTTTCCAAAACTGCCAATTTCTACCCAATTCAATCCAAAGTTATGTCAAACTAAAATGGGCTGTTTTCGGAAGTACACGAACAGAGTTATGCTATGTTTCCACCAAAGTTTTATCTCAGATTAGATTTAATAAATCTTTTTGGTGTTTCCACCGCACAAAAAGATTTAAAAAAGATTAAATTTGACAGCACCTTCAAAAATACAAATGGCGTTCCAATTTTTCTTATGAAGTGCGAATGAGACAGAATGTTTGATTCGTGTGAAACAATCCTCGCGTTCCAATGTTTATTCGCTATGCTATCTAGCTATCCCAAAAATTTTGAGATAACTTGAGTTGTTGTTGCGTCAGCTGTTATCAGCTGTTTTTTAACAAGGGATTACAACAACACAAAGCTATCCGGATAACTGAGAATAGCCAGCGGAGCGTGCCCAATGAAGAACTGAACGCGAGTCTCGAATGAATCGTTCAGCACCATGTAAAAATAGGTTAGTTCGATTTGTAAAACTATTTGTCCTAGGAAGATTTAACAAGATTAATTTCTAATCTTCAAGATTTACGAAATAAATTTGTATGGTAAATCTACGAGATTTAAAGGAGATTTAAGGTTAATCTCATTAAATCTCAGATTAGCGCTAGGTGGAAATGTAGAATTATTGTCACTTGCAATTTGACAAATAGATATTTCAAAAAAACTATCACTTTCAAGCTCCAACAATTCATCATACCATTCTGTCTCTTTTAACAAATTGCTAACCATTTTGAGACTGTACTTCCCTCAATCCTTATAAAATATGTGTTAAAAAAAAATAAAAACAACCAAAAGATGGCTACTAACAGAAATACTTTTTTTCATTCCAGATTCAACTCAAACAAACCATATGAGTGGTTGCTTTACTGGCGAAAGCACTGTCTTAACATCCTCCGGCGAAAAGAAACAAATGAGTGACCTGCAAGTTGGTGATGAAGTTCTAAGTATGACAGCCGATGGCAATACTGTGTACAGCGAAGTCATTCTATTTTTGGATAGAGACATCGAACGCACACAAGAGTTTGTAAGAATTCAAACAGATGGCGGAGCTATTTTAAAAGTAACTCCACAACATTTGGTAATGGTTTGGAACCCAACTAAGAAGCTCATGAAATTTGTCTTTGCTGACCAAATCGAAGAGGGTGACTTTGTGCTGGTGAACCGTTTCGGTACTTTGGAACCGCAAAAGGTGGTGCATTTGTCGGCGATACTGGGCAAAGGCGTTGTGGCGCCCCTCACTCGAGAAGGAACCATAATTGTGGATTCTGTGGCGGCGTCATGTTATGCTGTTATCGATAGTCAGCGGATGGCGCATTGGAGTTTCTGGCCGTACAGATTATTGGCGACGATGCACCATTGGTTTGGTGAAACGAATTCGATGCAGAACGGTGTGCATTGGTATGCGCGTGCATTGTTTTCAATTAAAGACTCAGTGTTACCAAGTAGTTGGATGTATCACTGACAGTTTTAGGTTCTATAATCAATTTCATGCACATATTTATATATACATAAATTATTTATTATTGGTTTTTATTTTATATATTTAATAATTTTATTTTAATTTAGTTAGTGATGAAGGGAAAAGAAAGGGGTTGTTGTGTTTGAAAAAAAGAAAATAATGTACATAATATAGTCAGTAAGCATGACATCTACCGTTACAATTATTAAACTCTTCTTTTCTCAAAAAAAATGTAAATTATTTTATAAAATTTAGATGAGTAAAGTCATTAAAAATAGAGCAAAACATAAAAGTGAAACATTCATATTTCCTGGCCAGTGTAACATTGCAAAAACCTCCTTGCATTATTTAATTCAATTCCTAGTTCGAAAAATAAAAAAAATTAAAGAAAAAGTATTTGTTATATGTGTAAGTTGAAAAAAAAATTACTGTATAAAATGTAGTTAATGAAATAAATATTTCCTTTATTTTTCTAATTTTATTTGACTGTTTTATTTAACTAAATACTTTTTAAAATTAATATTTTATATTTAAATTATTTCTTATAGCAGATAGATTTTTTTTATGAATGAAAACTTGTGAAAAAATAAATATTTTTGTAAATAATTAGTTATGCAAATAAACAGTGATATATGTAATTAATTTAATTTTGTCTATTTTATATAAATTTATATATATTTTAAGTAATATACAAACAAATATTGTCGTTTATTTTCTAACAATAAATTTGTTAAAAGATAAAATAATTGCTTTTCCATTCTTCATGAATTAAATTATAACAAAAATCAATTTGGAAACAAACCAGAAGTTTGAATCTAAACTTAAAAAAAATAAAGAAAACCGGAAAGGAGATATGACTGAATGACTTAACGACTGATTGTTTTGTTGAGATATATTGAAAAATGAACCTTGTTGTATTTTAAATTTTTTTAAGATTGAACTTGTAAATAAATAATCACATAATTACAGTTTAAGTTTAAATTAATTATACATTTTAAGGAAAATTATTGAAAAAAAATAAAGTATTGTAAAAAAAAAAAATTGTTTAGGTATAAATACCTAATTAAAAACGAAACCTGACACCCTGATCGAAAATAATAAAAAATCAAGGAAATTTCTTGAGAAAAAATCAAATAATTTATTTTTATTTTGTATTTTCTTTAGAAGCGTTCACATTATGTTGATTTAAATGAATCAAGAGTTTTGATCAGCAATTTTGGTTAAAATAAGGATGAGCTGATCAACAATAGGTGTGTTTTTTTTGTTGCCCGAATGGGTTTCGACGAAAAAAACGACATCGGGGCTAAGCAATTTACATGTTAAAAGCAACAAAAACTAAGCCATAGGCGCCCGCAGGATTTTGTCCAGGGGGTGCAGAGATCAAACCAATTTTGAGATACATATCGAATTTTCGAAAAAAATGGGTATTAAATTTTGTTTAAATTTTAATATGCAATACAATTTGAGCTTTTTGGAAGTTTTTATTAATAATTTCATTTAAATCCTCCAGTCAATAATGAAAAAATCCAAAATAACGTTCTATCTTCTATGGGAGGTACTGTTAATAGTTATCCAGCGTAAAATAATTTTATATTTAATAGTAGACTGCACTTATTTAACCACACAGGCATTTTTGGAAGTTTTTGTATAAAAAGCAAGGTTAAAATATCATTCGTTCACTCGTGAAAAAATCAAAAGGGAATGTTATTTTTGATTCGATTAAAACAAAATTCATTTTCACGATCGAACCAAAAATGCTAGGATGTGGATCTATAAAATTTGGTTCGTTCCGAATTTATTATGCGAGAGTTATTGAAAATCCATTCACCAATCTTTGAAGTATAAAATAAAAATGTAGTTTTACAAAAGGAAAAAGGACAGTTTCAAAAAAAAAGTTTAGAAATCCTTTGACCTTGATAATTTTCAATGAAATCCAATTGAGTGATTTCAATGAAATTGCCACATGTTAGGTATGGTGATGATGGTGCCAGTTTTTGAAACACCGTTTTGAAAATATTCGTTTCTGTTATAATTCTGTCTCAGCTATCCTGCCAATTTTATTGAAATTACTCAACGAACAACCAAGTTGACATTTTTTACTGCACCCTGTTTTGAAAATGTTTTCTTTTTTAATTCTGTATAAGCCATCACCTGTGTCAATTTCATTGAAATCTTTCAACACAACACAACAACGAAGATATAGTAGGTACTTTTCCATTTTCTTAAGAAAAAATGGGTATTCATACATCTGTCAAAACTTGTATGGAAAATTTGACAGTTTTACACAGTTTACAACTTTACTACGTTTATGAATAACCTTAATATCCTACTCATACTCATCCATATTTGCGTTTACCTGGAACATTTACCCGGAGGCAAGTACTGGCAAGCAAGTTGGCTACATACACTGCTTGTCAAATTCGTAATTTGCATTCCACTTGCCTACCACTTGCTTTCCACTTGCTTGTCTCCCAACTTGATTCACTACTGGCTTCAAAAATTCCATGCCAGTTGATGAGGAAGTTGCTTGGGTTTATGTGTTAGTGAACAAATGAGTAGCGTAGAATATCAAACAGGTAAAGAAGCCAATACTTCGTACGTTTCACCCTCCAAAACCCATTTGTGTACATTGTTGTATTTGTATTTTATTTCGTGTCGAAGAATAGATGTGAATTGCAACAACAGCCGTTTTCCTTTGGAGGTGGAAAAGTACTTGTGAGTAGATGAAAACCCTAATCTAGTACTACCAACTGCACATGCTCTAATGTGCGAGTAGATACATTTTACATGGGAAAGCAGTTTGATGTGTTTCATTGAAAAAAGCTAGCAAAGTACTTTGCCACCTCCAAAGGAAAACGCTTAACAACAAGACCTGTGCTGAATGATGATGATGTGCTGAATGACGAGTTGATTCAATGTGCGCGTTTTGTCATTGCCTTTCGCTAATACTTTGCAAATCTAATACATCAGCTGTTCGCTTCAGCTTGTAGGCAAATCGAATTGACAGCTGAGGATTGGCTATTTTATTTGAAATTTTTTGGTGAGAAGGGCAGTTGAAAAGATGGATGAACAAAATCTCCCCGGTCGAGTATTTGAAGATATTTTTTTGACATTTCCTTTCACACCTAGGTTAGATGAGTACAACCAATAGGCTTTCAAAGGATATTTCCAAAATTTCCTACTTACATTTGCTGTCAAAAACCATAGGAGCAAAAAACCCAAGTTTGGGAAACTTGGTGAAAATTTCACATTACCAAACAGGCATAATATATATCTCAGTCTTGTTCATTTCTTAAAGAAACAGGGTTTCATTTTTAACTTGCGTTATAGGTACTATAAGGCAAGTTTTGGATTCGGGCAAAAAAATAATTTTAAACATGATATTACGATTATAGAAAACACCCAAAAAGTCTGTCTGTTCATCTACAGCCTAAACGGCTCGATCAATTTTCTTCAAACTTAGTACATAGTGGTTTTTGGTGATTATGCCCACACGTTTTTTTCATTTTTTTTTAAACCAAAATTAACGGTACCTGCCATACAATATTGTTTGCAATTTTACATAATCGTATTTTTCTCTAAATCGGCTCGACAACTTTTCTTACAAAAAAATCAATTAATTTATTTTAGTAAAGGCTTCCTTGGTACTTAATGGTACCTCCCAAAGAACCATTTTTTTAATTTTTGATTTTCTTCAAAACAGTACGACCGATTTCAATTATTTTGTTTATACAAAAGCTTCCAAAAAATATAAATAGCTTTGTGTACCAACATTTTTGAAGAAATATTTTTCGGATTTTTAAAAAATGTTTCAAAATTTTTTTTGGAAAATCAAATATTTTGAAAACGACATGATCGATTTTTTTGAAACTAGATACTTAAGAGTTTTGTAGTACTCTCTAAAATATTTTTAGAAAAAAAATATCATTTATGAAAAAATAACGGTACCTTCCATATAAAAGTTTTTTAACTGAAAAATATGAAAAATATATTTTTGCTCAAAAACGACTCCTACGATTTTGATTAAACTTTTTTCATATTTAGTATATGAAAAAAGTTTAATCATTAATTAGTATTAAATTTAGTACAAAATTTAATTACAAAATTTTGCACTTAGCAACTATTAATAGTACCTTCCATAGAACGTATTTTTTTATTTTGAATTTTCTCGTTATCGGCTTAACGGATTTAGATGAATTTTTTTATATACAAATTTCAGATAAGATTAAATAATGTTGCATATTAAAATTAAAAAACTTTAGATTTGCATACCAAAATTTGTTCTTAAAAATGTTTTAAGAATTTTTTATATGTATATAAAATTATTTTTTTAAAAAACCGCTGCAACGATTTAGATTTTTACTTGCGATTATAGGTACTATAAGGCAAGTTTTGGATTCGTGCAAAAAAAAAATTTTGAGATAACAATCAAACATGATATTACGATGATAGAGAACACCAAAAAAGTGGGTGGAAAAATTCTGTCTGTCTGTCTGTCTGTCTGTTCGTCTACAGCCTAAACGGCTCGATCGATTTTCTTCAAACTTGGTACTTAGTGGTTTTTGGTGATTCTGCCGACACGTTTTTTTCATTTTTTTTTAGAACCAAAAATAACGGTACCTGTCATACATTTTGTTTGGCAAATTTACATAATCGTATTTTTCTCAAAAACGGCTCGACAACTTTTCTTAAAAAAAACTCAATAAATTTATTTTAGTAAAGGCTTTCTTTGGGTGGAAAACCATTTTTCAAAAATGGTTATTAATGGTACCTCCGAAGGAACCATTTTTTTAATTTTTGATTTTCTTCAAAATGGTATGACCGATTTCAATTATTTTTTTTATACAAAAGCTTCCAAGAAATGTTAATAGTTTTGTGTACCAACATTTTTGAAAAAATATTTTTTGAATTTTTAAAAAATATTTCAAAATTTTTTTTGGAAAATCAAATAATTCGAAAACAGCATCATAGATTTTTTTGAAACTCAATATTTAAGACTTTTTTAGTACTCTCTAAAATATTTTTAGAAAAAATTTTACATTAATAAAAAAATAACGGTACCTTCCATACAGAAGTGAAAAAACCGCAAGGGAAAATATTTTTTTGCTTGAAAACGACTCCTACGATTTTGATTAAACTTTATTCATATACTAAAATTAGTACGATCTACCATCAAAAATTATAAAATTTTACACATAGCAACTATTAGTAGTACCTGCCATAGAACGTATTTTTTTATTTTGAGTTTTCTCGTTATCAGCTTAACGGATTTAAATTAATTTTTTTATATACAAATTTCAGATAAGATTAAATAATATTGCATATCAAAATTTTCCAAAAAAAAGTTTTTGGATTTTTAAAAAAAGTTTCAATTTTTTTTTTGAAAATTCGTTATCTCAAAAACGGGTTGACATTTTTTTTTTTTAATTTTGTTTTTATATACACATAAATATAAAGTTTAAATCTGCATACCAAAATTTGTTCTTAAAAATGTTTTAAGAATTTTATATATAAAAAATTAATTTAAAAAAAAACCGCTCCAACGATTTTAAATTTTTTTTTCCCCATACAATCATATTCCATCATGAATTAAGATGGTATACTTTTTTTTCACCTCAAACTGTCAAAAGAGTTGTTTTAGTTAATTTAAGTGTCGTATTTCATGCTTCTCTACATTTTTCTCTCATAATTTCCATGTTTTATATACAATTTTCTTAAGCCCGCAGTGTCTTGAACATAAGAGCAAATACGTGTGATCCAGTCGTGCGTTTTATTTCTGTTGGGGTGGCAGTGAGATAGAATGTTAAATTTGTGTCAACGAATGAAAAACTGTTTCATTCAGTTCAATATAAGAATAGGTTAGTTTGATTTGTAAAACTATTTGTCCTAGGAAGATTTAACAAGATTAATTTCTAATCTTCAAGATTTAAGACATCAATTTGTATGGTAAAGAAGATTTGAGGTTAATCTTATTAAATCCCGGTTTAGTGTTCGCTGTAAACGAAAACGTAGTACAAACGTCAAACTCAAGAGTTTTGCTCTTATGACATTAAAGTAACTCACTGCACTCGAACCCCGACAAAAAAAGCAAGTAGGTATTTGTTAAAATTCAAAGTAAAAAATGCAAGTTTCGTGGTAATGCCAGGGGGGACAAATCATGAACTCAATGAAGAAGCTGTAATATCCAAACATATCGAAACTAAGGATAATTTCAGATACATTTGGCATGATCCACAGCGAGGAGGGGGCAAATCTTGAATCTTGACAAAAAAAGACAAGTAGGTAGTTGTTAAAATTCATAGTAAAAAAAAGCATGCAAAAATGTGGTAATGCCAGGGGGGGGGGGGCAAACCATGAACTTAATAAAGAAGCTGTAAAGAAAATATCCATATTATCCAACAATATCGAAACTAAGGATATTTTCAGGTACATTTGGCATGATCCAGAGCCAGGGGGGGGGGGGGGGGGCAAATCATGGAGAGAAGGCTAAGTATTTGTTAAAATTCAAAGACAAAAATGAAAAATTTCTTAGTTGTCTGGTATTGTCCAGAGCCAGGGGGGCAACTGCCCCCACTTGCCCCAATCTCCAGGCGCCTATGAACTAAGCTTCTGGCTTCGGTTAAGCCCAGAGAATTATCGGGGCTTAACCTAAGCCCACACAAAAACTGTGTTACCGGCACGAATTTCATACGTGTTATCGATAGTTTGTATGGAAACTCCATTTTTTTTTTGCTATAATGGCGTCGCTAAGCCCCGAAGCCGTTTTTTTCGACCAATTCCTCCGGGATTGCAAAAAAAACACCACTAATATTGCTCAACTTTTGTTAACCCGAACGTAATCCAAGTTATTATATTCATGAAAATGAATTAACCCTAAATTAATTCAAAGACACCTTCTCAGTTGAGAATGAACTTCATCTTTCAGTTGTCAAAAATGTATTGAAATCGATGTACGACACTATGGATATCACTCTTATACACCTCTATCAGTATATCAAAATTGAGTGAGATGGTACCACAACAGAAATTGCAGTGTCCGTAACTTTCACTATCGAAATCAAAATGGCAACTCAAGAAAAATTTCCCTCAGTTTAGTTCCTGAATTAATTCACCAAAGTAGGTGAGTTAACTCGAAGTTATCTTAGCATTCAAATTCCTGAAAAACAACTAAACTAAAATTGCGTAGACGAAAAGGAAAAAGATATCTACGGAGAGTGATATGGATATCTGTTTTTGGTTCAAAATACACAATTGTTTCAAAAGATTCAAATTGAATACTTCGATTAAAATAAATTTATTGAATATTGAAATGTTAAACAATTTATCTGATTGGTAATTATAAATGAAAACTTCTTATCCTCGCACAAATCTAATTTTTATTAGTAAACGTTTTCGGGAATATTTATTCTCATCTTCAGACTAATAGCAAAACTAAAAATTTTTATACAATTTTTGTCAATAAAAGTATACATATATGAATATAAAATATTTGTAGGTAATTTTTTAAAGTAATATCTCGAAAGTACTTAAGACAAACAAATTGGTGAAAGTAATATTCTACGTTACGTATCTACAATTTATCTGACTTCATAGACAGACGTTTTAACAAATCTAATAGGAAATATTTTAAAAGTGACGAGGATGAAGAGTCTTGTTACAGTGCCGCCTCATCCCTAGAGATGGTAGTGACATCTACATACTCAGATAAAAACTTAAGTGAGCTCACATCCGGGACACAAACCCAATAACCAATTCAATACTACTAGTGTTTCCGTGTGCCCTACTACCATTGTATATAATTGACAAAACATTAATTTTGTATGTTTCAAATGGATTTATTTGTCTTTCAGTTGAAATTTAATTTTTCGTATCAGCTGATTTCTTTTTGACAAATCATTCCACTGATTTGTGTTCCAATTTGTTTCTATTCCACTGAAAGTATTCCATCCGAAAATATTTGTCTGACATTGCAATCAGAAAAAATCTTGGCGGCTGTTTGTTTGTTTTTAAAAAACTCGCCATGCTGCCTCCGTGCTTGGAACAAAGGATGAACCTGAAATCTTCGTTTTTGTCTTTGTTGAGCTTTAAGAATAATTGCAATTATTAAATCTGTTGAGTTTTTCTTCACACGCGCCTTAAAATAGTATTCACTGCACTTCATTTTACCAAAAAAAAAAAATTAACTTTCAAGCCTTCACAAAATAAAAAAAAAACGCACAAGTTTATTTTTGGTGTTGATGAATGCCATATATGATGATTTATAATTTATGTTCAAATAATATTTTTTTTTTGAAAAAACAAATAACAAATCTTCTGCGAAAATATTAAATCTACTGCTTTTCTTACAAAACTACCGGGAACAATTTTCTGAGAAGTATCAACCCCTCTGAACTCTCAATTGAGAGAATTTACAAACACAAATATGTTAAGCTACAAAAAAGAATGGTCAACACGAACGCCATTTTGTTTCAAAATTTGATAGAATTTTTAATAAAAAAAAAACTTTTGTGTTTATTACCAACATAATGAGCAATGATGATTTTGCCGCTCCTAATGATTTGAACAATGATTTGATTCCAACTTCTGTAATAAATAACAATGATGATTTTGCTCTCCTATTGATTTCAATACAATTAAAAACTTATTGAATTAAAATTTTGTATTTATTTCCAAATGAACAACGAGTATGATTTTGCCGCCCATAAAAATTTGAATACTATCAAAATTGTATGTGCAAATATGAACTGTCAGGTTAGGTTAGGTTAAGGTGGCTGCCAGGAAAACTACTGACACACTTAGGCCAGAATAGGCCCATTGTGATACCACATAAAGACTGCGAGATGACCCTCGCTAATTAAACCAATTGGAGCTTTTAATAAAGCGATGGAGATTGTGAATGTCGATTTTATTTAAATCACTGGGATCGTCAAGGAAAAAAGTTTCCTAAGTATATTTTACGTCTTTGAGAAAGAGCAGGGCATGAACAAAGAAGGTGTGGGATAGTTTCTTCCTCCTCCTCGTCCATACAGCTTCTGCAGAAGTCATTTGAAAGAACGCCTAGTCTATTGGCGTGTTTGCCTATGAGGCAGTGTCCAGTTATGACACCAATAATTGTGGAGCTAATATGCAATCTACTAAGAGATAACAAACATTTCGATCGCTTCGGATCCAGTGTTGGCCAGATCCGTTTTGTCGCCAGACAAGTAGTGATACCTGTCCATCTGCTGTTTGTCATCAACATGGAATCTTGCTTAAGCATAAGTTTACAAGTAGCGATTGGTATTCCAATATTCACCCTGTCAGGTAATATTGGTGTAGTAGTTCCCTTCCTGGCGAGTTCATCGGCTTTACAGTTTCCTGGAATATCTCTGTGTCCCGGCACCCAGAAAAGGTGAATGTTGAACTGTTCTGCCATCTCCATTAGAGACGATCGACAATTTCGGGCAGTTACGGAGTTTGTAGAAACAGAGCCTAGTGATTTAAGGGCCGCTTGGCTATCTGAGAAGATACGGATATTTAAAGTAGATATTACGTTTTCTTTGAGCCAAGATAAAACTTCTTTTATCACCAGGATTTCCGCTTGGAACACGCTACAATGATCAGGGAGACGGAAAGAGAGACTAATGTTTAGTCGTTCTGAGTACACGCCACCACCCACCCCCTCTTCAGTTTTTGAGCCATCCGTGTAGAAATGAATTGCTTCATCTCTCAAGAATTCCTCATCATCCCAAGTGGATCTTGTTGGAATT
Source organism: Dasysyrphus tricinctus (assembly GCA_963921185.1). Taxonomy (NCBI): domain Eukaryota; kingdom Metazoa; phylum Arthropoda; class Insecta; order Diptera; family Syrphidae; genus Dasysyrphus; species Dasysyrphus tricinctus. Next base: position 9,577,944 of record OY992530.1, read on the forward strand.
GTGACTTGGAAATTTTTGCCAAAAATCGGCTGAGGGATGGTGTAGTCAATGGAGTTATTGAACCATTGAGAGATGGCTCTGAGACGAATAGCTGTGCTCGCTACCACTTGTTTAGTGTATATATCGAGGGGTGTAATGTTAAGCAGTATATCTAAGGCAGCGGAAGGTGTCGAACGGAGAGCTCCGCTGATACACATGCAAGCCGATCTCTGCACCTTGCTTAACTTATCACGATAAGTTATTTTATCTAAAGCAGTCCACCATACTGCCACCCCATAAGTGAGTATCGGTCTGATGACCGCTGTGTATAGCCAGTGGGTGATATATGGGGACAAGCCCCATTTGGTTCCAATAGCTTTTTTACAGGAGAAAAGTGCCACTGTGGCCTTTCTGACTCTTTCTTGTATATTTGGTTTCCAACTCAACTTTTTGTCTAAAATCAGACCTAGATATTTAGCTTCATCTGAGAAGTTAAGTGGGATACCATTTATTGATGGAGGGTCTATATTCGGAATTTTATATTTCCTTGTAAAGAAGACAAGTTCAGTTTTGTGGGGATTTACACCTAGTCCACATTTGTCTGTCCATTTAAGTAGTTTGTTGAGAGCGGTTTGCATTAATTCTATAATGATTTGAAGATACTTTCCTGATATTGCAATGGCAACATCATCAGCATATGCAATTACTTTGAAACCATCCGCTTCTAAATTAACTAATAGTTCGTTAATTACGATGTTCCATAAGAGTGCGGGGATAGGACTCCACCTTGCGGTGTGCCTCTGCTGACAGATCTTCTAACAGAGAAGTCACCTAATGTTGAGTTGATTATTCTACTTCTCAACATGAGGCTGATTAACTCCCTAAGTGAGCTATCAACGTTCAAGTTCTCAAGCGCGGTTAAGATTGCAGCATTGCTGACGTTGTTGAAAGCACCTTCAATATCTAAGAAAGTAACCAGGGTATACTCTCTATGAGGAAGGGAATATTCAATAGTACGTACCAAATTATGCAGGGCCGTTTCTACCGATTTCCCCTTGCGGTAAGCGTGTTGTGCCGGAGAAAAAAGATTAGGTTCTATGGCACTACGCAGGTGGATATCAATCAGTCGTTCTAAAGTTTTGAGAAGGAATGATGATAGGCTGATAGGTCTGTAATCCTTCGGATTTACATGAGAGCTTTTACCCGCTTTGGGTATGAATACAACTTTAACTTCTCTCCATAAAGATGGTACGTATGCTAAGTTCATACATGCTTTCAGAATTATCTCAAGGATGGGGATGAGGATGTCTGAAGCCATTTGCAGTTCAGCAGGTATTATACCGTCAGGTCCAGCTGATTTATATGGATCGAAGCTGTCGATTGCCTGATGAACTGTCAAGATTAATGTTTACCAAAATGGCGGCAAAACAAAGTAGTATACCTTCCCGGCGGACACCCTGTATTTTTTAAAGTAACCAAATGCCAAATAATTTTTGAGCTCTTAAGCGGTCCCTAGACGCTCAATATTATTGTGCAATATTGGATATTGCACAATATAACTTTCCGTCTATGGATAATATTGAAGGGTTGTGCAATATATTGAAGTAAATCAAAACCCTTTTGATATTTATTGCACAATATTAAAATATTGAATTGTCTGTGGGTACAATTGGACAATATTTGCTTATTTAATTTTGAAGTGTCGAAGAGTAAACACCTCCGCGAGTGATGAAACTCTACCAGCTAAACTAAATTATTGGATAAAATATTGAACCGTCTGGGCACCTAGCCAATAATATTGTGTAATATTTTGCACAATAATATTGAGCGTTTAGGGACCACTTAGTTATTTTACATGTTATTGATACAATTAAATGAAAGATTCAAATGATTTCTAAAATTACTTCCATATTTAAAAGTTAAAAGCAACTTGAACCTAACAGCAAGTACGTGCCATCCAGTCGTGCAGTTTATTTTAAGAACAACAAGTAAAAATTACCTAAGAACGTTTGAAAATAATGGTATGTCAATGAAACTTGAAAAAAATGTTTCATTTGTCAATCAAAAGAGTCCTTAAAAATATCTGTGCGGTGAAAGAGTGGTTTTTGAAGGGTAGGGTGAGTGTAGAGTTTATTATCATGACATCCACTGAAAAACTCTCACACGCATGAAATTCTCAAAAATATAAAATTTTTCATGGCAGCCTTAAATTAATTTAGTCCATAGAAATATCTTTGTTTAATAGTGTTAGTGAAAATACAATTTCAAAAATTATTTTTCGCTTGAAGAGGGCCATAACTTATTTTAAGGGTGATTGTAATATCTAAGTTTGGCTTTTATTAGATAGGCGCCACCCTAGTGTGTGGGTATTTACTAAAAAAAAAATACATTCATAGCTTTTACACGCTATCACGATCAATTAGGATAAAATCTAGAAAACTAACTGGTTGTTGCATAATGTCTTCATCCCTAGCACATGTAAGATAATCTAAAATACTGACTACATGCCAACAAGGATGGCATAAGGATCTTGAGCCCCCAAATACAATCTGAAATCAATTAAAATAGTGAAAAATCTTGCTTATTTAACGTTGTTTAAACATTTTTTTATAACATTCGACACGTTCAAAATGGGACTCATATACATATATCTGTGGTGTTTGGGAGAAACATGATAACTCCATTTTAAAAATTGCGTCCTTACGTCCACTTTACATTGACCAAGAATCTAAACGAGTGGACCGATTTTCTTCAAATTTAAAACACAATCTTTAAAAGGTTATGTTCATAAATATTCCAAGTTTGAAGACAATCGATCCACCGGTTTAGATTCTAGGTCGATTTAAAGTGGATGTAAAGACGAAATTTTTAAATTGGAGCTATCATGTTCTCCCAAGCACCACAGTTATCTTTTATGATTGCTCTATGTTACGAAGCAGGTACTCCACAAATTCTCGGCAAGTCACTTAAAAATCTGCAGTTACAACATGATGCTATCTTATTCCCAATAATAAAACAATGGGGGTTTTCACCCACACGGTCACACCAAGTTTGAATAAAAAGACAAATCAATGCAGAATCTAAAGTTGGGTAGTTCCATGAAAAAGTGGACATGAAGATAAAAAATGGAAAATTTATCTCGCCCCCTGTCTACTGTTCGCTAGTTTTAAAATTAGAATTACAAAATATCCTACAGTAATAAGCATACGGCTAAAAATAATATTAAATAATAAAAGGCTTAGCTCTAAACTTTTAAACTAAAAACGTGAAATAACGTGAGTTACCGACTTTTTGTAACGTGAGTTACCATGTATTTTATTAAATTTGTATAAAATGTTTTCAATAATTTAAAATTTGTGTACAGATATAAGCAATCTGATAAATTGTTCTATCTAATTCAACAAACCAGTTAACCTTTATTGGTTTGTTTAATTTTTAGAAAATATGCATAGTACTGCTATAAAACCCGTGTCTGAATATGGTAACGTGAGTTACCAACATGTTTTAGTGTTTTTTTACTAAGAAAGAATTTATGTTTCCCAAAAATTTGATTTTTTCCTAGGAGTCGAAATCATTACCAGATAGAGTTTATATTTTGTTTTATTTATATAAGTATGAACATTTTAATGAAAGAAAGCGTGAAACTCTCCCAAATGTAACGTGAGTTACCATGGAATTGTCCAGTTGTGAAATTCGAATCAATAAGTGTCCGTTATAAAAAAAAGTAAGTATACGCCACAGTGCACAAATCAGAGTCAAACATCGCGCAGGTTGTCAAAAATGAAGTAATTTGAAATGCAATGTAATACAAGAACTGTGGGTATACACTACATGCTCATATACCGTTATATATACACCATCCCTCTCTATTTCACACCGCATTACGCTTTTAATTAAAAAAAAAACTTGTTAAGACTAGGTACAAAAATTATTTTGGGATAACTATTAAAGAAAGTCGTTTTTATTTTGTTATCTATGTCGTTCAATGGATGTCGTTTCCAGCCATATAATGTTATATTATAATCAACGCTGGTTTGTTTTGTGGGTATTTGGGCATTTGAAAACATGTTTTTATTTAGAAATAGTGTGCCCTAAGCAGAGATAATAAATAAATCCCATTCTTTTGAAATGTTCTTCAATAACTCTTATTTGTTGTCATTTTCAATAAGTCACTCAATAATAAAAAAAAAAAATTCGGTCAAGGTCTGCGAAAAGGCTAGCTAACCTGACAAACGTTGTTCTGTCATATAAATTATAAATCAAACGTAAACATGGTCAAACCTCAACGTTGTTGCTCGATGTACATAAATAAATTTATCATTTAGGTATCATTTATTTAATTTTATTTTTATTTTTTATTTAATTTACATTTAAATCCGTCAGCATGACCGTTAGTAATAGCATTTTGTAAGCCTTACAAGCGGAAATGCAATTAATAAGGCTTATTAGTCATCGGTCAATTAAATATTTGTGGGTAAAGGTTGAGTTATTAAGTGAGATCAAGTGAAAACCAATTTTGATTTACATACAAATTTATTTTCAGTGAAAAAGGTTAAAAGTTGACCTTTACAAAACCCTTTTTTGCGGGTAGGTATTTATTGAATTCAAGCCCTCAATTTATTTGATACACAAAACACATTGGGCTTTGATTGATTTTCTAGCCGTAGCCGTCTCCTCAGAATCCATACTTGTATTTAATAGTAAAAATAGAAACCATCGCATCGGTCAAGTGGCATGAAATAAGCCCAAATTTTAACTAGCTCAAAATGGGGTGGGGATTAAAAACAGCCAAGTCTTCTTTTTTACTGACAGGGTTAAAACTACTTTAAATTATTTAAAAAAGGTTTAGAATATGCGGCAATTTTTTCTAGACATAAATCTCAATCTTGACGATCCGATTAATAGAACTCAAGAACTCACATGTGAAAAAAACTGCCAAACTTTGGTATTCGATAATACGATACATTTTCCCTCATATCAAGATTTTGGTTGTAACTCCATTCTTAAAATTTTCTGTCAGCTCTTGCACTAAATTTAAAAAACTCCAAGGTAAAATATGGGAATTATGACCTATAGCATAACGTACTAATAAACATATCAATCGCCGTTTGCCGCCATTGCAAAAATTGTGTACTTATAAAGATGAACGGAAGGGTACTTCAAGTGTATTAATTTTCAACTGATTAATTCTATTATATCGATCCCAGAAGATATCGAGCCAAATTTTCACGTGAAATTGTCACTAATTGATGGCGCAAAAAAGTGCCCAAATTTATTTTAGGCCAAGAGAAGTTCAGGTAAAACTCATAATAGCTTTAAAAATTCCGGGGGAACACCAAGTGAGTGCCATACAAAATTAAAGAAAAAAAATTTACCTAATTGCTGTTCTATTTACAATTGAGTTAACATCAGTGGCGTAGCGTAACGGGTGGCACCCAAGGCGGACGTTGTGGTGACGGACGGAAAGATTTTTTACTACTCCGGAAAAGTTATTTTAGGACAATTGGATGACATTTGGATCGAAATTAACTAAGTGCCGACTGACCAATAAAAATCATCAGACAGACGAGAAGTGTAGGTGCATTTTTCTATAGGGTGCTATTCCGTTCGGTTAGCTCGGTAAAGCAAAACAAAGTAAATAAGTAAGTAAGTAAACTGATAAAGTTGGTTTTCAAGTTAGAAATTCTACCAAACTGAGCTTTGGAAAACAATAAAAAAATATTTTTCTTCAGGAGAGAGGATAAAATAGATGATTTATTCGATACAAATCAATTTATTTAAAATGCATAAATGAAGTTGTTTATTCGGGGCTCTGTCTATTGATAGATTTATTGATCACTTTTTAAAGATTCATGTAGGTTAGTTATATTTTTCTACGGTCGGGTGGCACCATAAGCGCGGGCTAGCCCCTCCGCTCTCCCATATCTACGCTACAGGTTGTTGAGATTTGCCGCTTATGGGCTGAACAAATTTTGTTTGTGATTATTTTTTTTTATTATTTTAAAGTTTTCTTTTATTTTTTTTTGTATATTTACAAAAAATTTACAAAACATAAATTCAAAAAAATTTTAGTTGAATATAACCTGCCAATTTCACGAATAATTACCATTGAGATTGTCTGTGAATATGGGTTATGATGTGATTATAAACCCACAAATAATTTTGTTTGACTTATTGACTTATGACGAGGCTTTTAATAGTCAATGTTTCTACTAAGAAATATTAGTGCTTATTTACCCTGATAGGTTTAGTCTTATTTTTATATTTTCAGGATTATATTATAATAATTAAAATGAAACTACTAGGTAATTCATTTTTCAAGATCAGCCCAGTGAGCTGAACATTTCTATATTATGTTTTATTAAAATAATAATTTCTTATTTATATCTTTTATATTTTATATATTAATAGTGTAATTATTCTATTTTTTTTTATAGACTTTTGTATATTTTTTTTTACAAAATACATTCTCAAGAGTTAATCAATATATCTGAGCGATTCTAGAGAATCGCTTCTAAAATTGTAGATAATAGTAGAAACACTATACACATGTATAATAATTGCTTTCACTAGTTTTGAACAAATAATTTATAAAATATAAAACAATAAAATTACAGATATACAAATACACTTTTAGAATTAACATTATTATTACTATTGTTATAGAAAAATCTAAAAAGAAATGCAATAAAACTTGTGCTCATCTTTGCGCTTGGAATGTGCTTTCGACGAAAATCTTATGACTTACTGTAGGTACTTTTAAAATTACAATTATTATTATACAAACATGATTATAATAATATAAGAACAAAATTAATAATAAATAAATCGTTGATTTAAATTTGTTTTTTGTTTAATAAATTAGAAGAAAATAATTTGAATCGATGATGTTCGATTATTATCAGAACCAGTGCCAAAAGCGCCAAGTTTTGATATTTTTGTGATGTCTCTTTTTGGGTTTTACAGCGAAAATTATCACAAGATAAAGTTATCTAACTTTAAATTCAAATCCAATTTCTAACTCGTCCTTAAATATAAAAATAAAAAGCCTAACACTAACACTCCGATTTGGGTGTGGGGTGATGTAAATGTTGAAGCCGAACAAGCAAGATTATCACGAGGATACTTGTTCGAAGGTGGCGCTTCTTCACGAAGCCTACATTGAGATCCTTGCCGTTGGAAGAATTCTCCACAGAGTTCATGGCACGGTGGACATATGATGGCACCCTTGTGTAGCCATCCATTAGCAAAAATCCGAATTGACAATTGTTGGCCGGGGAAGAAACATTCGTACGAGTAATTGGCAACGACTATATGGAGACGTCCATTGTCGCATTTGTATTTGTAGCAGCCAGATCCCCAATGCTGCCATTCTCGTGTTTGTCGACACGAACGTTCTTCCCACATGTTTTCACTATGATCAAAGCATTTTGATCCTTTGCCATAGCTCTCCAAGGCAAAGTTTTTTTCAGGTTCTAAAAGAGAAATTGGTATTAAAAAAATCTTCGTTTTAAGCGCAGTTGTAGGAACTTACTAGGATTGTTTTCTTCAAATTTACAATGTGAGCCACGAACGATTATGTTTTTACTTCGCCATGTGAATTCCTGAATGTATGGGCAATGATCGGCAAGTGACACCGAACCACCATAGAATCCTTCTTCGCCATCTTTAACGTGGTTTATGGTATCAAAATTCTTAAAAGAAACAAAAAAGTGAGAAAAAGAACATTTTAGGAATAATTCAATAGAGTTTATTTACCTGATATTCTTTTGGCAATTCGAAGTCGTGTCTTATTAGGTTACAAAGCGCAACGGAGTTCCTGTCATCAGTGCATTCGGTTTGAAGAGGATCTCTTTTGACTTTTGAGCAGAAGGGGTGTATTGATCGACCTCTGAAAAAAAAAAACAAAAATAAAACTTTTTAGTTCGAAAAAAAAAACGATAAAGGTTCTCTATTTACAAAAAACAAGCTACTGTAATTATCATTATTTAAGGGCCAGTTTTTCAGTTCAGGGTTAACTCTGAGTTAAATTATACCAAAGACCATATAATACCAAGATACCGCATCTCAACCAACCACCAAAAATCAGCTTTAGATGCGGTCGGTCGGGGGAAGGGAAACATTCTCACGTATTGTATCACATTCTGTTTGTGCCTATAACACATACAGACATGCAAGTTTTTATTCGCCGCAGACCCACGACACGGCGACCGCCGCGCCGCCGACGATTGTAAGACTTATAAATACATTGACGGGGTTCTCACTCACACATCTATGGGGTCACCACTGGGGTCATCACAGTACTAGCGCTTTGACTGCGAAATTTTACACTAGATGCAATAACTTGGTATTATATGGTCTTTGATTATACATAGTTAACAAATCCTGAAAATAGAATAACCACGAGTTAACTCAGGAATAGTTTTTCATTTGAGGATAAACTGGATCTTTCAGTTTTCAAAAATCTATTGTCATCGACGTGCGACTTTATGGATATCAGCCTTCTACGTCTTTCACGCATACAAAAAAGATAGCGCCACAACTGAAAAGGCTTTCAATTTGGTCCCTGAGTTAACTCACTAGGTGAGTTAACTCGGAGTTAACTAAGGATTTCAATTGACTGAATAATACGATTACGGAGTTAACTCTGATTTAACCCCGAGACGAGGATGATCTCGATCCTAAGGACCAGTTTTCAGTTCAGGGTTAACTTGAGTTAAATCAGAGTTAATTAATCCTGAAGATAAATTAACCCCGAGTAAACTCAGGAACAGTCTTACAGTTGAGGATTAACTTTCAGTGCGAGATCATCCTAGACTGGGGTTTAAACCTGAGTTAACTCCATAAACGTGTTTTTCAGTCAATTGAAATACTGAGTTAACTCCGAGTTAACTCGTCTAATTTGGTGAGTTAACTCAGGGACCAAATTGAGGGCCTTTTCAGCAGTGGCGCCATGTCGATTTTGATAAGTAAAGTTATAATTGGTGCAATTTCGTTGTGCCGCCATCTCTATTTTGATGCGTGAAAGGCGTAGTAGGGTGATATCCATAGTGTCGCACATCGTTGGCCCTAGATTTTTGGCAACTGAAAAATAACTTTAATCCTCTACTGAAAAACTGTTCCTGGGTTAACTCGGGGTTAATTTATTTTCAGGATTAGCTAACTCTGATATAACTCAGAGCTAACCCTGAATAGAAAAACTGGCCCTTAGTTTGTTTTCATCTAATTTAATGCTTAACGTTTAGTTGAAACTAATTCGTACACCCTTGAGAAGTCCTATTTCCTCCTTGAACTGTAAAATATTACAATATTTTGCTAAATGCATTCTGTAAATTCAAAGTCAGTCATTAAACTATTTTGTACGTACTGCAGTCACTGCTTGAAATAGATTATAACTTTTTAGCACTTAGCGTCATTAACAGCTTGAAGTCTTTTGTACTGCTTTCAACTGTTATAAGCCTTTTAAACGCTTGCAGTGTTACAAAATTATTTTAACTTTTCACCAAATACAAACAAAGGTAAACGATAATACATAAGCTGTGAGTCACTTTCATTTAACTAATACTCTAAAAAACGCTCTGTCGCTCAGTAAATGTCCAGTTGTAGCTTGAACTTGTCGTTCTAACGCCTTATCGCTTGCCAATTAATGCGCTACCAGGCCTTTACAAGAGCCGTTCAAATTTAAACGGGAAAGTCACCAGCAGAACTTTTACACGCTAGAAAACCCCGAATGCAGCTTTCGCAGCTTGCTTTCACGGAAGGGAGAAACTGTCATCCTTATTCATAAACGCATTTTAACGACTGCGTAACGTTAAAATGTCTCTAAACGCGTAAATGTTATTCATACTAGTTTTTTAACGTTGAAAAAAGCCATTTTAAGCTAAACGCGTTTAGATTGAGATTGAGCTAATCATGTGGTTTCAGTGGCGCGGTGTGTAGTGCACCGTCTTTTGAATCGCTTTGATTATGAGTCAGTCCCAGAGGATGGGAAAGAGTTTTTCAATTAATATGAGCAAAACCAGACTAAGCACCACTAAAGGAGTCTGCAGATCGAGGTGCCACTCGTGAAATAGCTATTACTCCAGCCTATAGGCTTGGTGGTAGCATCCACCGATTGACGTTGCTCACTCAAAATAATATACACTGCATAGCTATTCACTCATTGAGAGGTGTTTTAGCTCCAGTCCAGGTGAAAAATAACCCAAATTGCGGAAAGCTGGATTTTTTTTCATAGAATCCCCATGACATTCTTAGGAAACTGTAAAAAGTTTGGGTTGGAGTCGAAATCCCGCGAATCAAAATCCCGTAGGTATGTCGAAATCCCGCGTATCAAAATCCCGTTTTTCAAAATCCCGGAAATCAAAATCCCGAAAATCAAAATCCCGCCGATCAAAATCCCGCCGATCAAAATCCCGCCGTTTCTACTACTATGCGACAGCTCATTAATATTTCCTTTCCTATGCAATTTGCAAATTGCGTTTAAAGATTGAAGTCGATTTTTTGTATAATGCGATGCATTAGTTGAGGATGGCAAATACACACGAATAAACACCGAGGTGTGTATGGGGGGGCATGCCATAATAGGCATGCCATTATAGGATTTGGGGTGGGTATGCAAAGTTCCTTTTGCATTTAAAGAAAAAAATATCATTCACACATAATTCGAAAAAAAATTAAAGAAAGACAACAAAAATCGCTAAAGTTTAGCCGACAAAAACTGAAAATATTTTTTTTGAAATTTTTGGAAAAACTTTTTTACCAATTTTGTTTTGATTTTTGGGAACGGGCACATTCCAAGATCACGAATTATGCATTTTATTAGTCGCTAGGACGCTTAGTTTAGCCGAAAATCAAGTTTAAACATGTAAACTTTGATGCCTCTAGGACGCTTAGTTTAGCCGCAAATCGCGTTTAAAGATAAAAGTTGATTTTTCGTATGATTCGATGCATCAATTCAGCGCCAGTGTCAAGTTTTCTTGAGAAACACTACCTTGGGTGGAGAATAAACGCGAATAAACAGTGAGGTATGTATGGGGGGCATGCTGCCCCCCTGCAACCCCCCTGCTTGGGCTCATTATAGGATTTGGGGTGGGTGCGAGGTTGGGTGTATGTAAAGTTTCTTTTGCATTTAAAGTCGCTTTGACGGATAGTTTAGCCGCAAATCAAGTTTAAAGATGTAAACTTTGATGCCTCTAGGACGCTTAGTTTAGCCGCAAATCGCGTTTAATGATAAAAGTTGATTTTTCGTATGATTCGATGCATCAATTCAGCGCCAGTGTCAAGTTTTCATGAACAACTGTACCTATCATTCATATTTCGAAGAAAAATTAAAAACCGAAAAAAAAAATTGAGAAGTTTAATTTTTCATTGAAATTTTCTTCAAAAAATCTTGTTTTTTATATTTTTCAAAAAAAAAATTTCGAAAAAGTTTATATTTCTATATAATTTGTCTTTTAAACAAAAAAAAAAACCCTACCTGCTTCCAGAATCCAGACCCACACTCTGTCCAGATCCAGACCCACCTCTGTCTTCTTTTAGACTACCATCACCCAAACCGAAAAAAAATTCCCACCTCTGTCCAGAATCCAGACCCACCTATGTCCAGATCCAGACCCACCTCTGCCCAGATCCAGACTTACCTCTGTCCAGATCCACGGCACTGTGAACCACGACCAAGGCAAGACTTTAGCGAGTTGATGCCGAGACGGCAAGTCAAAGCCATCACATCGCCGACATCGTGGCCATCGCCGTGGTCGTCGTCACCGCCGTTCTCGTCTAATTAGTCGTGGTCGTTCTCGTCCCATCGTGGTGATGGTCGTCGTCGTTGTCACCCGTCCCCACAAAACCAAAACAAAATCCAATTTCTATCTCTCTAATTACCTCGAGGTCTTCCCTCTACGGAGTTCTAAGAAGAACTGAAGATACATAAATGCCAAATTGCCAAAACACCTTATATACTTTTTTTCAATAAAAATAAATTCACTAATTAAAATAAAATATTGTTTCAAAAGTATGAAAAAGTATCTAAAAAGTTGGGATTATTTTAAAAAAGTATTGAAAATCCCGCAAAATAGTAGCAGGCTACTGGCGGGACTCTTGCGGCGGGATTTCGATCGGCGGGATTTTGATTGGCGGGATTCGTGTACATAATTAGTAATTTTATTTGGCGGGATTTCGACTTGCGGGATTTTGATCGGCGGGATTGTGACCTTTTCCCAAAAAGTTTCCATCGATATGAGCACCGCTAACAATTTTGCGGGGGTCAAAGGTCCCCCAAAACGGGTTTTAAGGAATATCTCCCGAACGGTAAGTTTTACAGAAAAAAGTCAAGGACTAGGTTGTAGCTTAAAAAAATTCCTACAAAAAATGTTAAGTACCTTTTTTTCATAAGAGTAACCGTTTTCGAGAAAATTTAATCGGTAGAGTTACGGATTTTATGTTTCTGTATAAAATGTACTCTTTTACACAACCTTTGAGGTTGAGTACAAGGCTAGTTTTTTTGCACGGAGTATCTGACAGCTAAATAAGAAAACAGGTCTTAAAGTATATGCAGGTATTTATTTATAGGTTTTGGGAAAGTTCTCCATCGATTCGGGCTCCACTACAATAATCATACGGGGTTGAGAAAAGAAAAAAAATCGTTGAGGAAAGGGGTCTTTTCTCCCCGTTTAACCGGAAATGGCAATTTAAACAAAAAATAAAAATAGTTAAAACTGAAAAAAAAGTATTAAAAAATAACGGTAACACTTACACTTTTTGTAAAGCCAAAATCTCATATTTTAGAGTTTTTAAAATAATTTTTCAGGAACCGTACACTCAAATAATTTTATTTAAAATTAAAATAAAAGAAGAGATTGTTTGCTTTACAAAAAGGTATAGCTGGGCATTTTAAGTGTTACCGTTGTTTTTAAATATTTTTTTTTCTGGTTTAAACGTTGTTTTTAATAACTTTTTGGTGTTTTAAGTCAATATCTTGGAAAATTCTCCTCCACTAAACGGGGAGAATAGAACCCCCTCTCCGATGCGATTTTTTTCTTTTCTAAACCCTTCCTACACGCTCTATTTTTTTGTCACATTTTATAAAATCACCCTTTATAAACGAAATACCATGTTTTCTTACTTCAATTACTGTCGATATTGTACTGCACTGTAATGTCAATGAATACAGCTGTGTTTTTATTATGAAACGGTTTGTTGATTGTATATGTTCGGAATTCCTCGTAGCTTAAATTATCACTTAACTGTGACGAACGATATGTAAAGTCAAGACTGCTAGAGGCATAACTCGAAATCAAACTGGCAAAATGCTTGGATCAATAGAATTCGATGAAGCCAATCGACTGGCTGGACTTGTGTCAGAACTCTGTAGTTTTAGTTTCAACTTCACTACCATCGGAACCAAAGAGCACATACTTCTTAAACCATCAACAAACGTCGTCGGTCGTATTATACGAAAGCCACTCTTTGGATTTATATTTAAGAAGGAAAGAGTGCTGAATATCTCAAACCAAGCTTAAGAGACAAGCTCTCTTACAATAACTCCACTGATGAGTTAAACAGCTAAATTGAATTAACTTTTAAAATCACGGTATAAATTCTGCGTACCCTGTGAAGAAACCAATATAAACAGCACCAAAGAAGTTAAAAGGAATTTAAATTCGAATGTAAAAGAAATTGGATTTGTTCTCGGAAAACAGCAAATAAGAACTTGATGACATTTTATTCAGTTAAACTACTGACGTTCTATATCCTTATTTTTTCTAAATTTATAAACGAACACTGTCAAGAATTTAAAATATTTCTCTAGACATTTTTAGAAGTTTTTTTTGTCATCAATTTATAAGAAAATTCTTAAAAACATTTATTATTCGTGTACATTTTTTATCACTTTATTTAACCATCAGTAAAACTTTTTGCCACAAACCTTCAGGAAAAACTTTACCTCAACTAAGACTGTCCAACCATTCCACTCTGACAATTTCTTACTATCATCTGGTCCTGGTCAAGAAATTCAATCCAAAGTTTTTTTTTTTTTGATTCCTTTAAGCAATGTAGGTATAGTGTTTATGAGTCTTCGGAAGTTCCGACGACAAAAAGAATTTCCTTAGCTTTTTACAACTACATAACTTTGACTTTGCTGTGAGTTCTGGGAATTTGTATGTTTATATTAAACCGATAGTGGTTCATAATTTAAGGAATTCAAATATTACTGTCGGTTACATCGTAGTTATGAGAAACAGGTAGATAAGATACATGGACTGTTTGCTAAAAAAAATTTACAGCAAGCGCTATCTTTGCGAAATTATTTTCTTACGATTTTAAAGTAAGTAATTTCCAAGAAAAATTAATGAAATGATGTATGCACATTTATTTATGTATATATCTCAAAATAAACAACTGCACATTTGGGTGTTTCATTTTGTAAAAACAAAAAATAATATATAGAATTTTATTTGACTTTGCTTACGCCCCGAGTCTCGTAGTGTTAAATATATTTATCCCAAATTTCAAAAAGATTGCATAATATTTAGAGGATGCCTACTTTGATCACTTTTGTAAAAATAGGCTTAATATGCGATTTTTATACTTGTATCTGTTTTTAGAGAAAACGGATTTATTCTAAGAACACAAGTCTAGAATCAATGCCATGCAAAACTCTGAAAAAAAAATGGACAGGAATTGTTTTTTTTTTTTTATTTTGATGCCGATTTGATTCCTTTAATTGGTTTGTAAGATTTTGAAAAATCGGTAAGGAAAAACAGTTCAGTCTATCAATTTGAAAACTAACAGGAATATTGGTGCTATAAGTCTACAAATCTGCACACCCATGCAAGTCACTCAAACTAAATTGGCAAGGAAACAAATGATTTACCGAAAGACCACCAAAAGTCGTTTTTAGTACTCTTTTTTAAACTAACGGTAAGGGTGCAAAAAAATTCTTTCTAGAAAATATTATTGAAGTTTCCAAAACTGTCTTTAAATTTTGTATGATATCACAATTTGCTGAGTTAAGCGATGTTTTGTATGTAATTTAGGGTGATTTGTTTTCTATGAGCGTCAGATTACCAACTAATCGAAAAATCACCCAAAATTACATAGAAAACATCGCAACTAATTAATGGCAAATTATCATAATAAGTTTTCGAAGTTTTTACCACTTTTCAAAAAAACAAACAAATAGAAAACATAGAACGACAAATTCAAAATTATCACAAACAATTAAGCCATAAACCATCTGGTATAAACAGTTCTACCCCATTTTCAGTTAGTACTTTGCCAACTTGATGTCAAGCTACCAAAGAACTCAGAAATAATAGAAAACATTGCACGATAAATTCAAAACTGACACAAATAATTGAAGCCTAGTTAGTGGCAAACTATTAAGCCATAAACAGTTCGGTATTAGCAGTTTTAATCCTTTTTAAAGGTGCTGCTTTGCTTCATCTAGCAAAGAATAAAAAAAACATAGAAAACATTGCACGATTGAATTCAATTTTTCACAACTAATTAATGACTAATTAACGGCAAATTATTAAACCATAAAACATAAGTCTAATAAGCTTTTCACACTTTTCGAGCAGTGTCAAATTAGCAAAGCACCCAAAAAAACATAGAAAACATTGGCCAACATTGAATTCGAAATTGTCACAGCTACTTAACGACTAATTAACGGCAAATTATTAAGCACTAAAATATTAAATTTTAGAAGTTTTTACCACTTTTCAAAACAAAAAACATAGAACGACAAATTCGAAATTGTCACAACTAATTAACGACAAATTATGCACCTATCCATTTTTCGATCTATGAGAGTTGCTTTGATATCAAGTTAGCAAAGCACCCAAAAAAAAAACTGTACGATAAAATTGAATTTGTCACAACTAATTAACGGCAAATTATTAAGCCATAAACCATCAGGTATAAGACGTTTTTACTGATTTTCAACAGGGTGCTTGGGAATTTAATATCAAGTTACCAAAGCACCTAAAAAAACAGAAAACATTGAACGACAAATTCGAAATAGTCACAACTAATTAACGACTAACTAACGGCAAAATATCCAACTATCCTTGTTGCAAAGAAGCATAAGGCTGTAGAATTCTTTTTATTTCAACTCAATACGACCATTCATCACAGAGGAACAGCTCCTCAAAAAACACTAACAAAAACTGAAAACAATCTTGATTAGTGTATAATAGCATACATGAGCCTTTTAAAAATTAATACGAATTTTGTTAATACCTCGCACATAACTTGATTTATGCTATTTTTACATTCATCCGGCCCACTTGGAAAACTCTTAATAATGGTTGAAGTTTGAAGGTACAGTTTGAAACGCAATTGTAGGTAAAGGTAAATGAAACAAGTAGGGTAGAGCGGGGCTAGTGTGACCACACGAATAACTCAGAAACCACAAGAGCTAAATGAAAATGATCATACACGATTGAAGCATAGTAACTAAATACCACGTGCTAAAGTGGTTTAAGGTGGACTTCTTCTGCCAAAGGAGAGCCACAGGCTAATTTGTTTTTTGGGTACCAAAGTAAAAAAAACGAGTTAGTTTTTTTTGTGTTATCCAGATGAAAACGTGCGAGTTTTTCAAAAAAGTACAGTAATTTTGGGAGTTCTCTTATTGAATTTTTGTATTCCATTTTTGAAATTGTAAAACTCAAAAAGTGTTTTTTTTTTTTAAGTGACGGAATAAACACATTCATCAAGCTATGTAGGTGTGGGGTAAGTTGGACCAGGCGAACCAACTTGCCCAATGTTTGTTTTATATTGGAAAATAGTATGACAAATTTTGGACACATAAAGTTCGAAAACGGAAGAAGAATATTATAGCTGTATGGTGTTATCGATATGTGTATGGAAGCAAATTCTAAGATTTTACCCGGCGAGGAGTGATGTCATTCTGGCTGAAATCCAGGCCCATACAAAATTTCCTATTACTGGCCATGGCACAATCATGGCAAATTTATGTTATCTTAAGTTGTGCTTCGAATTAAGTTTTAGTTTGTGACAAAACAGTGAAAAGCAAGTGCTTTTAAGTTCCATAAATACATTTTTGTAAAATATTTTTAACGAAAAACTTCACATTTCGCTTGCTTAAAAATAAAATTTATTTTGTTTAACAAAAATAATAAATACATTTTTTATTTATTTCTAAAAACAATACAAATTTAATTTAATTTCAATAAAAGATGAAATATTTGTATTTTTCAGTGCGAAAGCAATAGCAATACGTTGCTGTGATTTGCGAGATTTTAAATTGCGAGATTTTAGTGCGCGAGATTTTGGGTGAAATTTACGAGATTTTTCGGTGCGAGATTGTTATAAGTGAGATTTTTAAATTGAATAGGGTTGCCTGTGTGTTCGGACTTCGGAAGCACATTTTTCTCATCCCAATAACTTTCTTTTATCTGGAGCGGCCTAGCTCTACCTGTATACGACCTTGGATTTAATACTTTAAACATGGTAATCATTTCGACTGCTGGGATGAAACAATTTTTTTCGGAAAAACAAATTCTTTCTTATTCTAAATTATAAAACATGTTGGTAACTCACGTTGGAATTTTCGGACACGGGTTTTGTGGCAATTTTTTGTAAATTTTTTTAAAATTCAACAAACCAATAGAGCTTTACTGGTTTTTTGAATTAGGTATAAGAATTTATCACCCTGTTTATAACTAAACTGAAACTTTAAATAATTACTATAAATATTTTATACAAATTCATAAAATACATGGAAACTCACGGTTTAAAAAGTCGGTAACTCACGTTATTTCACGTTTTCAATTCAAAAATTTAGGACTAAGCCTTTTATAATTTAACTTAATTTTAATCCCCATGTTTATTTCTTGTAGGATATTTTGCAATTCTAATTCTAAAACAATAGACAGGGGGCGAAATAAATTTTCCATTTTTCTATCGTCATGTCTACTACTTCATGGAATCACCCAGCAGCAACTGGAAAAGGTAACACAGGACCTATGGGGAAGCTTTTGTCATAACAGTAGTTCCTGGCATACTCAAATATTGTAGGTATTAATTTGTTTCTATGAAAGTTTTTTTTTCTATCGAAATTAACATTATTTACATAC
This sequence comes from Dasysyrphus tricinctus, assembly GCA_963921185.1. Classification (NCBI taxonomy): domain Eukaryota; kingdom Metazoa; phylum Arthropoda; class Insecta; order Diptera; family Syrphidae; genus Dasysyrphus; species Dasysyrphus tricinctus. The sequence continues at coordinate 9,596,024 of OY992530.1, forward strand.
TTTTCACGAATTCAATAATGAATTTATAAAATTAATATAAATACTTTTGCTTTTCCTAGAACTTAACAAAACTTACTAAATATCCGTTAAACAGACATTTTACTGTGTATTTTGAATAAAACTTTTACGATGCGCACTAGATAAATTGCAACGACAAATAAAAAAAAAAATTCATAAACAAAAATCCAACTTTTCATACCGCATCAAATTCTCCCCTTCGTTTTGAAAACTTTTCCAGGAAATGATTAAAAAAAAAGTAAATATTTATTAAAACAAAAATACAAAAAAAGTTAAGTTAAAAACAATTTGTAAATTTTAAAATTATGTATGAACAAACCTTCCATTATTCATTTGAATCCAGTCCTTGCAACTTCGCATAGCAAAGCTACAACCCAATCCTTTGCCCCAGGATAATGGTGATGCCATAGTGAAGTTTGCTTTATACCAACCCGAATCCTCCATTAAGGCAAGAGTGATTCGTGAGAATACTGGGCTTTGAGTGTGGGTTCCAGTCATTGCTTCGTTCTAAAATTGTGGAATAAAAAAAAAAAAAAACAAAAATTGTGAGGATGAAAATTGAAATTGCAAATATTTTATAATTCAACAGGATTACGTCTACAGCCAAATGAACCAACCGTCATTATTTAACAAAAGACAATCATACTTAAATCCTGAGGGATGTTAAGAATTTTAAATACCTTTCTGGATCTCTTTTTAGTTCTTTGGGCTACTTGATTAGCGCTTAAGTATTTGCAGAGGTTTCACGCACGAGTTCATTTCAATTCCGAGAAAGGCGAGAGAAGTTAAATTGGAATGAAATTATGTTATTTTTTGCCAGTTCCATTGGAAATAGAAAAAAATGTTTTTCGTCTCTGCAAGAACTTTGGGTCATCAGTAAGCTGTTGGGGGTGGTTACCCAATCGTTAAAAAAAAATCAAGCTACAGGTGTTTTTCAAATAAAAAATTTACAGATTTCACTCCTTGAGTAACGATGGGGACATTGAAAATGACTTGCTTATCCTAGATAAATCCTTAGTCTTTATTATTTATAATTATAATCTTTCCTATGCTTTGAATTTTATCTTTACCATTTTATACCTACATATATATAACAATTTAGATAATTCATCTGTTTTATGAAGACCAATCCAAGCATTATATTGAACTAACAAAATTAAGAATTTGTTAAACAAACTTTATTAGAACTTGCACACGCACTTCCATCTTTACTTGCACTTAGTTACACCAAATTAATTTTTTTCTTCAGCTTCAGAAATTATTAAGGAAGAATAGTTTTTAAGCCGTTAATCCAACAACAATTTCTTCATCGGAACTCTTAATTGCTTAATACAAACCTTCATTTCATTTTCCCTCCGTTTTATCTTCAGCCAAATTTTGATTTTTCCCTAAGTGCAAAATGATGTTAGCATATGTATCACAATTTTTTTTTTTTGCTATTTCCTCCTGTAATCGTTTTTCCTTTTCCAAAATCACGTTTTTTGTAACACTAACTAAAATTAGATTTTCCAAAAAACAAATATTCTAAAGGTAGTTGTTACCTCTCCACAAAATTTTATTTCCCTTATTCCCACTGCAGTTTTTGTATTTTGTTTCATTTTCAAAAATACAAAAGAAATGTTTTCTTTTTGTCATTTTTTTGACCCACTTATATTTTTTTCCTGCTTGTTATCTAATCTAATATTTTTCATATACGCCGTAAGGGACCTCACATTTTTCTTTTTGATTTAGCTTTGTGGTAACACCAAACAAAACTTCAATGTTTTCTACCCCTATGCTTGTTTATTTCGGTCTATACTTGTATATATTTTTCTTAACTCGTGTAACTTTTGTGGTAGGCAACGCTTACTTATATTTGATTTTCCCTCAAATATATGTCTAAAAATGAATTTTTAATGCTGGTGTTTGTTACGTGTCCGAAAAATTCTATTTTTGCTATTCTCTTTGTAGTTTTTTTTTTTTAATTTTGGGGCTTATTAAGAGTCTTCTTGAAATAATTAAAAAAAAATCAAGAAGACCAAAGTCGATCAAAGATTCTTGATGAACTTGAAATTTCTATCAAATAGGAAAATATTTACTAGTAAAAATTAGCAATAACAATAATTAGACTTAATCTAACCAGTCTATTTTGAAGAGATTCTCGCAATAAGGTCCTTTATTTCATTTTCAAAAAGAGGCTTGATGGTGCCATGAAAGCTAGAGGGAGGCCCAATGTTATTTTGTTTGTATTCAACAGTTTTTTGTAGTTTTTGTATTTTTTTTTTTTTTGGTAAGAAAAAAAAACCGTTTTTTGAACATATTCGAGACTTAAAACAATTCAACATTTTTTGATAAGGTTTTTTATAGTTTTTTTCGCTTAAAAAAACTGGTTATTGAATATTTTTACAAGCTCTTGTTTATAGAAAAAAATTACCCCAAGGCCAATATCATTGTTTGTTCTCAAGATATTTGAGACGAACAAAAATTTTTCACAATTTTGCTAAGTTTCTTGTGGTTTTTCGATTAAAAGAAACTATCTGTTGAATTGAATATTTTTAAAAAATTTATCAATTATTTATTATAAACTTATTTAAAGAATAAAGCTGCCCCACAGCCAATATCATTATTTGTTCTCAAAATATTTGAGACAAAAAAAAGTTTTCCACAATTTTTAGTGAAGTATCTTGTAGTTTTTTTTCACCTAAAAAAAACTACTTGTTGAATTTTTTACAAATTCTATCAATTATCAATTTTAAACTACTTGGTGTGTAGATTTAAATTAACCCGATACCAATATCATTGTCTGTTCTCAAGATATTTGAGGCAAAAACAATTTTTTTACAATTAGTGTGTAGAACTGCTTGCTGTTTTTAGCTCTTAAAAAAACTATTAATTCAATATTTTTAAAAACTTTCAATTTGTATCTATAAAATTATATATAAAATTAAACTACCTCGAAGCCAATATCATTGTTTGCTGTCAAGATAGTCAAGCCAATCATAGCTAAACAAAACACAAAAGTAAAATAATAAACAAAACAAAAAATAATAAACAAAACAAAAAACCCCCAACAAATATCTCAACGAACCTACCTGAAACTAAATATCACACATGCATCCTATCCTACTAACCTTACACGCACATCGTAGTCTATGCTATAGTACGACTAAAAACAAATTATTTACCGGCAAGTAACATACGAACCTTCACACCTCAAGGCATCTTTGCAACTGAAGAAGTGAAGAGTGAAGACTGAACTGAACACTGCACTGGGGACCTACTATGTAACTTTGTTCTACTTTCGAATCCATTCGAAAGTTGTTTTCAATGCTTATTATAGGTGGTAATATGTATGAAAGTGGGATAAAATTTTAGTGCTTCCGACTTTTTGCTATAGAATCTTCAATTAGGACTGTTTTGCTTCCGTTTATAAGCGTATACTAAAGAATGAGCGAGCTGAGAAATTGCGAATTCGAACGTTTTTATTGTAGAATCGAGTTCCATAGTAGGGGCCCTGAATACTGAAATGAATAGTCTTTCATAATAAACTAATAAACAGAGCCAGAGATAGAAAGAAATCTTAAATGAACTATGGCACTTTATTTTTGTGTTCTGTTTATTTGGGCTGATTGTCCGCACAAAGCCTTGCAAATCGACGACGATGAATTATAGGAATATTGATTAAAGATTTAGTACCACTTTTTAATTGAATTGTATTTTCAATTTGTGAAGCTTATATAGAACGTACAGCTACGTTTGATATATCAAAATAATTGTCAATTATTGAAGCTGCTAATAAAACAAAAACGAATTGTATAGGTGCATAGATTAAAGAGTTATAAGGTTATATGTAAATGAACAGATATATGTTATTATCTCGGCTAAGGTATGATTAAAAAAATCAAATTTTACATATTATATGTGAATCTATATAATCTATCTCCGGTATGAATTTGAGATTTTTAAATACAACCGTTAAAAAGATAAAAAATAATAACTGCAAAAAATCGATCAACAAAAATTGGTATATTTAAAAAATTAATTAAATATAAAAAATACTATCAACATTTCCTGAAACAAAAACAATTTGTTATTTATTATCTTTCTTAAACTATAAAATTTATTACAATCAGCCTTAACCCTGATGTGTAGCATTTGTGAACCATCTATTTTTGAATTTTTAACTCACCATTAATATATCTCACTTTATATTTCTTTTGCAATTTCAAGATATACATATGTATGTACGAAATTAATATATTAAACTTAACCATCGATTAACAAAAAAATATTACTGTGGCACTTCTCATTTGTTTTTTTTTTTGTTCGACCATTTCACATAAAAACCATATTTTAAATTCCTTACAATTCGAATTAAAAAAAAACCGTCATATTGCATCTCTACATTATTTTCCTATCATAAACATTTATCAAAAAATTTCCTACGCTTAGATTTAGTTTAAGAAGCGCTATGCACTGCTGCATGTACTGGCTCTTGCATTTTATAATTATAGTAATATGTACCTAACCTACATATGTATAGTTAAAACTCATTTCATTTAATTAACACCAACCAAAAATTCAATCGTACCCTCCTTACCGCTTGCATTCATCTTCTATACAAATCTGTTCACTCCAAAATGAATGGTAACACCACCAAATTTTCTGTCGTACCCCCCATATACGCTAGCGTTCATCTCATATTACATTTGTTCAATTTATTCATTTTAGTAACACCACCAAAAATTCGATCTTATCCCCCATATACGCCAGCGTTCATCTCATATACACATTTTTTCATTTTATTCATTTTAGTAACACCATAATTTATCCAAAACGACCCTATAAACATTTTCAATGTTAAAAAAACTTAACTGATTAAAGGATAAAAGAAATTTCTTCAGAGAAAGAATGCAAAATATTGTCTCAGTATTTAAAAAAAAAAAAAAAAAAAAAATAACAAAAGTGGAAATTATATCTTGTTTTAAATAAAACTTAAATATTTTGAGAGTTTAATGTTTGAATGAACAACAACAACTTGTGTGTGTTACCACCAAGTATATAGGCTTCACGAGAAATTGCTATAACTCCAGCCACAACACAAACAAAATGTTGTCGTTCATTCAAAAATTATTCAATATAAATTGATATATAATTTGCAGCATGCCCTGCACTTGTGTGGATTTCCATTTACACACAAATACCCACTTATTTTGAACAAAACTTGGTCATGATTCTTAAAGCTGTCTACTTTCAGATTAGAGAAACAAATAATACAAAACAAATATTCAAAACAATGATGAACAATTCTATGTACTATGTAAGCCCTGCAAACAGAAAATTCATTTCAAATGAACCTTATTCAGACAATTCGGGTTCTTTAAAATATTCATTAACAATTTTAAGTTCTTAAGCATTTATCTAAATAACACCAGCTTTGTTATACGTCCCACTGACGCATTTTATTTACTGTTAAAATTGAAGCCATTGGGGATCTCGAATTACAAACATTCACAGAAAAATAAAAAAAAAAACAAGAAAATAAAAAAGACGATTCATCTCCGACATCCTTGGGGATGTTTTTTAAAACAAACATAGAAAATCCCTACACCTGTGGGAAACCTTTTTTTTTGTTGTTTTAAGCTCATTCGGTTGTGTAAATAATTCGCAATATAAAAATAGAATTCTTTTCGATTTAAAATTCTTTTAGTTAGGCAATAAGTACTCCTACTGTTTTAAAATTTAAATAACATCCGACAAAATTCTGCTGTGCTTGGGATGTTTTTTTAAGAGGTTGTTAAGACGGACATATTGAGATACAAATATCTGTCTTTATGAAAAACAAAGAAAAAGTGTGGGAATAAAAGGGATCTCTGGAACGCCTTCGTGTTTTAAAATTTCAAACCAAATAAAATTAAATGCACGACTGGGTCGAACGTACCCTACTTGCTCTTAAATTTGTTCAAAGGCTTTAATACATAGAGATTGTGACACAAATTATGTTCACAAATTTCAAAAGTTCAATATTTAAATTCGAAAACAACTTCCTTAATAGTACCATTTGAATTCTTGATCAAATATAATAGAAAAACAAAATAATAGAGAAGAAAAGTGGAATAAGAAATCTAGACAGTCTCAAAACTATTTTGAATATAAAAATGCTGATATAACATCATTAATAAGTATATTTACCATATATTTACAATCTACATAATATTAAAAAAGTGTTTGATAAGGATGTCTATAATGAAAGTGCATATAGTGAAGCTCTAAATCACTTTTATTGATTCTGTTCTGAATCGAATATCCGTCTTTTGGTTTTCGTTAAAAATAGCTCAATTACCAGTGGTGCTTTGTAACGTTGCTTACGGTCTATTCATTTTATGACGAAAATCATAGCCCGCCAAGTGATTTAGTCGTTTTAAGTGGTCATTTGTATTGTCTACAAAATGTTTATGCATTTATGCTATCATTTATTGGCTGTTGGAAAGCGACAATTAGTCAACCTGCTGCTTTAAAGTCTTCAAACATGAGGTTTAAATCAGATAAAAACAAATATTAAAAAAAAAAAAAGCTGTTGAAATCCTCACTGGGTATGTTTAAAACTGTAGCGCAACGTGGGGAGGCACGGAAATACCCAAAAACACACTACTTCAACAACGTCGAGAGATGTTTTGAAATTAGGATGAAGCAACACACATACTAATAAAATTAATATGCGATATTGGTTCATGCAATTGCATTATATTAACATTGAAATATCTTCTTTTCTAAATGAACTGCAATGTAACGTCCATAGTAAAAGTCGTTCCTGAGTAGCATACCATTCATTTGACACTAATTTCATTAATGGCCGCTAGCGCCCGAAAATGCTCATTCTCTTTTGTATATATAAAATTCTTAAAATTTTTTAAGGATATTTTTTAGAATATTGGTTACATAGATACCAACATTTATCCTTATGTAAAAATAAAATTTGAAAGAAAATTGCCTAACCGTTTTTGAGATATCGAATTAAAAAAAAAAAAAAAAAACTTTTTTTTGAAAATTTTGTTACACAATTATTTCAACTTATAGTCCGATCAGGGACTTTTTTTTATTACTGCAATTTATTCCCTAAACGTTAAGGATGAAATATAGCTTGGGAATAATTTTGTATAATCCTGTCGCTTGGACGGCATTTTGAAAAATGGCGCCCAATCTGTAGAAAATGGTCAATTGAAAAAAAAAGAAAGGTGTTGAGTAGACGCACTTTTGGGTAAAATTTCATTGTTTCCGCTTTTCAGAAACATACTTATGTCATAAATGTCCCCTTTGTTTGGTAGATTTTAACTTGAAAAAAGTTGCGGAAACGCCTCCAGACGTCAAACGTGTGTTGGAAAAATAATGATTGATGTATTAAGAGATATCTAAGTGTTAAGTAGACGTACCTCTGCGTAAAATGTCAGTGTTGCCAGCTTTTGGGAAAATACTTTTTTTTAATGTCAAAGGGTGGGACTTTGACTTTGTTGGTAGTTTTTATTATTTTAAACATGAACAATTTTGTGGAAACGCTTTTCCAGATGTCAAACGCGTATAGACAAAATAACAGCTGACGTCTTAAAAGATAGGCGTCAAATTGGAAATCCCAAAGATACCAATTTCTTAGTAATTTTTAACTTTTTTAACACGAAAAAAACTTGCAACTCTTTCTCCCAACATGCGTTTAGCATATGGAAGCATGTTCGCAACTATTTTCATGTTATAAATATTGAAAGTTACAAAAAAAGTTGAAATCGCAGCCTCTTATTAAAAAAAAAGGATGTTTCCGAAAGCTGACACGCTGAAACAGAAGATGCTTCTATTCAACAACTACATCTTTTAAGACATCAACCGTTATTTTTCCAAGTAACGTTTGTAGAGGCGATTCCTCATTTGCTGACGTTAAAAATATGACTGATTCCAGTAAAGCTGGCATTTTCCCATTATGCTTCCTTTGATACCACAGATAAGTAAATCGCAAATCAGCGCGCTGACTAGCGATGGGTGTGGCCACACGGCACAAAGTAGTCCGTTTGTCGATTTTCGGCAACAACAATTATTTCCCACGCCAATTCCGGACCAAAGTTATTGAAATTTGGTGCACGTAATGATTTGGGGACGCTGAATTCAGTGATACTGCTAAATTTTTTCTACTTCAAGCAGGGGCCTTATAATTTAGGTCAGAAATTGGCTCCAAATTTCAAAAAAAGCCCTGTGCATGTCAGGAATTAAGTCAAGTTTGTGTCTTAAATGTCTTAAAATATGTCCTTGAATGTATACTCGTATTCACAAGAAAAAGTTGAGTGGTCAGAAATTTTAGTTTTGATTCAAACAAAAATTAAGAATCCATGGTATTTTGGCAGAGATAGAGTCAGTTAAATGAAAGCGAACAAAACAAAGCGAAAACGAGAAAATAACCTTTTAAGTCTTCGACTCAAAATCACCTCAGAATTTCGTCTGCGGGGTTCAAGATGTATGCAGAGGCGGTCTTAAATCTATTAAATCTGAAGCAGCTAATCGATTAAGATGAAATTTTCAGGAATAATAAAGAATATCATAAGACATCATGAGAGAAAATTTCTGCCCACAGACACGCCCACTTTTTAAATAGGTCTTCTTTTTTTATTCACTGAATTTACTCAATGCTTTTGACATTTCAAACAACCGCAACAATCTTCAGTTCATGTTATAGCTGTAAAAAGCAGCAAGCAAATAGATTTGAACATAATCATATTGTGTCAAACTCAATTTTCTCAATATTTGTTTAAACAAAAAAAAATCATTTTCGTGGCTTTAAGACATAAACTCGATGCTATTGAAGGTTCGCAGGTATTAGCAGCAATTTTCTTTGTATTCGATACATCATGGTTCAGTGTATAGTATGCATTATGAACTATAATATAAGTCCCACCGGGGAAGACCAGGAAATATTAACTTTTTCTTGGTTGAATTTTGAATTTGACTTAAAAAAAGATACGAATTCTAAAAATTCTTACAAACAAATTTTTCAATTATTATAATTTTTGTTTTCTTAAATTGCATTAAAAAAATATTAAACAGTCGACAAAAATAATTTTTGTCCGCCCCCTGAACCACAGTGCACCGCGGTGACTCTGGGACAACTCGTTTGTCAAAGGGCGAACCCTCATTGTACCTGCCACAACACTCGTGGTAATTACTAAGATTTGAGCCAAAGACGATATACAAACTATTCTAACTAAAGCTGTGGACAAATTGCCATTTAAAATTTATTTTGAACAATTTAAAATTTTATTCCCATCCAGAAAGGACTGGGAGGATGGCGTGTGTCGTGACGAGATTTTTCGACACAACTATCTATACTGAGAAGGATCAAAGATGGAGTGCAGTGCTGGGTTCAGGAATCTTTTCTGAGTCTCTTAACATCTCAAGGTCCTTTCGTTTATCCAATTATGCTAGTGTATTTCAAGCTGAATCAATAATTGCAATTAGGGAGGCATGCAGTATACTTAAACTAGATCCAAACCAAAATCGTAATATAGTTATCATCACAGGCAGTCAGGCAACTATTAAAGCCATTGATTCGGCTACAACCAAATTATTCCAACAATGCCGGGATGAGCTCGCAAGCCTAAATATTAACCTCAAGGTCACCCTTATCTGGGTCCCTAGCCAAAGGGGGTCTGAAGGAAATGAACTGGCAGATGAACTGAAAAAGGCAAGGATAAGCCTTTTATAGCTCACTTGCGTACAACATTCCCCTAGGAGTTGTGAAGGGCAATCTCCTGCCAAACTTCCATAGTGAATCGAATCGTAGGTGGGACAGCTTAACCAAGTGCAAAATCTTCGAAAGATCTGGCCCGCCTATATCCCGAACAATTGAACTGATATGTAGACCCAGCCGGGACATAGCCAGGGTCGTTGCAACCTGTACTGGACACTGGCCTGTAGGTGAACATGCGGCGCGACTGGATTTCATGATGCTCAATGAAAACGATGATCATACGGTTGGATCGTTCGTGCTTGGGCCCCATTCTGCTATGTGCCGATCTTGGCATATCGTAGCTGGCCTCGGGCGAGATGCGATCAAATTGAGTGAGTGTCTTGGCGCAAGGACATAACGCTCAATTTTTGATTTTGGGGCTTATGTCCCACATGAGTGGGTCATAAAGCCGAAATTGAATTTGGGGCTTAGGTCCCACCCATGTGAGGCTGCAACCCCCCTGCTCAGACACACTATAGGATTTGGGTAGGTACGAGGTTTGGTGTATGCAAAGTTTTGTTTGTATTTAAAGAATCTGGATTTAAGGAATTTTTGAAAAACATAAAAATTATCGAAAACTCTTCATTCTTCAGTGGTTCTAAGAAAATTAGCAAAAATATTTGGGGCTTGGGTCTCACCATGGTGAGACTTAAGCCCCAAGTTCAATTCGAAAATTCTTTATTCTTCAGTGGTTCTAAGAAAATTAGCAAAAATATTTGGGGCTTGGGTCTCACCATGGTGAGACTTCAGCCCCAAGTTCAATTTCGGCTTTTTGATCTACTCAAGTGGGACATAAGACCCAGAAATGAAAATTTGGCGTTATGTCGCTCGACATATTATGTCCCTGCGCCGAGTGTCTTATGTATGTTCAGCCTTGTGTCGTCTGTGCTGGTTCGCAATATACAACCATACCCACAAATCCGTTCAAATTTAAACCAAGGAACATATCTAGTCTCATGGAGGATGCTCAAGTTCACTAAAAACCTCCCGTAATGCTCATGCGGAGTGAGTAGACGGAGGCCCAGGAAGAAATCTCGCATCCAATCATGTACCTGGAAGACCCCCTGAGGAATCATCTTTGTCGATTCGAACAAACCGACAAACCACCTTCCCGATCCCGAGTTCCTCTGTTATCAACTTCTAGACATTGGATCTTGTGATTAAAAAAAATCTAAAGCTAAAACTTGGATTTTTAAGTCAAAGCTAGGTTTTGTGTGAAAACAAGCTTTAGCTAGAAACAAAAAGATGTCTTTTAGTAAAAGCTATATTTTTAAATAGCTAAAGCTAGATTCATGTAGATTTAGATTGTTTTTCCATCTTAAGCTCCAAATTTTGTGATCAATAATAGCAAGCTAGAATATTATAGTTAGAGCTACAAAAATATCAAGGTTCCTGGACCCCTAAATAGAAAGCTTTGAATAGCACTTTTTACATGAAAACAATGGGTCTTGTGAATAAACAAATAGCTTAAGCTAAAACTTGGATTTTTAAAAATCTCCTTGCGTTGCTTTTCGGTCCTAAATATAATAGTTTTAGCTTAAGCGTCTAAGCCAAAATATGTAAATAAACAAACGAAAGCTAGAAATATTAAGCTCTAGCTAGAATTTTCCAGCTAAAGCTATTTAACGTAGAATTTTTGTATTCACATGAAACAAAGCTTAAGCTAAGCTAGAAGTGTCTAGTTTTAGCTATTAGTAATAGCTATGACTAGCAAGCTTTAACTTGGTCCAAAAATAGCTTTAGCATTTTTTTTATTCACAATTCCCATTGAAGATGATCCTCGAGGACGTCCACAAATCCTCACTTTAATCCATCCACAGGTTAGACGAGTTAAGGTATCAAAACAGGGCATTTCAGCGCGTATTGGGCACCGAGCGAGTGTGACGCCCGTGCCACCATTTCTACCTACCTACCCATTGCCTTAACAGTGTTAAGTCTTTTACTTGGCTTTTCATTTCAGTAGTAGCTTGAATTTGTATTAATTATTAACATAAAACATTAAATTAATATAATTGACATCGAACATGACAAATAGACCTATGCAATGATATTCGCAGCGTTAGTCTGGTTGTTATGACATTTTTTAAACTCAAATTAAATGTTAAAAATGGCGACATTTAATCAAATATGGGGTTCCATCTACATAATTATATTAAAAATGATCTTTTGTCAAACATAGTCCCCATGAATTCCAACCTACACTTCATTTAAAAATATGAAGCTTATATTTTAAATATGAAGAGACTGACATAAATAGGTACGAAAATACAAAAATGTTCTCCGATTTCCTTGAATTTTTTGTTTAACCAGAAACATTAGACATCAGCCAGACAAACAACCATTTTTTCTAACACACCCACAAATTTTTCCGAATGATATGGCACGGCAAACGGCAATTTATTTTTATATTTTCCAATTCCATAATTTCATTCTCCACGCGTTGGCGGGTTGTGTCAATATTTGTTAAATAAAATAAAATTAGCATTTCGTGGTAATCGGAAACAGCGGCGGAAATTTTTTTCTTTTTAAGTGAAGCAGATTTAAGTATTCAAGCCCTCTCGCACAATAAATTGCGTACTGACTCAATGTCACCAGTGTATAAAATTTACCTCTAAAATCCTTTTTTCCCAGTGAGTGAGAGCTGTTCCCTCGCCACCTTGATCCTCCAGCTCAGCACCCTCTAGGTCAGGGCAGTTGAAGTGTTTGCGAGTCTCTTCGACGACACGTGGTGTCACCATCATGTCAACCACCTTTCGAATCGTCCCACCCCTGACAGACCACTTATCTCGAACAATTTTGCGAATTGTTTTGTCACTCCATTGGTGGATCTGTAGCCTGGAATTCAGATAGGAATCAATTGAAAAGGATTTTGCATAATTTCCCTGATGGAGGTATAAGTACATATTTATATAGAACTTACTTTTCATTGAGGAAAGGTTTCCCCGTATCGAATTTCCGGGGGGTGCGTGGCTCACCATGTTCATCACGAAAAAACGCATACAAACTGACTGAAAAGCCGAGGGCGTGTAAAATTTCATGCTTCACGGTGGACAGGAGTGTCTGTAATTCCTGTGGTTTAGTACTTATGCTATCTGGACACAAGTTGGCGTGGCCAGCTATTGGTCTATCAAGTGCAGCTTCTTGTTGACAGTGTGCGGCATATGCCACTGTCAAGCCTTTATGGCAACGTTCTGTCTGTCTGGCTGACACATAGAACACAAAATCGGCATTTTGGATGCCTGGTCCTCTTTGTGTGGTTGGTTCAGGTCGGCAATCCTGGCCTGTGGCATTGCACACCCGGCACACCTGCAGGAAAGGAAATATTTGTATAATACTTTTGTGAGAGAACTTTAAGGCATTAAAAACTTACATCGAGATGCTCATCAGGAACTTGAACTTCACCGCACATTGTTATCGATTTACAGTGATCTATACAGTGAGTTAGGGAGTCCTTAACAAATACCTGTGTGCTGTCACATTTCCTGTGAAATAAAAAAAAAACAAAAATGAGTACTCGGTTAATGATTAAAAGTTTAAAAGGTTTTGATTGGTGTAGAGCAGAGCACTTAAAATAAAACAAGAGTGTATCCTTTGAGAATGCTTGGAAAGAAGAACATTTACTTAGTCCCTTATTTTTATACAACTGTCAGAATCTCGCAGATATGACCTAACTTCAGATATCTTAGGCAGCTATTGATTGGAATTGTAGCATGTTGTCCTTGAGGGAATCTATAAATAAATGGTGGGTAGGTTTTGAAACTATGGATGTATGTAGTTTCAAGGAAAAAACCAAATTGGTCTTATGTATTTAACAACACAATATAGCTATTTGGCATCGGTAAACAAAAGGACATTTGTCATTGGTTGAAGCTTTGAATAAATAATCTGTTAATTTTGATTTAAATTGACATAATGTTGACTATAGAAATTAAATGTTGATGAATAATTGCGTTCATTCATTGATCATTAAAAAAACACAATTGCAATTTGAAGTGAATGTCCAAACGTTGCCGCACGGACACAGATTAAACACAACTTGACCTGTCTGGTTCTTGATTCCCAGAACCAAACCATATCTACAAAACAATTAAAATCATTTTTTTACTCTCAATTAAATGGAAATTTTATTTATAAATCTTTTGACCTTTAATCTAACAATAGCCGGATGCTTTTAGCAAACGCTCTTGTGTGTATACAAACACTAGCCACAAAAAGGTACAGTTTTTGCCAGGAATTGTAGAGCATCTATACCATTTACCTTTGTTAACAATGATTTTTTTTCTCCAACCCACTACTGGGAGGATGATTTTAATTGAATAGAGATAGAAAATGTCATCTAAATTTATAATAAAAATTCGAAACAGAAAATGTACGAAATCTAAAAACACTTTACAAAAGCACGTATGGAGCCCACAATCAACTGTTCACTATTTTTTTAAATTAGTATTTCTGTATGTGAGCAATGAGTACTTATATGCCTTGTCATTTGATAAAAATGTAATTTAGAAAATCTAGCGGGATATTCACTGTGAAAAAATTAAAAACATGAAATTCTGAGAACAAGTGAAGTTAGGTAGGTAAGTATTAGTATCTATGCATATTTTGTATATTTCAGTTATTAGGTGGAAAATACATTTTTTTTTGTGAATTATTGAGAAAAATTGAGCAAGGAAGGTACTTGCATAGCAATAATAACATGTGTATGAAGTTAGCAGGACACCTTTAGAAATTTAGATGAAAAAATAACACATTATTGATCCCCAATTAATTGCGAATTGGTTACACAAAACAAAATTGATTGTTTTTTTAGTTTGCAAAAAATGGATATCCTGCTAACTTCATACAAAAGAACTTAGCTGGACAACTTTCTCAAAAATGAAGATAAAAGTTCAAAAAAGTTTGTTGCAAAAAAATGCGTTTTTGGTTCGCGAAGAATTTAGTGTTCTTTTTACCTTATTCTGAACTAAGCAGAAAAACTTTCTCAAAAATGAAGATAACCGATCTGAAAAAATATGGTTGTAGCGATTATTTCACGCCAGAAGTTGTTTCAAAAATGGCTCTAAAATGCGTACACTAAGAGAAAAACGTCAAAAAAAAAAAAATCAACCTGGTGGTCTTTCTTATAGTTTTCAAGTTGATTTAACACTGTATACCTATAATGCATTTCTATTTACCACAAATCGTGTTGAAATAACGTTTTATATGGTAATTTTTATAATTTTTACCTGTTGAATTTAACCCGGCTTAATGTTAAAGAACCACCCTGCCAGTTCATTTCCACGTAACACCGGTGCACCGCGGTGTTAAAATGCACACACACGGGCCATCCAAATAAAATGATTCGAATTTAACCTGGCATCCAGTTAAAGTAGCACTCTACTATTGTTAAAAAACACACACAGGCCATCCAAACAAAATTAAAACTTATTGATATGATATGAGGGAAATTTGATAAAAAAGATCCCATCTAATTGGTCAGAAAAGGTCAACTGGTCCCAGAAATTGGTCAGCCCTAGATAACTTTAAATCAGGGCTTAAACTTTCTCAAGGTCGCTCAAGGTCACGCACCTCATTTAAGGGAAATTTGCCAAAATTTTATACCATCCGAAAGATTTCTTCATCGTTATAAAAGGTCAACTATTTTCAGTAATTGGTCAGCCATAGATTTTTGTCTATGAATTTTTGAAGTTAGTTTCAAGGTCACAAAAAAATCTTTCGGCATCTCATTTGGGTCATTTAAAAAAAAAGTATGCAATTTGAAAGGCCTCTTCACGGTTGCAAAAGGTCAGCTATTTTCAGTAATTGGTCAGCCATAGGTTTTTTTTATGAATATTTATTTAATGAATTAAAACAAAAAATCAAGGTCAACTATAACGATTTTTGGCACCTCATTTTAGGAAATTTGCCAAAAAAGTTAATTGGTTAGTTATAGATTCTTTTATACGATTATTTCTTAGTTTTTTTTTCTAGGTCATAAACGGTTCGTGACCTTGAAAAAAAAATTATTTAAAAAATCGTATAAAAGTATCTATAACTGACCAATTACTAAAACAAGATGACCTTTAATATAGTTCTCAGGACCTTTCTGATGGTATTAGATTTTTGCAAATTTCACATAAATGAGGTGCCAAGCATCGCTATGACCTTGAAATTTTTAAAAATTCATTAAAAAAAATCTATACCTGACCAATTACTGAAACAAGCTGACCTTTTATATAACGGGTGATTTTTTAAGAGGTTTAGAACTTTAAAAAAAAAAACACAAAAAATTCGAAAAAATGAATGAAATATTTATTTGAATCGATAGTTTGAACCTTGCAATTTAATGTTTAAAGATAATTTCATACAAATGTTGACCGCGGCTGCGTCTCAGGTAGCCCATCCGCTGAGTCCAATTTTGGCATACTCTTTCACACATATCGGCCGGTATCTCACGAATGAATGCATGGATGTTGGCTTCCAGTGCGTCAATCGAAGCGGGCTTGTCCCTATAGACATTAGCCTTGACATACCCCCACAAAAAATAATCTAATGGTGTCAAATCGCACGATCTAGGCGGCCAATTGACCGGCCCGAAACGTGAAATTAACTGTTCACCAAACTCGCCTCGCAATTGCGCCATTGTTTCGCGTGCTGTGTGGCATGTGGCACCGTCTTGTTGAAACCACATATCATGCAAGTCAAGAACTTCCATTTCGGGCAAAAAAAAGGTTTGTTATCATCGCTCGGTAGCGTTCACCATTGACAGTAACGCTGCTATTCGCATCATCTTTGAAGAAATATGGCCCAATAATGCCGCCGGCCCATAAACCGCACCAAACAGTGGCTTTTTTGGGATGCATTGGTAGCTGTTGCAATGCTTCTGGCTGATCTTCACTCCAAATGCGGCAATTATGCTTATTTACGTACCCATTCAACCAAAAATGAACTGAAATTCAACCAAAAATGAACATTTCGAACCGAGCACGAATTTTGATAGTAAAATTCAATAATTTGCAAGCGTTGTTCATTTGTAAGACGATCCATGGTTAAATTGCAAACCAAACTGAAGCTGTTTGACAGTGACACAAGGTACTAAACACACGTCAGCTGTCAAAACCAGTGTTGCCAAAACCAAACCAGCTAAAAAATCACCCGTTAGATCTAGAGATCTTTCAGATGGTACACTTTTTTTTGGCAAATTTCCCTAAAATGAGGTGCCAAAAATCGTTTTGACCTTGAATTTTGTTTAAATTCATTAAATATTCATAAAAAAAACCTATCTTTCGGATGGTATAAAATTTTGGCAAATTTCCCTTGAATGAGGTGCCAAAAATCGTGCGTGACCTTGAGCGACCTTGAGAAAGTTTAAGCCTTGATTTAAAGTTATCTAGGGCTGACCAATTTCTGGGACCAGTAGACCTTTTCTGACCAATTACTGACCAATAAGATGGGATTTTTTTTATCAAATTTCCCTCATATGTACGGTGACCATTTTTTCAGGGGCAAAAAAGAGGACAACTTTTTAAAAACATTCTAAAATTTAAGAACGAATTATAATTATAAAAGGAAACAGACCGTGGTGACAAAAACTATATTTACAACCCCAAATATGTGCACTTTAATAAATACTCTTTGGTAACATCAGAATTCTTGTTGTTTGTACTAGATTCTAGATTTTCGGTAAGATATGGAACCCAACGTAGACTAGCAGTTTGTATCTTTATTGTTACAAAATTTATATTAGTAAAATTCTAAAATTCTGATCAAAAGTTAGGTAGTTAACTTTTGATCAGAATTTTAGTTGAATTGTGAATTAGAAGATATCCGAGCACGTCTTATAAATAGGGCTGAAACAGTGTTGAATTATTTTCTTTGATATTTTTTTTTCTTGAGAAAATTTAAAAATCAGCACAGCCAAAGTTGTAATTTGTTGCACTTTGCTATTGACATTACCTTTAGTTTGTCAACTTAAAATTGCGATGTCTCGGATATCTAAATATGTTTTGAGTTTGAAAACACTCTTTCGGTCAGGGCATTGAGCGACTATTTTTCAGTCGATTTGTATCCAAATCGTTTTTTGAATAATTAATTCTAAAGGAAATTTAATTACTTTTTTTTTATACATGGTGTCCCGCACCTGAGTGGAAGTATCTTAGGGTGTGGTTCCTGGGTATATTCTAAGAAAAAAAATGTATGGGGGGAAAGTTGTATCTCCCTTCCCTGAGGCAGGGGGGCAGTTTCTGAAAAATTGACTTAAAATGCCAAAAGAAACATTAAAAATCAACGAAAACACATCTAATAATGTGCTATATTTTTTTTTGAAAGTTAATACTCCATTCTTGCATTTGGTTTTTAAATCAAGATGTTTAAGCGAGTAGTTTTTGAGAAATTAAATTTCAAAGTAAAATTTGTTTAAAAAAATTGTGATTTTTTTTTTCTTAAGTTGATATTTTTCAAAATTTTACGTAATTAAATGCTATTTTTCTATTCAATATTCATTGCGCTCATTTCTTTTTAGTCCATTACCGAAAACCAAATAGCCCAGGAAAATTAGACTTTCACTTCGAAAAAATTGCGACAAAGCTGATTTTTGGTGGAGTGGCTTATTATGACGCCTTAAGCATTTCCTGAAAAGTACCCTAAATTTGGCCCGGGGCTAAATTTTTTAGGGGGGATAAAAGGGGTTGAAGTTCAGTTTTTTGAGAATTGCTCCTAAACTATCGGTTTTATTAAAAAATGAGAAGGTAAAAATTAAAGCTGATGTTATTCTACACAAAAAATATTAACATACTTTTTTCGTAGAACCAATAGTTTCAGAGAAAAACGTTCAAGAACTTCATGGTGCTGTGAGTTTAGTTCAAAAAATTTATAAAATTTTTGCTTATCGCTGGGCAAATTTTGTTTTGTGATATATGTTTAAGTACAACTCCTTATTGTAAAAGCAAGTTTTTGGGGTGGTAGGGGAAAGGGAATGGCCGCCATCTTGAAAACAAGGTTGATTTTGTTTTTGTTTAATAACTCGTTGAAATTGCGTTTTTCAAAAAAATGACCAAGGGACAGATTTTAGACGATTAAATTATCTAAAAAATGAGCCATTAAACAGCTCTGTATGTTTATTAATCTCAAAGTTACAGCGGATCAAAGGTCACCTATGCCTCATATATGGTGGGAATGAAAAGACGTTTTTTAAGGTTTTTCGCTTATTTGTGAATTTTTTTGGTCAGAATAGAAGACTCATTTTACAGACAATCAAGAGCAGTGCAAAATATATTCTAAACATCGTCAACAAAATTCACAAATAAGCGAAAAACCTTAAAAAACGTCTTTTCATTCCCACCATATATGAGGCATAGGTGACCTTTGATCCGCTGTAACTTTGAGATTAATAAACATACAGAGCTGTTTAATGGCTCATTTTTTAGATAATTTAATCGTCTAAAATCTGTCCCTTGGTAATTTTTTTTGAAAAACGCAATTTCAACGAGTTATATTAAACAAAAACAAAATCAACCTTGTTTTCAAGATGGCGGCCATTCCCTTTCCCCTACCACCCCAAAAACTTGCTTTTACAATAAGGAGTTGTACTTAAACATATATCACAAAACAAAATTTGCCCAGCGATAAGCAAAAATTTTATAAATTTTTTGAACTAAACTCACAGCACCATGAAGTTCTTGAACGTTTTTCTCTGAAACTATTGGTTCTACGAAAAAAGTATGTTAATATTTTTTGTGTAGAATAACATCAGCTTTAATTTTTACCTTCTCATTTTTTAATAAAACCGATAGTTTAGGAGCAATTCTCAAAAAACTGAACTTCAACCCCTTTTATCCCCCCTAAAAAATTTAGCCCCGGGCCAAATTTAGGGTACTTTTCAGGAAATGCTTAAGGCGTCATAATAAGCCACTCCACCAAAAATCAGCTTTGTCGCAATTTTTTCGAAGTTTGGCCATTTTTTTGTCTAATTTTCCTGGGCTAAAATGTAAAAATCTATCTTAGTTTTTGAGAAGTTAAGAAAAAACGAAAAGAACTTTTACCAAAAAAGCAAATTTTGTAAAAAATATTGCTCAAAATATAACCTCAAAAATAGCAAACATAAAGGAGTGTGTTTTGTCATTTACTAACGGAAATGTCCTGAAAACCCGAGATGATGGCGGGAAACGGACTTGAGTTCAGTACCTAACTTTATATTAACTTTTACTTATTTGTATTCAAAACCGTGTAAGCCTGAGTTATAAAAGTACACATTTTTGTTCTTATTTTGAGTTTGAAAAACAATTTCTATTTCTATGCCATCGTCATTAATGATAAACAAAAAAAGACACAATTTAATAATTTAAAAAAATTAACCACCTTTTATTCTAAAAATAGTTGATCGAAAACAAACTCGTACGTTATCGTTGTTGTTATTATTCATTTGGCATATTTTGTTGAACAATTTCAAAACCAACTAAGATGTAGAAGTAGGAAAAAATCCTTTCTTTTTGGATAAATCAGCTGAATATCTGAAACAATCACAGCTTTATGGAAATACAAAATGTCCCGAGGAACAGAGAAAAGTGTACTGAGAATGCAGGCAGAATGCAGCTGTTATTCTCTACTCAATAATTTAATTTCCTTTTTTTTCCTCTTAAATTCTTGATAAAATTCTCGTTATCTTTTTGTCAACTTAAGGCTTTTTAGACGGAAAAAGGTCAATTATGTTTGTTTCGAAGAATTACATAAAAAAAGTCTTAGACGCCCTAGGTGTTGGCAATGAGATTATGAAAAAGGTCCATGCAGATAATTGTTTAGGATTATCTCAAATTACAACAATTAAGTATTATTACTTCAGTTTCCTTGTAAAAAGGTAGATTCTTAAAATTTCTTAATTAAAGTGTCTAAAGATAAATATTAACTTCGTAAATAACTCATTAAAATAAGCTAATAGAACCCAAAACTTTTAAGAGGGTTTTGCAATTTCAAATTACCCTTGTATTATGACTAGCCGATGTAGTGCGTGGCACGTTTTCTATAGACTTTATCCAATAATTGTTATAGACATTTTCGACGAACCACCAATAACCAAGGCTATTAAAGAATGCATAAATTGATTGAATTAAACTTGAAATAAAGATTTCAGATAAGGAGCCTTTTTGGCAGGAAGCGCTTATGTTGAAAAGTCATAGAATCAGAAAAGCTAAGAAGTGATTTTATGTTGCATACTATTTAGTTTAGTGAATAAATAAATAGATGATAATAAAAAAAAGTTAAGTAAAATAAGTTGTTTAATTTGTGAAGAAATTACGTTAAAGAGATTGAATAAAGAAAATTAGTTTTACTTTCGAGCCTTGGTAAGATATTAAAATACAAATACAAAATATTAATATTTTAAAAATTTCTTTCATTGAAAGATTATGGTCAAATTATGGACAAAATAAAGCAAAATAATTTAATTATTTTAATACCTGTTTAAGCGTATGATGCCTTTTGTTTCACGAACCATCAATGCTTGCTCCCAAAATTGTACTGCTTCAGGTAACACAGTATTCTAAATATAAAAAAAAAAGTTTTGTAAAAAATGCCCACATTTTCATCAAAATCGTTAACTCACATTAATTAGCTCAAATTTGTCCTCATCTAATCTGCAAAAAAAGAAAAATATAAAATATGATTAGTCTTTATGTATAAACTTTATTAAACGAAAATAGCAAATTTATATGAACAATAATTTAAATACGAATTTGATAAATTAAACTTTTACGTTTTAGTAGTTTTGTCAATGCAAACTCCAGACAGAGAAAATCGATTACCAAAAAACAGAAATTTTTTAAGATTACGGAGGAAGTTACCTTTGATAATCTTTTAAAGTATCATACAAAAATTAAGGCCGGATATTCAACAAAGCAGTATCAGGCGCTTGTCCTCAAAAAATTAAAAGTACTAGTCTCGTCCCAACCCCGCAAAAATCAATTTTTTTAATTTAATTTTTTGAATGTGCACAGTGATCGGCAGTATAAAATGTACTCAGCTCAAATGGACCCACAGTGTTTAATTTTGTGATTTGCACACCCCCCGTGACTATGGCTTTCCAACCATATCGTTCAAATACTTTTTGAGAAAATGGTACCACAAAATGTATTTAAGGCTATTTATATATAGATAAAAGAGAACATTCCCATGCTCCTTTAAAGGTTCGTATTCGTATAAAATATGAAAACACCGTATGATGGTCTTTACAGAAACTTAATGGGATATTATACTTGCTTAAGGATATACAAAACTGGAGTTTTCCTGATGAAGTTTCAATAAGATAAACTCCACTTATTTTTCCAGGAACGATCCTCTGCAGAAATGATACATTTGTTAGAAGTTAAGCTTGATTCACACTATAGTTCTAATACTGATACAGTCTCAGTACGTGCTCACTACATTAAAATGTTCTTAAACGAGAAACAATGTTTATATTCACACAATCGTTATCGCTCCAAAACCGATACGCTCTCGCTCCGATTTCGATTTGTTTGAAAGAATATTTTATCGAAGTGAGAACTCATTTTTCAATTTTCTATTTATTTTGATGTGACAAATCGATGACAGAAAAAAATTAATTTGAGAGTAATATATGAAAAAAAGAATACAAACAAATATGGGAGCTATATCGATATCGGTATCGGAGCCGCAATTTGAATACTAGGGTTAAGTATCGGAGCGAGAACGTTTTGAGAATTTATCGATATTGGCACAGTAGTGTGAATCAAGCCTTATACCCCCAATTAAGACGAGAGTTTTCAAGAAATCTTGTTTTTATTTTTGCTTCGTTAATTTTCTTTTCATTTTCAACATGAAATCTACATATGATTACAAAACAACTTGTAAACTAGTGTATTCTTGAAAGGCTATTGATTCTGTCCTAAAAACGGGGCAATAAGGTACTGACGTTCATGGAGCTTTTATTGATAAAATCATAAAATAGGTCATTGAAGATAGGAAAACCGCAAAGACATAGCTTTAAGAAAGATGATTAAATTAAATTAAATAACCACCTACCACCGGTAAAAATGCGGTTTAACTACCTACGTTGGAAAGCTACCATTTTGCCGAAGTTTTTATTTTAAATTCTGTTTTTTATTTTTATTTCATTGCTTGGTTCCTAAATTTATAAGAATAACATTCAAGAAGTTGAAATTTTAAGTTCATACTGCAACAGAAATTATTGTATGAGCAGAGCAATTTTTTGGGCTAAGAGGTAATTTTTGAAGATTTGTTATTTGAGGCTTTTAAATAAAGCCTAAGAGTATTAACAATAATTTTACTAATTAAATGGGGTTTTGTGTGTAAATGGAAATCTACACAAGTGCAGTGCATGCTGCGAATTATATATCAATTTATATTGAATAATTTTGAATGAACAACAACAACTCGTGTGTGTTACCACCATAACTGGAGTTATAGCTATTTCACGAGCGCCACCTCGATCATCAGGCTCCTTAAGTGGTGAGCTTCAGCTCATCTTTGATTCATTAAAGAAGAAGAAGTCAGCAGGAGTCGATGGCATATCCAACGTTGTACTTCGACATTTAGGTACCGCAAGAAGCAGTAGATATTTAGCTATACCACTCTGTTTAACAACGCTCTGAATAATGATTATCTAGTGCGAAAAAGGGAAAGGACAACTCCAACCCGGCGAATCTCCAGTCGATATTTCTTCTTCCAAGTATCAGCAAAGTATTCGAAAAAGTTATCAATAGATACGGTGACCATCCGTCCTCTTTTTCGGAGTTCTGTCTTCTATATTCTAGCCAGTATAGTTGTCGCTATTATTTCTAACTTGACGTGCCCTGACCGCCCAAAGAGTGTTTACAAATTCAAGACATATTTAAACACCCGAAAAATCACAATTTAAAGTTGACAAACTAGAGGCAATATCAATAGCAAAGTGCAACAAATTACAACTTTGGCTGTGCAGATTTTCAAATTTTCTTAAGAAAAACAAAACAAAGAAAAGAATTAAACACTGTTTCAGCCCTATTTATAAAACGTGCTCGGATATCTTCTAATTCACAATTAAACTAAAATTTTGATCAAAAGTTAACTACCTAACTTTTGATCAGAATTTTAGAATTTTATAAATATAAATTTTGAAGCAATAAAGATATAAACTGCCAATCTACGTTAAGTTCTATATCTTACCAAAAATCTAGAATCTAGTGCAAACAACAAGAACTCTGATGTTACCAAAGAGTATTAATTAAAGTGCACATATTTGGGGTTGTAAATATAGTTGGTTGACTTGGAGAAGGCCTTCAACACTGTATGGCTAGAGGGTCTTAACCTAAAGGTGACCATCAGACTCGGCATTAGTAGACCACTATTATAAATGCTTTATAATATGCTCGATGGTAGAAAGTTGGTTGTCAAGAGTGGCAATGTCACTTCTGCCACAACCTTTAATATTAAAAATTGTCTTCAGCAGGGAGCGTCAACTCGCCAATTCTATTCAGCATTTACAGCAGCGATCTGATTAGTAGTCTAACTCAGGCAATTGCGTATGCCGACGATCTAATTGCATACAGAACAGCTCCAAAAGTCGAGGTCATCAGAATTCTTTTGAAGCGTGACTTTGAGAAGATTCAGCGATACATACTTCGATAACTGGAAGTTGAAAATCAACTTTCAGAAATCAGAAACTATCTTGTTTAGGACTCCGTTGCGCGGAGCCACAAGTTATACGAGAAAGAACTGGCGTAAGCTGGTGATCGTAGGGCCAAATGGACAGCCACTGGCGAGTAAAAGTGTAGTAAATTACTTTGGCATCTGGATGGATCAGTATTTGTATTTCAACATGCATATAAATGCTGCTCTGACCAGGGCTAGGGGAGCTTTTGCCCTGACGAAACGGTTGTTTTACAGCGAAGGTGATTTGCTACATGGTTCTCATCCGGCCAATGATTGCCTATGGGTGCCTGGTTTGGTTCAACGTTGCTTCATCTCAAATGGAAAAGATACAAATGTTTCAGAGGCAGTATCTAAGACGCTGCCTTTACATTATTATTCCAACCTGGTTCTATACAAGGGTCCAACATATACAGGATAGATAGTTTCTTGTTGAAGCTTATTCGAGGTCACATTTTGAGAGCGATGTCCTCGACCAATAGCTTAATTTGTTGTGCGGGCCTAAGAACTTTAAAAAATATTCAGGTTATTATAGAAAAAGTATAAAAAAGCGTTTAGATCGTTCTTTTAATTGTATAAACAGCTTGACAAATAACATAGAACTAAAAAAAACGATGCCATTTGATATTTGATTACTTGAAAAAAAAAAAATAAATTAAAATCGTTGGAGCCGTTTTCTTAAAAATTAATTGCCAGACAAGTTAGGCATTCTAAAAATGAAAAAAATTATTTCCTATAATACCTACTTTATCAACTTAAGGCACTTTCGACCACCCACGAGTTTGGCACAATATTTTTCTAAATAACGAAATGCATATAACCTTAAACACGTTTAAAATCCGGCTTCTTTAAAGTAGAATTGTTAGCTTTGACATGTAGACATT
This sequence comes from Dasysyrphus tricinctus, assembly GCA_963921185.1. Taxonomy (NCBI): domain Eukaryota; kingdom Metazoa; phylum Arthropoda; class Insecta; order Diptera; family Syrphidae; genus Dasysyrphus; species Dasysyrphus tricinctus. Next base: position 9,621,305 of record OY992530.1, read on the forward strand.
TAAAATTTAAAGAAAAGGCATTTCGTATAATACCTACCATATCAACTTAAGGCCCGTATGGCAATCACTTTCAACTACCAAACTCGTCTGGCGTTACTTTGTTCATATTTTTGAAGACATAAGCTAACATATATTGAAAACCCGGCTTTGTTAAAGAAGGTTTCACAATTATTTGAAATTTTGAAAAATAAAAAAAGGATTTTCTTATAAAACCACACCACTTGAACTTTGAGCTAGATTGCAAGTGGGTACTTTCGACCGAAAAATTCGCCTAGCGCTATTTTTTTCATGTTTAAGAAGGTATAAGCTAACAAATATGTTCAAAAACCGGCTTTGTAAAAGCAAGTGTGTTGATGTTGGCAATTATTTTAAATTTTGAAAGCTAAAATATAGGTGGCAACCCTAAAACTACGAACAAATTGAAATTTGACTTTTATTTTTGACATTTTGTCAAAAATTAATCATACACCCAGTTTGAGCGTATCATCTAACAAATTTCTCTAAATGGCCAAAAATGCCATTTTTTTAACTTTTTAAACTTAAAATCAGCTTAGTTTCTGAAAAGGTAATTTTAAAGGAAATTTAACTACCTTTTTATATAAAGCAATGTCTATTTCTATCTCTACTGGTAAAAAAAATACATTTTTTTTAAATTCAACCAACATAAATTGAAATTTGTTGTTTTTGAATACCTAATCCATGTCGATGGTTAATTGTACTGTCTACAAAAAAGATTTTAAGCATTATCTCGAAATTTTGCCTCGTTTCCGAGGTATATGCAAAAAAAACCGAAAATTGTAATCCTCATTATTTATCATATTTAGCTTCCAATCTTGCCCCTTGATTTTGTTTAAATCTCGACAAGTCGCAACGACACGGGAAGCTTAAATCATTCCAAAGGCTTTGAATTGTAATCCGTCAAATGACTTAAATTTGATTTTGAAGAAGTACCAGGAATCATTTTAAATTTTATTGAAAAAAATTACCCTACTTTGTTATATAGCCTCAAAAATAACAAAACCACTGTATTTTTCATTTTATTAAGGTAATATTTCGAAACTCCTAGCTGGTGGCGGAAATAGATAACGGATTGGGGTTGAGCGCTCAAAAGTTTGATAAAGCTGTGTAGTCAAAAAAATCAATTAATGAAAAAGTGACACTTCAACAAAATATTCTGAAACACCAGTTTGTACGAACATTTTCATTCCAATCTCAACCCGTTCAAAAGTTATGATTTTTGAAACCAAATATGAAAAACGTGCCCTGTATCAATTGGATTAATAAGATAGATAAATAAAATAATTTTATTTTCAATTAAATTGTTAAGAAAATATGATTTTGCTGATATTCAAAAGCTTCAAAAAATTCAAGAAATGATGCAATGCATTTTTTGGGAATTTTTCACTTATGGATCGAAAACTACCAAGTATTGGTAAATGGGTGTTTTCATCGTTACGGGCGTAACAGTGAGACTCCATATTATATTAATTATTCACATACTAGTCCCAAACTATAAATTAAAGCTCAACTAATTTACAGGACACATGAAGTCTTTTAAACAAATTAGTATACTGATGTATAACAAATTAGTAGTTCAGTTAAAGGATCCAATTTAGTTGCGTTACAGGTGTGACCTTAGAAAACTGTGATTTGTGATCAAGATATCCAATTTAAATGTATCATTCTTTTGCAAATATTAACTTCGATAGTTGTTCTTCAGTTTCAGTTAAGAAATGAGAAGTAAAACTATGAAAAACAATACAAAATTTTAATAGGAAAACGTTACGGGTGTGACCGAGTGTGATTTGTATGCATGAAAACAATATACTAAACGATACCTTAACGGGAAATTGATGTCATAGATGTATAATCATTTCTCACATGACTTGAGAAACAATTTCCGTAGAAAAATGAAATTTTTTCTCACTGAAAAGTGAAGAAATTTCTCACTTCAATGAGATTTTTTCCATTTTCTTTTAAATTATGGAAAACTTTCACATAAAGCCAATTGAATTCGCATTTAAAGTAGATTTTCTTAGAATTATATCCCTACGTCATGAATTTCATATCTAGAACAAACAAAACTAAAAATGAGCTGAAAAAGAACGAGAATATGTCATCACTGAATTTTTAGAGATATCGTTGTGCGAAAGGCAGTGCAAAAAATTTAGTTTTTTAAAAATATCTGCAAATGTGTTTAAAGTAGCGAAATAATTTTAGGTATATTGAAAGCCTAGAAATGTAGCTTTCATTTGACACCAATATCATTTTCTTACATATCCTAAATCGGAAGATATCGACAAAAAGCTGAAAAAGCTCTGTTTGCAGTTGCCAACTTCAAGCTCAAATATCTCAAATCTCCCATGACAGATTTTGAAAATATTTCACTCATATAACAAGCTCAGCATAAGCTTCCATTTGATACCGAATTCATTAGTGTTCACTCTGGGCCGGAGCGCCATACAAAAATGAGCAATTCCCTTTCGTCAGTCAGTAGATTATAGTATTTTCTTTTTTTCCCAAACTATCAGTTTGATACAAATTTTTTTTCTTCTAGTAATGAAACATATATGTAATTATTTTTGTTACCGGTGTGACACTTACCACTTTATGAATCAACTGCCGAAAAATTCAGTTTGGATTTACTATTGAATAATTAAATGACACGAAAACGTACTTAGAGTTCTGATAAGAGAAAATAAACACCGGTTCTCAAATTCAGAAACAGTTAGTTATTGAAAATATGGTTTTGAGCTTCTTATAACAAAAATTGACTTTTGGAGACCTATTCTGCTAAGTGGTTCGAAATAAGCGAAGATAAAAAAAATTATTGATAGTTTCACTTTTAAAATGAATCATTCCATCTTTTAAAATCGTCTAACGGTACTTTTCTCAATTGCAAGTCATATTTTGTAATTTTTCGTAAAGGGTCGTTTTGTATAGAATCACCCAAACAAAATATAATATAATTTTTTTCTGGATAACAGCTTCTGAGAGAAAACGTGCAAGACGGTTACGTGGCAGTGACACTTCTATCAGTATGTATACTAAGTGAACTTTTAATGTCGAGATGAAACGGCCGGCACGCGGCATAGACTTGGGCGGCTGCTTTGTGGCCGCTTTGTGCACTTTACATATATAGCTGAGTGTGTAACATATTTATTTCGCACAAATTTAGACCATGTCGAGTCTATAAAGTTTTTTTGATGTAGCAAGACGCTTTATTAAGTGTTTGTGCCAAGAGATAACGATTTCAGACTTTTTCTATGTTTGACATCTAGAGACCATTTACTGCAGTACCTACTGAGGTTGTCGATAATCGTTTGAGTGTTTGAGTACTTTCAGAGAGGAGAACTATTTCAGGATAATTGAGGATAAGACCAGTTGGCACCTCATATTGGATGACCTTATATAGAGAAAATCGATCCAACCATTCAAACTGTAGCTATAGTTCAAGACGAACAGTACAATTAGCTCCATAGGAAAAATATAGCTTCTTTAAATTCTTATATGCTCATCCTATGCTCATCCAAGAACAATGATTTTTAATATGCATCAGTGGTTGGATTAAATGGAGAAACACAACTCATCCATCAAGGACCTATAGTTTGACCTATTTAGCTGTCAGCTACATCTCAGATTGAGAAGCTTATGAGACGATTATATAATTGTATAGAGCCAAATGTTGGAAAGAGCAAACCATTATGTTTGATTACTGTGAATAGCTTCAATTGGAATCAAAAAAAGCTATAGCTTGAGAGCCCGCACCATACGTTCGAATGATAGATATTGAATTTGCAGATACATCAGCTAAAAAATAAAAAAAAAAAAATATCCTCTGACAATAAAAAACCCCTTCTCTTGTCAGTTCAACAGACAAATACATATTTGAATTAAACCATCAGCCAATCCAGCCAAATTTGTGCTACAACGAATATTGGACCTCCTGAATATATGTGTCAGCAAGCAAAGCCGCGCCAAACATCTGACCTACCGACGGATGCGATAGAAGTTATATTTCACACTCAATACCATTGTATGGTAGTATCTACCCCATGGTATAACTGCGTAGGACTGAGTTGTGGAGCCAACATAAAATTGTGCATCTTCAATGCTTTATGTCCTTGCAATATAAAACCGACTACGTGCGAACCTGAGGTACATTTAATGTAATTTAAAATCGATTTAAATTGGTAGAATGGTTGAAAACACAATCAGAGCTTTATTGGGAGTTTTGACCGGAAAATATTTCACCCTTTTATATGAGTTTCGCCCGAACTTCTCTTGGCTTAAAATAAACAAAAATGTTTTTCTTTCGTTTGCTGCCAAATAATAACTGACAATTTAAGCTCTTAATAAGGATACATTTCACTCGAAATGAAAAAGGGGTATTTTGATTGTTCAGGTGAAACTCACAATAAGCGAAAAGTGAAATGTCAATTATTCGGCGTGGTTCGCGTGAAACTCACAATAAGGCTGAATATGAAATATTTTAATAAAAAAAAAATACTTGAAGTAAGGTTATTCATGCACTGATGTAATATACTGGATAAGTTTACCATTCGGTATAAGGTTTACAATTTGGAAAATGAACTGTCAAAATTGTTTATGAGAAAGGATTTACACAAACTGGTAAACATTATCCAAGGAATTTGCAATGGAAAATTAAACAAATTTGTTTTGTAAATTTAACCATATTTGATGTTTAAGATTTGACGTTTAGCGAACTGCTGATGAGATTGCACAGCATTTAACCAAATGACAAATAGGTGTAATTTCATGCAATAACCTTTGCATACAACCCTTCTCTGCTCTGCGAAATGGTGGCTTACCAATTTATTCCCCGTTGCTTTATATGTCAAAGAAAACTTAAATTTCTGACTCAATATTATAATATTGAGATCAAGTGTCACGACAAGGTTTTTTTTTATCACCAGAATAAATAGAAATTGCACGGATGCTTCGAAGAATGACACAATCTGTATAAGGAACAACCATTGATGCATTTGAAGTGCCAATTTGAAGAAAATTACCCCTGAAACTCACATAGTTAGCATCGTTAGGGAAAAATAACATGGAACCCTGTGTCGACTGTCACTTAAAACCTTTAGTGAGCAAGGTGAGATGATTTTTTTTGTGTTGCTGCATCTTTCTTGGACTCTGAAAATAGCATTTCGAATTTATGTATAGGTATATTCAGTTTGCTTGCATTCAATATGAAAATATTTCCCAAATACAAAAGTACGTATAGATGTGGACCAATTATTTGGTTTAGCAAGAGGATTGAACTTAAAATAACATCAAAACAAAATTTTAAGTACATTTAAACTTTATTGCAAATCAAGCTTCTAACAAACAGCCAGGTTTAAAAATTTGTTTAAAATGTATCTAACAAAATTTATATTCAATCTAATCGATGACGAATTTTTCGATCGAAAAAAAAATTGAACGGGATTATCAACTCATAATGCCTCTAAAAATCTGTTTATTACAGCAAAATACCCAAATAAGTAACTGAATAAGAGGTATTTTAAAAATTTAATTTAAAATTTTTCAAATGTTGCTTAATACATTCTTACGGGAAGGTATCGATATGGAAAGTCTTATTATTAGTAATTGATCCAGTAGCGAGTTATATAGGTACTTAAAAGAAATATGTATATATAATTGCATCTTCTAAAGCAATAAATATTTTCTGGATAACATAAAAAGCTTAATTAATAAATACAAACACAACAATATTTAAAAAATAGTTGCAATATTTTTATTAATAACTTTTGTAATGATGCACAGAGATAAATTATGAACTCATTAAAAAGAAGATAAATGTGAGGAAATTATTCAGATAAATGCATTTAGGTTTCAAGTTAATGTGTGTTTTTTGTTTGATTGAAGATGGAAACGTAATATCTTGGGTTAGGCTTTGATGTATGATGTTAAATGGTTAAGACATATTCTTAACCTTCGGTGTATGTTTGTAGAAATATAATTTATTTTTTTTTGCATTTGAGAATTCATTGCATAATAAAGCCGCCAAAATTGAATTTAAGGGTCAGGCAACGAGCATTAATTGTAAGATTGATCATACTTTATAAATAAAACAATCTCGAAAAATTAGAACCTTGAGAAAACAAGGATTACCCATTTTCTGCACATGATGGCTAATAATAAATGGATAAGTGTTAATAAAACACAGATTTAAATTATTAAGTGAATTAAACAACGGAAGCTCTTGAACTGCCGAAGGCGTTTACACGAGTCGTTTTTAATTGTAATGCCGTCTGCCATATAAAAATTAATTTGGTTGCATAACAGGCTGTGGTGAACCAGGGCTTTTCGTGACTTACAACTCACAACCATTCCTGTGTTCATGTTTTTGGCATGACTGGAGGGGAAATACAACTTTTTGCCGAGTCCGAGCGGCTAGATGAGAACGAGAAGCACATGACAAGTATGCTCCGCGAAGATTTGTCACTTCCTCTCAAGGGGCGGTATCGAATCGAATCGAATCCAGACCTTCGGCATGACAGTCCAACATACTAACCATTATGCCACGAGGTACTGCCTTCTCCCATAATAGAAATGTTTTAGGAAACGATAATGTAAAAATAAATAATTTAAAGTCGTTCAAGTATACAATTCTTTCTTATAATGTTGCAGGAAGTAATAAGAGTTTTTAGTTTTTATATTAGTTTTTATAAATATATAAATCAAATTGAATTTGTTTTTCTTTACGAAAGATTTTTAACAGAAGAAACTTAATTAATTTTGAAAATAGATTAATTAACTTTGGATTATGTTCATACTTCAGAATTACCATAAACATTTTTTCGAAAAAATTACCTCCACAAAAAAATATATAACCTCAAATTTGCATTAAAAAATTATTTTTTTTTAATCTTTAGATATATCTCAAAAACGTGACGTGATAGAGATTCAAACTGAGCGCATCAAAGACCATCAGAAAACTATATCTTGGTTCAAGTTACACACAAAAACTCAAATTTTGTCACACAAAATAATTCCTTAGTGCTTTCGAGTGGATTTTCGAAAAAATACGTCAATTTTCGACTAGAGCTTGAGTCCAAATGGGTTGTCGCAGAGAAAAACCTTAAATAGAGATTGATTGGAAATTGTGTATACTTTCAATGGTTACTTTGATGTAATTTTCGAATAATTGGTAGTTTTCGAACCATTAGCATTTTTTGCATTTTTACTTGCGATTATAGGTACTATAAGGCAAGTTATGGATTCGTGCAAAAAAAAAAAATTGAGATAACAATCAAACATGATATTACGATGATAGAGAACACCAAAAAAGTGGGTGGCAAAATTCTGTCTGTCTGTTCGTCTACAGCCTAAACGGCTCGATCGATTTTCTTCAAACTTGGCACTTGGTGGTTTTTGGTGATTCTGCCGACACGTTTTTTTCATTTTTTTTTTAGAACCAAAAATAACGGTACCTGTCATACATTTTTTTTTGGCAGATTTACATAATCGTATTTTTCTCAAAAACGGCTCGAGAACTTTTCTTAAAAAAATTCAATAAATTTATTTTAGTAAAGGCTTTCTTTGGGTGGAAAACCATTTTTCAAAAATGGTTATAATGGTACCTACCAAGGAACCATTTTTTTAATTTTTGATTTTCTTCAAAATTATATGACCGATTTCAATTATTTTTTTATACAAAAGCTTTCAAGAAATGTTAATAGTTTTGTGTACCAACATTTTTGAAAAAATATTTTTTGGATTTTTAAAAAATATTTCAAAATTTTTTTTTGGAAAATCAAATATTTCGAAAACAGCATCATAGATTTTTTTGAAACTCGATATTTAAGACTTTTTCAGTACTCTCTAAAATATTTTTAGAAAAAATTTTACATTTATGAAAAAATAACGGTACCTTCCATACAAAAGTGAAAAAACCGCAAAGGAAAATATTTTTTTGCTTGAAAACGACTCCTACGATTTTGATCAAACTTTTTTCATATACTAAAATTAGTACGATCTACCATCAAAAATTATAAAATTTTACACATAGCAACTATTAGTAGTACCTGTCATAGAACGTATTTTTTTATTTTGAGTTTTCTCGTTATCAGCTTAACGGATTTAAATGAACTTTTTATATACAAATTTCAGATAAGATTAAATAAATATTGCATATCAAAATTTTCAAAAAAAAAGTTTTTGGATTTTTAAAAAAAGTTTCAAATTTTTTTTTTGAAAATTCGATATCTCAAAAACGGGTTGGACAATTATTTTTCAAATTTTGTTTTTATATACACATAAATATATAGTTTAAATCTGCATACCAAAATTTGTTCTTAAAAATGTTTTAAGAATTTTATATATAAAAAATTAATTTAAAAAAAAACCGCTCCAACGATTTTAAAATTTTTTTTCCAATCATATTCCATCATGAATTAAGATGGCATATTTTTTTTCACCTCAAACTGTCAAAAGAGTTGTTTTAGCTAATTTAAGTGTCGTATTTCATGCTTCTCTACATTTATCTCTCATAATTTCCATGTTTGTATATACAATTTTCTTAAACTCGCAGTGTCTTGAACATAAGAGCAAGTACGTGCGACCCAGTCGTGCATTTTATTTTCCATGTTTCGTCACGAAATTTTGTTGGCAAACATAAGATTCGTATTCAGCAGCCCCGAAAACATAAAGGAGCGAACAAATCAAAACTACCCCACAATTTGCATGGTAAAAATACAACATGACTACAAGGACAACAAGGGCAAGAGCCAGTGGAGGTTGTTTTTTCGGTTCCAAGAAGGAAATGCCGGGTATTAAATGTAAATTTTGAGTATTTGAAGGAGTTACGTTCAACTTTAATACTACTATCTTTCGGTTGCTCCCAATAAACATTCACTGAAACCATTGGGACAGTGCGATTTCGATAAATTGGAAGAATTAATGGCACAAGAAAGGAGCTTAAGGCTAGGACTGCACTTGCCATTTCAATCGCGCGACTGTTTAGAAATATAACACATGAATTTGAATAAACACACATGCTACCGACGCATTGCGACGATTAAAAGTCGAAAATTTGTTTTTGTCGAAAGTTGAAATGAAACAAACGGACTTAGATGCTTGTGCTCTGGCGATTTAAAATAGCGCGACTACTAGAAAATAATAATCGCAACTAGACAACAAATAAAAAAAAGCATATTATAATACCTACCTACCTACTTTTTCAACTTTAGACTCGTCTGGCAAGCACTTATTCTTTTTCATAATCGAAATAATTCAAACAAAAAGGGAGCTAAAATAATGGGGGTATTCATGCAAATTTGTTAAACTCTAGATAAAATTACGATTTGGTAAGTTTATCATTTGTTTAATGAACTATCAAATTTTGTATGGGAAATGGTTTACACAATTCGGTTAAAATTAACCAAGGAATTTGCGGCGGAAAATTAACCAAATCTATTTGGATAAACTTATCCAAACGTCATTGTGACTTTTAGTAGAACTAGGCATGTTCAGATATATGATAAGATATCTATTCGAACTAAAAAAGCTCTGACTATGTTCGTTTCGCGACTGGTTGGTGATATAATTTATGAATTAAAACGTAGTTCATACAAAATAATAATTAGGACGTCTACATTTGCTCAACGATTAGGAAAGCTACTTGTCGGCTTTCCCAAACCAAGGAGAATCATTCGTTGACAACGAAGAAACTACACCCAAAACGTGTTATTTTCATTGACAGCAAAGTTGTTGTTCTTTTGGTTTTCGTCGTCGTTATTGAATGATTCACATTGGCTTGGGAGATCATTAATAGACGGAAGCAGTCGTTTGTATTGTCGTGGTTGAAACTGAAGTAGGAACAACAAAAAAAAGAGAGATGATTCATTTTACTTAAGTGGAATAAAGCTCTCTTCTTCTTTTGATTATTTGGAAAGCCACTTTAAGTTGGTTTTTGAATTTAGCTTCCAACAGCTTGCTACTGTTATAGTTCTACCTTTAAAGTAGAACTAGAATAAGAAGAAGCTGTCGGAAGTAGGTATATGTCAAAACCGCCCAAAAAGTAGCTGCCCAAAACGTCAATTGCCCAAGTCACACATAATGCACTTAAGTGGTTGAAAGTGAACAAAATGTAGATAAATAATTGTTTGTTCAATGTTAATTTTCTTATACTTATTTAGAGCACAGAGTGATAGGCTTTTAATTATTTACTTTGCTAAACCATGAAAATTCGATGTGAAAATTTAAGATTTTACTTCACTCCATACATAAAACAGAAAAAAAGAGTTGAAAACTATGCACCTAGCACCAAATTCTTTTAAGTTTGCTTGCTTCCACCATTTTGATTTTGCGTACGTCCACTTACGAAAGGTGACCGGTCTCACTTCTGACGGCAAAACTTAACGAAAACTAAGAGTACCATTTCGCATTGATGTGCGCGTCATATGAAGTTCTTGTTTTCACTCGGTTTCGTACGACCACGTACGTAGGTTTCCGACTATTCTAGTTCTACCTTTTGATTTATTTATCCATCCGAGACTACGATTTCGCGTTGGCTTAGGAGAGGTTCTCCATTTAAAAATAACTTCGAAATCTGAACACGTCTAATCTGTCACGTTTTTGACATTAATATTTGACGTTTATCGAACATTCAATTACACAGCATTTAACCAAATGAACAAAAAGGTCGTTCAAGCAAACGTTTGCGTAAAATTATCGTTTTACACAATTTGTAATCTTACGACGTTGCATGAATACCCTTATTATAAAACTATTTTGAAGAAATACGTTAAAATGGACAAAAGTGATTGCAAGGGATTACAAACCAACCATCCTTAGATCACCACGATAGTAAGACCTATCATTACCCAGCGGGAAATATCGTCCTCAATGAAATTTATTGCTGAAATAATCAATGAATTCAGTTGCCAAATCATAAGAGAAACGACATGATTTAGTAGGTGAAGAGTAATGCAAAGTTTCCTCAGTTCGTAGCTTTGAATCCACTTTCTGCTTTGTGTTTATGAAACGACCCCTTATTTCGGTGAATTTAAAAGGGAAAATTATGTGATAGAAAAATTGTGGAAAAGTAATGTACAAGTTCATCAGTTCATTGTTTGAATCCACTCATCTGCTTTGTAAAGTGTTCATGGCGAGAACAAAAAAAAATGTGAATGAAATTAATGGTGAATTGTAATCGATGGCTTAAACAATGAAAAGTAATGCACAAAGTTACTTATGATTTTTTGGGAACTATAAATTCTCATTTTGTTGGATACAATTCACAGTGACTTTCTGTAAAAAAGTCCATGTGAGACGAACTGAACTCAATAGAAATTGCGTTTGCCGAAACGCCAATAACTGGGGATTCCTCGGTGAATTTTTGAACATTTCCCACTGGGATGTACTAAACGATACAAATGGGAGGATTTAATTGATGAAAAAGAAACTACCACTTACCTGGTGATTTCATAATTGAATTTTCATTAAATTTTTCATCGGAATTATTGAACTGATGAATAAGCTAAATACCTGTATGTAGTGAATTCATAGATTATGCAATCACCATGTTTTTCATCACCTGGGTCGGTGAATAAACAACTTCCATTGAAGTAGTGAATTCGTTAAGGAATTTTCATCGAGAAAGTGGCATGTGCTTCCGCCAATGACACGCCCATGTTAAATTAATCAAAGGAATAAGCTGAAAAGTGGCAGGAACAGCTTCCATTCCAAAAGGAAAAAGCAGGTTTTTCCTCAATAAATTTTTTAATTTTTCCCGCTGGCGCTGGGTAGGTAGGCACCTACACACCTATGGTACAGTGACATGGCAAACAAGAACCGAATTATTAACAACTAGAAAAAAACTTGATAAAATTCAATGGCTCGCCTGTCCATGTATTTGATTTTCCGGAGCAATGAGAATTTGAAGATTTTTCTTCATGTGTCCCCTTAACACGAGGTCATTGAAAGTGCTGCTAATGGAACCATTATTCCCAAAAAGGGAACCAGGACTAGCGAATGAACATATCATTGTAAGAGAAAAAGACTGCATTTCAAAGTCAACAGCAACGAACTTTATTGACATCCCAAGAGATGGCATGATTAAAAAATATAAATTCTAGTAAAAACTTTTAAACTGAGTTAAATATCAAGATAGAAGTAAGCACGTGATGATACTGTAACTACATATACACCCTCAAAGCAAATGCCATCAAATTGTACACTTATGGATCGAGAATGGCTGAAAGGACTGGCCCTGGATGTTTTTGGGCCTTGAACCAAACTTTCCATATCAATATGGAGCATTTGACTAGCGTCTTCCAGATAGACAAGTCGAACTCAAATCACTCACCTCATAGGCCATTACCGCAATATGTTCAAAAATGCAAGAAATAAACTGGTTTTACAAAAAAACACTAGTCCCCTGAAATTTTGTATGTACAAAACTTATCCCAACAAAGCTGATATTTGGCATAACAGCTCTGCTCTAATCAGTTTTTTTTTTTATAAATAGTTTGTACATGTTTAGGCAGCAGGCACAGCCACAACAACCAATAGCCGGTGAACTGATGGTCGATTCACTTCCCTGTGATAGACACAAATGAAGGAATATCTCAGCTCTTCTGGAATTACTTACATCATAATGTCGCTGGTGTATATCAAATTATTTATGTTTATGTACGTTTTCATTTGGAGCAACATAAATGTAAGTTCTAGACTTTGATAAAAAATGCATGGCTTCGGGCAAAATTATTTTCTCGTGTATTGATTTTGGTAATTAAAATATGGCCCTATGTACGAGTATTTACGATTATTGAAAATATATCCCTTTTAGCATAATTATTATTTTGTCAACTAAAAAAGTTCTAATACATATTTGACAAAATTTATTTTTGACAAAATAAGTTTTCAAAAATAGCAAAAAGTTTATATAATATAAATAAATTGGGTGGCGCAACAGCTCATGGAGAACCAGGGCCTAGTGACTTACAACTCTCAACCATTCCTGTGTGCGTGTTATTGGCAGAAATGGAGGGGACCTACAGTTGCCGAGTCCGAACGGCTAAATGAGCAGCACTTATTCATGACAAGTATATTCTTGGAGGATTTGTCAGTTCCTCGCAAGAGGCAGTACCTCGGATAAAACATTTCTGTTTTTAGGTGGCACGGCTGGGAATCGAACCCACACCTTCGGCAAAAGTTTATATAATGATTTTTGAAACTTCCACATTTTAATTGGGAAAGTTTTCATTTGGACTACTTTTCAATTATTTTGAGCTTGTTGTTACAGTTGGGTGAGCTTACATCGTTCCAGTCGTTTAAGGCTTGATTCATACTACTGTGCCAATATCGATAGATTCTCAAAACGTTCTCGCTCCGATACTTAACCTTAGTATTCACATTGCGGCTCCGATACCGATATCGATATAGCTCCCATATTTTTTTGTATTCTTTTTTTCATATATTATTTTCAAATTAATTTTTTTTGTCATCGATTTGTCACATCAAAATAAATTGAAAATTGAAAAATGAGTTCTCACTTCGATAAAATATTCTTTCAAACAAATCGAAATCGGAGCGAGAGCGTATCGGTTTTGGAGCGATAACGATTGTGTGAATATAAACATTGTTTCTCGTTTAAGAATATTTTAATGTAGTGAGCATGTACTGAGACTGTATCAGTATTAGAACTATAGTGTGAATCAAGCTTAACTGATAAGAACCTATCTGTCAGGACAGGACACACCGGAACCATACATGACTTTACAATGAGATAGTATATGTACGTATCTCTAATGCTCTGGATGCAATGCTATAGCACGAAAGCCCTTAAATGTATGTACATATATGAAACGATATGTTATTGTTTCAAAATATAGAATGAAAGTTTTTTAAGAGGGGATATAGACCCAACATTGGGGTGTATTTTCTGCGAAGCACCCTGTAGGTATATTTAATATTTTTGATAATACTTATAGAATGTTGGAAGATATAAAAAAAGTACTACTGATGCACTGATGGTGCTTGAAGATTAAATTTGCGACCCAAGAATCTTATCATGCATATCATACCATCTTGATAGTTGCAAAAAACAAGTGTTATGGGTGTTTCCATCGTTACGGGTGCGACAGTGAGACTCCATATTTTATGAATTATTCACAAACTAATCCAAATTTATAAATTAAAACTTAACTAATTTACAGGACACCTGAAGTCCTTTAAATAAATTAGTATACTGAAGTATGAAAAATTAGTGGATCAGTTAAAGGATCCAATTTAGTTGCGTTACGGGTGTGACCTTAGAAAACTGTGATTTGTGATCAAGATATCTAATTTTCATGTGCATGATATTGCATAAAAGGTATTTATCATTCTTTTGCAAATATTATCTTCGATAGTTGTTCTTGAGTTTCAGTTAAGAAATGAGAAGTGAAACTATAAAAAACAATACAAAATCTTAATTTGAAAACGTTACGAGTGTGACAGGTCATAGTTACGGGTGTGACGAAGTATGATATGTTTGCATGAAAACAATATAATAAACAATATTTTAACGGAAAATTGTTGTCATAGATGTATAATCATTTCTCACATGATGTGAGAAACAATTTCTTTAGAAAAATATAATTTTTCTCACTGAAAAGTGAAGAAATTTCTGACTTCAATGACATTTTTTCTATTTTCTTTTAAAGTATTGAAAACTTTCACATAAAGCCGATTAAATTCGCATTTAAAGTAGATTTTCTTAGAATTATATCCCTAGGTCATGAATTTCATATCTAGAAGCAACAAAACTAAAAATGAGCTGAAAAACAACGAGAATATGTTTTGGAATGCCAACTTGTTACGGGTGTGACATAGATGTAAAATTTTAATTACGGGCTCAGTATTAATTTCAAATTCTTGAAATTGCATTCGACAGTAGATCATAGCATTATCCTTTTTTTCCCAAATTATCAGTTTGATACAGTTTTTTCTTCTAGTAATGAAACATATAATTATTTTTGTTACGGTTGTGACACTAACCACTTTATCAATCAACTGCCCAAAAACTCAGTTTGCATTTACAATTGAATAATTAAATTACACGAAAACTTACTTAGAGTTCTGATAAGAGAAAATAAACACCGGTTCTCAAATTCAGAAACAGTTAATTATTGAAAATATGGTTTTGAGCTTCTTATGACAAAAAGTGACTTTTGGAGACCTATTATGCTAAGTGGTTCAAATTGCAATTTAACAATTAAATTTAGTTATAAAGAGTTTTTCTTGTACGGATAAAGCGAGTTTATTGTTCTCATCACATCATAAGGGAACAAAAGCCTTCTAATCCTTTGGTAGAAAGCTACAAATTGAATTGCCTTTTCTGTTTACTAAACATGAATCATTCGGGTTACCATGACTTTTTCTATCTGCTGAGAGTGAACTCCCAAAAGTACTTAGTAGTTCCACAGAAATATGTGAACCTATTGCTTCTTATATACATATAACAATAACAAATCCTAAAGACATTGATAGTAAATACGTAGATCAAACTATACTATAAACGAGTTAATTAAAATAAACAAATAAATTCTCAAAACAAACCTGTAAACGGATTCATCGTAAAACAGCAATATCCTCAATGGCTGATTTATGCTTCGTTTTCGTATCACGTGGACGGGTTCAGTGTGTACGCCATGGATAACCTGCAAATAAAATAATAACACACGAAATCAAACAAATTGTACGATATCAAAGCAGCTTAAGTGAAAATGATTGAGAATGAAAATAAAGAGGGTGTTATCACATCAGCCATCGTAATAACTAATAACATACGGGAAATGATAGTGGGCGAGTCTTTTGATTGAAATTCATCAGAGCTGGGTCCTGCAGGGATTGTGCATCATTAATATGAAACTAAGTTTTAGTTGACATGAGGTAATACATACTAAAATTATTTAGTTCTAAATAAGAATATGCAATCAACATTCAAGTGTTCTTGATGTTTCTAGAATAGGATTTCTCCAAAGAAATTTTATTTCTCAAGTGCATGAGAGACAGACAAGGAAAAGTAAAATGTTGAAAAGACTCTAAAAAAGCTATACTAAGACAATAAATGAGGTTTCACAACTAACATGAACATACATACATACATATGTAAGTGGATAGATTGATGCTGATTGTTGATTTTTAGAAGGAAATCTCAACGAAAAATAATGTTGTTTTATAATTTTGTAGTTTTGCTTTTGACAAATTGGGATATGATGAACATATCTATTTCGACGTAAGACTTTTAAGAAAAACAAAGAACAATAATTTAATTCAAAATTAAATTTTGTCAAAGATTCTTAGAATTTTTTGGACAGTGAATAATTCTTGAAAATTACCGTTCCAGAAAAACAATTTCGTTTCTAGCCAGGGACTAGTATCTATTAATACGCTTAGCAAAATGTATGGAAATTTTTTCAGTATACTTTTCTCCGTTTATACTCAACGTAAAAGCATGAATTAAGTACTGTTATAGAAAGGTTTTTTTCCACAGATGTGCAGAATCTAAAAATTATGTGTCCGTGAAACCGTTAAGCTAGATAATGGTTATTTGATTTTTTTTTTTTTTGAGATTATTGAATTTTATCTTTTTAGAAGTGTGGAATTTTGGGAGATGATGATGTTTATTTATTTGGATTTCTGGTGAATAATTGGAATTTCTAACTGACAATGGTTCGGAGAAAATTACAGTTTCATATACTTTGCCTCAAATATCACTCATATAAGAGAAATATACATGTTTAGTTTATAGTATACCTAGCATGAAAAGCTGTTGGTCAGCCCTAGATAACTTGTAATAAAGGCTTAAACTTTCTCAAGGTTGCTCATTTATGGGAAATTTGCAAAAAATGCATACCATCCGAAAGATTTCTAGAACGTGATAAAAGGTCAACTATTTTCAGTAATTGGTCAGCCATAGATTTTTTTCTATGAATTTTTGAAGTTCGTTTCAAGGTCACGAACAAACTTTTGGCACCTCATTTGGGTCATTTAAAAATAGGTATGCTTTTTGAAAGGCCTCTTCACGATTGTAAAAGGTCAGCTAGTTTCAGTAATAATTGGTCAACTATAGATTCTTTCATACGATAAAAAAAAAAAAATTCAAGGTCATGAACGATTCGTGTGAGTGATGATGAAGGGGGAGTACCTATTTAAATAAATCAAAAAAAGGGCTACGATTTGCACATGAATTTTAAGAAATGATAATAAAACGTGTAATGACGGTTATTTTAAGATTTTGTGTTTTTTTATTCGCTCTTAAATTGGATGCTTTCTCTAATGCCATTTACAAAAATTCATTTAGTCCTCTCAATTCGGAGTTATGACGGTTATAAGCTAGTGTATAAATTAAAATTACCTCGAAGCCAATATCATTGTTTGTTCTCAAGATATTTGAGCTAAACAACTTTTTTCGAAAATTTAAGCAACTTTTTTTTTATTTAAAAAAAACTATAGGCTGATATGTTTCTATATTTTTACCAATTCTTTATTTTGTCAATACGCGTAAAATAAAATTAACCCGAAGTCGATAGCATAATTTTTTCTCGAGATATTCAGGACTAAAGAAATTCAACAACTATTTTTTTAAATTGCTATAGTAAAAAAACCACTCATTAAATTTTTTTAAAAGTCCTTTCCGCACGTAACGGAACTACTATCTATAAAATAAAATTCATTCGAAGTCGATATCTTTTTTCGTTCTTGAGATATGGTGGACGAAAAAAAGCGATGGGACGTACGAACGTACGTACAAACACAGACATCTTTCTAAAAATGATGGATTCCGATTATAGGGAGCTCGAAACGTGAATGTCAAAATTTTCGATTCGACAAATCGGACCAATTACAATAACTTCCAATGGGAAGTTAAAAATAAAGAATCTATAATTAAAATAAAGGTTTTAAATTTTCTCCTTCCTAGTTTTTCTCCTCTAGCTTAAACCTCCACTGATTTTCTCTCCTCCACAATTCAAATTTTAGTTCAATTTTTCTGAATCTCTTGTCTTGGACGACTCTTTCTTTCTCCAACTCTGTGTTTTCGACCTTTAGGGGCCGCAATTTTCAGACACTTCATCATTCAGATCCTCTCCGCAAAGTTCCTAGAGAGAGCCAACGTTTCACATTTCACCCTGGCTCATTCACGATCATGGAACTCGCCGATCGCTGGTTGCACTTCTTGGAGCGGTCAATTCGAAGAACTAGTCAAGCCATATATTCCCAAATATTCGATGTTGAAAGAAAAGTTTTCAAAAAACAGAAAGGAACCAACTTTCAAAGCGAATACGTTTTTTTCCCTCGAAGCAAACTATTAACATGTCTGTGGAAAATTAGTGGAGGGCTAATTTCAAAAAGAATTATGATTATAAAGAAAGGAGATATTGGCAGAACTTTTCGATATCGCGAATTTAATCTACAGTGGGTGATCAAATTATTACGGCCACCTAACAAAACATACTATTTTGCAGAATATGGGTCAAATTTATGTAGTATAAGCCCATAGCAATCTATTTTTTTCATTGAATCTTAATTTATGGTTATTGGGCTTTGAAAATTAGGAAGTGAAAAAATTGAAAAAAATGTATACAAAAATCCGCAAGCTTTTTAGAGATGGACTTCATTTCTTTGTATGGAAACCCATTTTTATTTTCCGATTTTTAGAAAGTTTTTGTCGGGATATTTCTCGTTTTGCACATTTTTAACAAGGTTTTTAGCAAAAAAGTGAAATGTTTATTAATTTTGAATATATTTTTGTGCACAACATTACCGTTTCCAATAGATTTTTGAGAAATGTTGGTAAAGATACTTCAAAAGATATAGAAAGATGAAAACACCTTTCTTTAGCCTAAGAAATAGACATTACGATATCGCAATCAATAACTGACCATTCTCAGAGGAAGACAGCATTACTGGCAAGAGTGTCAAAGTCTCCAGTAGACAAAATTTATAAAATAAGAGTCGAAAAAGCTAGCACATTGCTTATAAGAGTCAGAAAACCTGGACGAAAAATAGCAAGAACGGCACGGAACGGAAAATAACGGAAATCTGTATAAAAATAGAAAAAAACTAAGAAGGATATTGACACTTTTGATACAGGAGCCCGGAATCAGCATTTCGGATACGACGCACAATGGGGCCTCATGTATGAAGAGCGTGCTCAAAATGCAAAATTGAAACTAACTGTTTCGTATAAAATTGTAATGCGGATTCAAAGTTCACATGATTGTTTATCAATATGTTAAGTTTTGAAGTTTTGGGAGACAGAGAGGTAATAGAAAATAAGCGATAAAAGTAGCAATTCATGAAAATTCTAAAATCCATTGCGGAGTTGTTGGTCATTTGAAAATTCGAAAAAAATAAATTCGTGGTGGATACAAAAATATAAAAAATATATTGGCATAAAATGAAGGTCAGTAAAAATAAAAAAATGTTTTTATCAAATTAAATCAACACATTTCAATTGCACTTTAAGAAAATTGAAAAGTTTTCAAATGACCAACAACTGCGCAATGGATTCTTGAATTTACATGCATTGTTACTTTTATCGCCTATTTTCTATTACACTTCTGTCTCCCAAAACTTCAAAACTTGACATATTGATAAACAATCATGTGAACTTTGAATCCGCATTACAATTCTATACGAAACCGTTAGTTTCAATTTTGCATTTTGAGCACGCTCTCCATATAAGAGGTCCCAGTGTGCGACGGCAAGAAGACGACACAACGTCACTTGAAAGAAATGGGGTTTCTTGCCACCGTCCAGGCAATAAGCTGATTCCTACAAAAATTATGTGGGTTCAAATAGGTTAAAACACCAGTTAGTCTTCGGATATCCAGTCTTTATGTGATTCAGCCCATTGAAACCGTTTTTCATCCATCATTTTGGTTATAACAGATTTATTGCTGGTCGGTGGCAAGCAAACCCCATTTCTTTCAAATGACGTTACGTCCTCTTCGTGCAGTCGTATCTGAAATGTTGATTCCCGACTCCTGGATCAAAAGTGTCAACATCCTTCTTAGTTTTTTTCTATTTTTTATTCAGATTTCCGTTATTTTTCGTTTATTCCGTGCCGTTCTTGCCATTTTTCGTCTAGGTTTTCTGACTCTTATAGGCAATGTGCTAGCATTTTCGACTCTTTTTTTTATAAATTTTGTCCACTGGAGACTTTGACACTCTTGCCAGTAATGCTGTCTTCCTCTGAGAATGGTCAGTTATTGATTACGATATCGTAATGTCTTTTTTTTAGGCTGAAGAAAGGTATTTTCATATTTCCATATCTTTTGAAGTATCTTTACCAAAATTTCTGAAAAATGTATTGGAAATAGTAATGCTATGCACAAATATATATTCAAAATTAAAAAAAAAATTCATTTTGTTGCTAAAATTCTTGTTAAAATGTGCAAAACTAAAAATTTCCCGACAAAAACTTTCAAAAACTCGGAAAATAAAAATGGGGTTCCATTAAAAGAAATGGAGTCCATCTCTACAAAGCCTGCGGTTTTTTGTATACATTTTTTTAAATTTTTGACTTTCTAATTTTCAAAGCTTAATAAACACAAATTAAAATTCAATGAAAAAAATAGGTTGCTATAGGTTTATACAACATAAATTTTTACCATATTCTGCAAATTAGAATTTTTTGTTAGGTGGCCGTAATAATTTGATCACCCACTGTACTTTTATGGATTTTTGGATCGATCTAGAGAATGGGGACTTCCGGTTATTGTTGCATCTTGTACACATATTTCATAATTAAATTGGACACACGGTCATTCTCTAAACGAGTAACATCAGCGTTCAAGGAGCAAGTGTCTTCCGCGCTTCTTTGAAAAGACCATCTGTCTGTCGATCGGACATTTTGGATTTGGGGACTAACTGTCGCCGTACTTCTTCGTTTTTGGAGCAAACTGCCCGTCTGTTCATTAGAGTAGATAAGCCATTCACTTTTCGTGTCAAAGTGACGACCTTTATATTGCTTCTTCAAAATACTGACACTCTGACAGAGCGAACTGATGGCTGACGGACCATAGCTGCCCATCTCCCTCAGCATATTGAAGGAAGCACCTGTAGAAAAGGAAAGAAAGGGAAAGCAGGAGCAAGGAAAGAAATTTAAAATTTTATAAAAAAAATATTATTCTAGGATGATACATTTTTTCACACCCAGCGAAAAATCAGGTAAAAACTTAACAAGTTTTGTTATAACTTAACAAAGTGAGTTATTCCATGTGTATTTGCAGAAGAAAATTCAGAAAATCATTTCAATAATGTTATTATCATAACCTAGAGCCTATAAGCCTATGAAGTTTCTTCCTTAAAGCTTGATACCTGTGGGTTTCACAGAGAGAAAATTATCGCTCCTATTACGATTGTCAATTATCAATTAAATCCCAACTGATAAAAGTTTTGATCATTAAGAATGATGCAGACTGTTGGGAATCACAAGAAAGTTAAAAATTATAAAAGAATAGTTGATCAGGTGCTTAATAAATTGAATTAAGAAAAAAAAAAAATAGTTTTAAAGGGCTATCAAATATCAAATTGATAGTCGTAATAGGGGGTATATAAAGGATTTTTTTCAATATAAAAAGATTAATAGAAGTGGAGTGCCGAATCCGAACAGTTTAGATGTGAGGCACTTTATCATGACAAGAGATAATTGGAAAACTAAGGACTTTTCCTAACTGTACAAAACAACTCTAAAGTTTTACTTAAACGTTCACTAATCTATTTGACCTTTTAAAAGCAAACAGCAAATATTAACTTTCACTACAACAAAAAATCAAAACAAATGAATCGTAGAACAAAACAAAATTGATGCGAATAACAAAGAGAAGGGGTCTTTTGAGACTCATCAATCAGTTTAATTTCCATTATATTAATAGCTAGCTTTTGGTGAGGATTAATTTTCAGTTCACAAAAGACCAACTATTCAAGCATCAAAGTAAAGATAACAACAACCACAATGTGTAAAGGAGTCTTTCAAATATTTGGCAGAAATCCTTTTCATATTCTCCGAAATTGGTCTTTATGTATTAAATTATTTTCAATTAACTTTCAATGAGATTATTGAAGTGCACTTGGGCGGTATAGAACAGATGATGTTTTCGTCGCATTTGTGCTCTGATTTGCACCCCCATTAACATACATACATAAATAACAAAGGGAAGAATAAAAGGAGTTTGAACAAAGACTACGAAATAATATATATTTCGGTTGTAAAATCTCTTTATACCGATACCAGAAAATTTTAATAAATGCCTTTTAAATGTTCAAATAGAAGTATGTTTTACTGTTATCTCGCTTTGGTCTCGCTATAATCTCATTAAAGTTCTTTCTTTTCTTCAAAATTAAATTTTTCAATAATGTAAAATAAGCTAAAACTGTGATCAAAAAGTCTAACGGCCCTATTATTGACACGATATAAAACTAGTTTTAACGTAAAACTAGTTCTATATAGTCTGGGAGCCCACCGTAAGATTACCTATCTCATCGCGGCCACACAAAAATTGGATGCCAACCGATAGCTTTAGTCCAAACATTTACAAAACTGCTGGTCGGACAAGCTTTATCTGGTCGCAATGGTTAGAAAATGCACTTTTCAGGTTGCATTTTCCGCTAAATGTACCTTTAATATAAGCAACTTATAGAAATGGGGTATCAACTGAAAGCTATGACTGTCCTCTACACGATACCATCGGTCGGACTGACTTTTTTTTGGCTGTTACGACGAGTCCGACTATTTATTTTTTAAATGGTCTTTTTTTAACACTGCGTCTTATATCAGGGAAGATTGAGTAAAATCATTTCAAATGGTTAGGAAAGTGGCCTTAACCACTTTTTTTTTTCATTTTCGTCCAAGGATGCACAAAATCTCTAATTTTAGAAAAGTGGTCAGACTCGTGGCAACAGCCAAAAAACTCTGTCCGACCATTGCTATCGTGTAGAGGACAGTCCTAGCTTTCATTTGATACCCCAATTATACAAGTTGCTTATATTATAGGTACATTTATCGGAAAATGCAACCTGAAAAGTGCATTTTCTAACTATTGCGACCAGATAAAGCTTGTCCGACCAGCAGTTTTGTAAATGTTTGGACTAAAGCTATCGGTTGGCATCCAATTTTTGCGTGGCCGCGATGAGATAGGTAATCTTACGGTGGGCTCCCAGACTATATAGAACTAGTTTTACGTTAAAACTAGTTTTGAATCGTGTCAATAATAGGGCTGTAAACGTTTTGAGTGTCCTGATCATTGTGTTTCTCTCACTATGGTCGCATTCGCTTTGGTCGCGCCATGACGTCTACACGTGATTTTAATCATGCAGGTCTTATCATCTTTCGCTTTGTTATGAGCTTAGTCTCGCCAAGGTGGCAGTATGATAGTAATATAAGCATCATTTTAGCCTAGAAACTACATTTTCAAGCTGCTGAAAACGGTGCGTGACTACAAAAGAAAGTTGTTGACATTAACATTTGACACCTGCCTGCTAACTGAACATACCTAAGCAGCACAGAGGACTATCCAGATGGAACCCGCGAAGTTGGCCACCCAACGTATTGTCGTTCAAGAAAGCTCTTGAAAGAACCCTTTAAGCAAATTTTCTAAATAAGACCAGATGGCACTATAATCATAAACGAGAAAGCCTCGTGCATAGCCACAAATGAGAAAACTACGTGTAAATGGCGACGGGGCACGGGATGAGACGTATGACACGGCAACATACAACAAACCATGTGTAAATGCACTCGGCAAGATGACGCCAAAAAATCGTCATTATCTCTACGTCATCGTCATTAGTATTTTTGCTTAGGAAAAATTTCCGATGTGCGAACCAACACAGACGAGTGTCGGCTCTTAAACCAATAAAAGTCACTCTCGACTCAGCTTCCGCTAAACTTTGCTTCAATAGTGCTAAACAATGATTGATAAAACAATTCTTTGAAATCCCAAAAGCAGAGCTTTAAAATGGGAAAAACAAAATACAAATCTTCAAATGGGATTTTTTTTCTCGCAGGTCAGGGAGTTCAGTGTCAGTGCTCAGTAGTTAGTCAAAAAAAATATGGAAGTTTCTCGCTAAGAGAAATAGTACGGTCAAGTTAGATTTAATTATATGGAGCGCTGGGAACTAAATCCGAGGTCAGGTTTGACTTCACTATTCGATAAGGTATTAGTTCACGAGTCTTAAATCACATTTTTCACAACTGTACCTAGAGTAATTTGGCCACCATTTTGTTTTGTATGTTCATTTTGATTTTTGCTTATAACTCGCGCATTTTTGACTTTAGGAAAAAAATTCATGAACACACATACTGATAAAAACAAACTACACTGGAGAGATGCAGTTAGAACATCAGCTAGAGGGCGCGCGAGTGGGGGAAGTCTCTACGGAATTAAATCAACATTGCTAAAAAACTTTGAATTCGAACAAAGTCAAGGATTAACTGTAGTCAAACTCCTGCAAAATGACATGTTCATTGTACCTTTCTACATAAATTGCAATAAATGGACGGAGGATCTTGAAAAATTGTATGAAACCATGCATCATTTGTCCAATAAAAGTGTCCTAGTTATGGGAGATCTTAACGCCAGGACTAACAATCTACAAACAACAATAATAAATAAACCAAACAACCCGTTTTTCTTTCAACCACAAGGATATCCAAAGATGAAGTATGCAACACCAATGGGAAACACCTGCTAGAACTATTTCAGATGTACGATTGTTTTATTCTTAACGGCGCAAGTAATGGAGATTCTGAGGGACATTATACTTTTATCGGAGGGCAGGGAAAATCCGTAATAGACTATTGTGCAGCAAATGGCGATTGGTTGAATTTAATATCATCGTTTGAAATTCAATATAAAACCTATTCTGATCATATGCCCTTAACGGTAAGGTTTGAAAGCAGTAAGAACTCAACAGATGAAGTAAGAAACCTTGAGCTTATACCAAAACTGAAATGGAATAGTGAAGATCTGCACTCCTACTAAAACCGGTTGGAAGAAAATCTATCCCAATTAACAGCAAACCCAGCTTCGACAGATATTCTTTCAAACAGAATTATTTAATGTATAAGATGTTCTACAGATACATGCAACCGAACTTCAAAAATATTAAAAACTTTTAAACAGAAATGACTTGATCATGAATGTCTTAAGGCACGGAAAAAATCCTTTTCACTGTTATATGCACTACGCAGAAACTATAGCGATGAATTAAAACGATGTTACTTACAGTCAAACTCTTATTATAAAACAATATGCACCCGTAAGAAAGTTGAGTTTCAGAACAAGCAAGCTCGCTCTTTAGGATTTACCAAAAATTCAAAAGAATTTTGGAAAATAGCTGCCGAATTAAATGGATCTAAATTTGTGATAGGTACAAACATCTCTGCATTGAATCTTTCTGTACAATTCGAAAAGTTACTTGTGAACAAACTGAGTCTCCGATTTGCATACGCTGAACCACTATTAATCGACACAGCATTAGAATCTGAGTTTACAGCTCATGAAATCCAAGTTGTCATCAATAAAGCCAAAAATGGAAAAGAACCTGGTGAAGATGGCGTACCATATGAGTTTTTTAAAAATCCCCCTACCAACTTTAATAAACCAACTTAAAAAAACTTTTTGATGACATATTCATAACAACCTCGGTTCCTGATTCGTTTAAAAAATCTGTGATATTCCCTATTTACAAAATAGGTGACGCAAACAATCCCGAAAATTACCGCGGAATATCTTTTATGAACACGATAGCAAAAATTTTTTGTGGTGTTCTTGTAATTTCTTACTATAAGGAAAAAGTACCAGATTTTCGAAAAATCAATGACATCCGTTTTCTAAGCCTTCTGGAGAATTACAACTGGAATACTATTTGCGAAGAGACTGATGTTGAGCGCAGCTGTACCTTATTTTACTCTGTGATAAAAAACTGTCTGTCCTTATGTGTTCCTTTAAAAAATATACCTGCTGAATCTGGAAGCCCAAAATGGTTTACCAGAGAAATAAAACGATTGCGAAATATTAAAACTAAACTATACAGGTCATATTTATCATCAAAATCAGTTGCTGACTATATAAAATATTCTTCTGCTAGGAGACAGCTTCATGCTAAAACTAAGTTAAGTTATCAATTGTACCTGAATAATGTGAAGAACGGAATTCGTGATGATCCTAAGAAATTTTGGGACTTTGTAAACACCAAAAGGAAGGCAAATAACTTCCCAGCTGTGATGAATTATCAAAACTGCTCTTCAAATGATGCTGCAACTATATGTGATATGTTTTCGAACTTCTTCCAAAGCGTTTATAAAAAACCTACCAACTGTGATAATACCTGTGATAATACCTGTGATAATACCTATGATAAAACCTGTGATAGTACCTGTAATAATACCTGTGATAACACCTATGATAACATCTGTGATAATAACTGTGATAACATTGAAACATATTTAAAAACAATATTAAATTTTTCACATCTTGACGTTGCTAGACCAGTAATTGACGAAAATGATATTAAAACCCATGTCTCCAAGCTTAAAGATTCATCGTCCTATGGTCCTAATGAATACCAGCCTTTATTGTTAAACGTCATATTTCTGTTTTGGCTCGTCCTCTGTGTTATCTTTTTAATCTATCAATTCAAACAGGTATTTTCCCAAACGTATGGAAGTCCTCATTTATTATGCCACTTTTTAAAAACGGAAACAAGTGTAATATATCAAACTATAGAGGCATTGCTAAGTTGTCGAGCATTCCAAAATTATTTGAAAAGATTATCCTAGAAACGATTGAAAAAAGATATAAAAATGTTATTTCGCCACATCAACATGGATTTATGAAGGGTAAATCCACCGCAACCAACTTGATGGAGTTTTGCTCAGATGTCCTTGTTAAAAACCAAAATGGATTTCAAACTGACGTCGCCTATTTGGATTTCGCCAAAGCATTTGACCGTGTGAACCATATCTTACTTATCAAAAAACTAATGGCCATTGGGCTCCCAAGCTGGTTTTTAGTTTGGCTGAAGTCATATTTATGTGGCAGATCGCAGTTTGTTTATTTTAAAAACAAAACATCAAAAAGAATAATGGTTCATTCAGGCGTCCCTCAAGGAAGTTATTTAGGTCCATTTTTATTTTTATTATTTATTAATGACTTAAAAAATGCTATTAAACACTCAGATCTTCTTCTGTTTGCCGACGATGCTAAGCTCCGTCTGTCTTACAAAAACAATATTGACTGTGACTTATTGCAAGCAGATTTGAATAGTGTTTCCCTCTGGTGTAATGTCAATGACATGGAACTAAATGTATCAAAGTGCAAGTGTATGACTTTTACTCGCAAACGTGCGCCCCTTTTAAATGTCTATTTTTTATGTAATCAACCACTACAAAGAGTGGATAATTTTTGTGATCTTGGAGTAATAATGGACTCAAAATTAGACTTTAATAAGCATATTGACCATATAATTAATAAAGCTAAATGCAGATTAGGTTTCGTATGCCGGTTTTCAAAAGAGTTTCGTGATCCATACATCTTAAAGACTTTATACTGCTCTCTTGTGCGATCGATCATCGAATATTGTAGCTGTGTATGGTGTCCGAGTTACCAAACCAACATTGATCGACTGGAATCTGTGCAAAAACGATTTATTCTATATGCACTTAGCTATCTTCCATGGAATATAAACTCACATCTACCACCGTACAACGACCGTCTGGCCTTAATTAATTTGCCATCACTGGCTCATAGAAGAACAGTCTCCAAAATTGTATTTATTTATGAAGTTTTAATGGGAAAAATTGATTCCGAGTATTTATTATCTCAACTCAACTTAAATACTTATCCCCGATCTTTAAGATCTATAGATTTTTTGCATGAAGGATTTAATAGAACAAATTATGGAATTCATGAACCTTTGTTTGCTGCATGGTACAGCTTTTAATAAATATTTTAATGTTATTGATTTTAATGTATCAAAATATTGTTTAAAAAAAGATTTATAGAATTTTACAATCTCAAAGCTAATAACATGTGAATTTGTAGCTAAATAAATAAATAATTAGGCTGGGAAAATGGGTGGACGAGAATAGAATCTTAACAGATTTTTAAGCGGGCTTCCGAAGGAACTATTCAACAGTTGACCAAATTTCTGCTTAACATCAATAACACAGGGGAACAATATTTAATTTTTTTCTGTCGCCTGGAATTCTATAGCTGTTGTTTATTAATTCGAGGTCGCTGATTTCAAATCTACTCTCCATTTTTTTCCAACAGCTCTAGTTTTTGAGATACAGCTAGTATCTTGTGTGTACCTTGAGTATTTTGGATTTCCTATGGATATCCGTGACTGTTCGAAAAGACTGGCCTCAAAGGGAAGTTATGGTTGCAGGGAATCTGAATGTTATAAATAAACCTCTTGTGTCTAGGGATCGCATAATCCTGCCACCTCTTCATACTAAACTAGGGCTCCTGAAACAATTTGTGAAAGCTCTAAGCAACGATGGTGAATGTTTTCAATACATCTCTGAAAAGTTTCATAACCTTAGCACTGAAAAATTGAAAGCAGGAATTTTTGATGGTCCCCAAATAAGAAGGCTTATAAAAGATGACAAATTTAACGGATTCATGACTGAAATTGAAAGAAATGCCTGGAATGAATTCGTTTGGATTACACAAAATTTTCTAGGAAACAAAAAGGGTGAAAACTATGCAGATCACATTGAAAGTTTGTTATTGCCAGGGCCCGGATTTTCATGCTCTAAAAAAACACAAAATATGCGCCTATAATATGCACATAAAATGTCTAAATATGCCCTAAAAAATCCAAAATATGCCCTCAAAAATCCTTAAAAATGCAAAATATGCTGCAAAAATACTCAAAAAGTAAATGAAAACACTCTTAAATAAAATAAATAAATCAATCTTTCATTCACAGACATTTTTCACAGCAATAAGTAAATAAAATTAACAAAAAATAACTTAGAATTCAGGTAGGTTTAACAAAAAAAAAAATCTTGACATAATTATGTAGACTAGTTTCGTAAGTAGGTTTTGTTAGCATGAATCATGAATTTTTTTCTGAAATTTTCAAAACTGAAACCTTGGCGATTTGGTCTCAAGAAACTTTTTTACATGGAAAATGACCTCTCCACGTCAACAGACGTTAATGGAGCATGTATTAATGATACAATCTCATTTATTGTTACTTGAATATCGAAGGACTGTTCTTGATTCTCATTTAAGGATAACATGGTTGAGATAGTTTTCATTTTCATAAATATCCTTCGTTTTTCTTAAGAAAATTGTCTATTTTTTTACAAATAGATTGACCCATTGGAGACTCTACTGCATTAATTTTCGAAACTGCTTCGTCCATAAAATCTATTTGTTTTTAAGCGAGTTCCACCCCTGTAATTTTACTATAGTCTCACTCAGAAACCCATGGCTTGAAATTATGAAAGCCAATTAGTAGAATTTTAAAAAGTCGTTTTGCATTTCGGTGAAATAATGAAATTCAAGTGTTTAAAGCTTATTTTTTCTGAAATATGCACTAAAAATATGCATTTATTGTTTAAATATGCTCAATACGCCAAAATATGCATTTATACCAATATATGCAAAAATATGCACCAACGATTGAATGCCATTTTAAAGCAAATTTCTCAATTCGGAAAACTATCTCATTCATTTCCTTCTAAGGCTGTCTAAAAAACATATGCATTTGCATGGAAATCCGGGCCCTGGTTATTGCACTTTCAGCAGCTAGGTTGTAACATGAGCATCAAGGTGCACTACCTTCATAGTCATTTGGACTGATTCCCTGAAAATCTTGGTGATCTAAGTGAAGAACAGGGGTAGCAGTTCCATCAAGGCATCCGAACAATAGAGGAGCGGTACCAGGCGGGTCACTGGAATGCCCACATGATGGCGGACTATTGTTGGAGTATTAAAAACAGCCCTTGCGATCAAAGTTAAGCTAAAAAATCCTATAAAAAATTTTTTTTAGTGAATAGTGCTTGTTTTCTAGTTTTATTTTCTAATTAAAACTTATTTTTCTTGAAAATCATTTTTTTTTGTATATCTAAAAAACTAAAGCTGCTACAAAAAATCTGACTTCATATTTGAAATCAGCACCCCAAATATATATAAAATTAGTCATAAATTGTTATGCAACAAAAACTTTGTTCCCTTGTGTAATCAAAGCTTATCAAGCTAGGAAAAAGAAAGTCTACTCGTTCTTTGTAGATTTTAAAGCTGCGTTTAATTAAGTCAATCGTAATGCACTAATGTATAAACTTTCGCAAATGGGTTTATCATCCAAATTCATTAAAATTTTGAAAGAAATGTACACGGAAACGACAGTGGTGGTATGGGATGGATCTGGTTACTAGAAATGGTTTAACACTGACTCTGGTGTGAAGCAAGGTTGCTTGCTAAGTTTACTGCTTTTTTCATTGTTCATCATTGACATAGTCTCTTGCATACCCGGTGGCATCCGAATCACTGAAACAAATGTTAATGTCCTCTTTTACGCGGATGATATAGTGCTTTTAGCCGAATCACCTGAAAGCTTACAGCTAATTATAAACCAACTTTCCAAATATTGTGAAACATGGGGACTTACGGTTAACGAACAGAAATCGAAAATTATGATTTTTAACCAAAATTCGCGAAGTACAGTGGGCGATTGGTTCTTTAATGAAAGAAGAATTGACGTTGTTAAGGAATTCAAGTATTTAGGAGTTAAAATAAATTCAACTTGCGACTTCAATAAACACATCGAAGAAAAAACCTCACAGAGTTTGATCAACATGACGTGGCGCAAGGTTTTTACCAATGAAAACGTAACATTATCAACCAAATATAAAATTTTTGATAGTGTCGTGAGATCGACGTTCTGCTATGCTGCCCAAATTTGGGGAATAGATGAATTTGAAGAGGTCGAGAAATTTCAAAGAAACTTTCTTAAAAAACTCTTTAACTTGCCACGAAATACGCCAAACTATGCTTTATATCTAGAAACTGGTTTGCCAAAATTGTTTACATACACCCTAAAGCTTCAAGCTGATTTTATATTAAAAATTGCCTCACACGCATATAATAGACTAACGAAAAAAATTCTGATGTATGAGATAAGAAACCGGAAATGGTGGATGGTGAAATGGCAGAACATCGCCTCAACTTATGGAGTAAACCTGCAGTGGAATTTTCAGAACTTGGAACAGCTTAAAAAAAAATCTATATACCGTTATACAACTACAAGAAGATACAGCTCGAATTAACCTAATTAATGAAGCTCGTAAATCTGAAAGCCGAATTATCTATTCGCAGCTCAATCACAACCTATCTAGCAAAAATTACTTTTGTGATGATTTAAGCTATCAGGAAATTTCTCTCCTATTTAAGACTAGATGTGAACTACTACACTTAAACGGCATTCCATATATTCTGCACTCTCTGTAATTTGTATGCGAAGGAAGACGTATTTCACTTTTTAAGCATTTGCCCAGTTCTAAAACATGAAAGACTTGCATATTTCGGGGAAAAAACACTAACAGTGATTGAAACCATCAACATTTTAAATGAAACAAATTGGAAATCATTCTGCTCTTATGAAAAATCCATCCAAAAATTCAGAGATCTTATTATCACTGAGTTCTCATAATAAAATTTTGTAATTGTAAATTAATAATACACATACATTTTTTGCCACTCGAGCTGACGGCTAAGCCAAAGCGCTTAAATTCATTTGTAACTCATAAATTTGTGTCTCAATAAATGAATTACCTACTTTACTTTACTTTTTACGGATAAGAAAAAAAGTCACGACGCTTTTCTCGCCGCTGCACTCAGAGAAAAAAGCAGGTATTATCTACCAATTTCTGGTCAATCATACCTGATTTTCAGGTTGTTATTTTTCAACTCGGTAGATCAGGTTAACTGTTTAACCTGATACCTGATTTGAAAATTTAACACTGTAATCTTGTAAATTTTACCTGCAAATATTGTTAATTTAACCTGACAAAATATTCAATGCCCTGTAATTTTAACATGAAAATCTGGTTAGTTTAACCTGACAACCTATAGTTAATTTAACAGGTTTCAATGTTATATCAACCCTGTATCTAATGCCGGATTTACAAGACTTGAACGCTGCCACTATAATGACAAAAAGAATTAATTTGTCCTTTCTTTTGTTGTTGCTTTTGTCACATTATACTGGCAGTTTTCCAATCGAGTAAATTCGGCATAATTCATGAATTTATATGTCTAAGAGCCGTCTCTTGTGCTGTCTATCGCTCAACTCGTAAGCATTATTCTGAAAGTACATATAGAAATTCATTATTTATTTATTTTAATTTAAAAATTATTTGTGATACTTACTTCAGTTTTGAACTGGGAACCTTTCACACACGGAGATAGCACTCATCCACTGGGCCAATTCACTACACAAAAAACTGGTGCCAAATATCAATACCTTAGTTGAAACTCATTGGATGGCTTGTGTGTGTGTTTTAGCACTAGTGTCACGTTTAAATGAACTGACAGAGTGCTTCTTTAACAGGAGACCATGTAAGATTCATATAATTTTATTTGAATGGCCTGTGTGTGTGCGTTTCAACGCTAATGTCACGTTTAAAAGAACTGGCAGATTGCTTCTTTGACAGGAGACCAGGTTAAATTCAAATCGTTTTACTTAAATTATCGGTGTGTGTGCGTTTCAGCACTTGTGTCACGCTGGAATGAGCTGGCAGAGTGCTTTTTTAACATGAGGTCAGGTAAAATACAACAGGTAAAAAAAAACACATTAAATGTTAGTTCAACCTGATATTTAGTAAAACAGAAATTCATATCATACAGAGTTAGAAAAACACGACCTTGGTTAAAATTGACACTATATTCTTGTTAAAATTTCGGGTTACGTACGAATGACCGACAAAAAAAATGTCGACTGGTTAAAATGTCGACTTTTATCGACTTTTTTGAAAGTTAAAATACCGACTTTGTTTTTGCCGACTTATTAAAATGTCGACAGTTTGAAATGTCGATTTGACAAAAAGTCGACTGCCCTGATAGAAGTCGAGAAAAATATCGACTTGTCGGAATTTTTCCCATACAGAAAAGTCGATATAAAATATAAATCGACATTTTAACCAGTCGACATTTTGACTTGTCGATATTTTGTCTGTCGGTCATTTGAAAGTAACCTAAAGAACAAAGCTCTGCCTTAAATGTTTGCACGAACAACTATAAACTCAAGAATCATAAATTCTTGTCTGATTTTTTAACAGGAACTTAAAAGTTTTTTGATGCTGTGGAAAATTTAAGACTATGTTTAAGACACAAGTTCTTATTTGATTCTAATAATAATTAACTTATTTAGGTAGTTTTTAATTTTATATTACCTTTTGTTTAGCTTCAAGAAATTTCAATAGAACGCATTTTTGTTGCCTACCTACATTATACCTTATGTTTCGAACTTTTAACTGCCTCATTTTCTGGATGTTTTATTATTGTATTAATATTAAAACACATTACAGACCCTGAATAATGGGCAATTATGACGTCAAAATAATATATAGACAACAAAAATTAAATAACAAAAAATGCGATTTATTGAACAATGACAATGCGATATTAGATAATAATGATCAGATCATAGTTTAGGGAATGATGTTTACAAGCGCGCGCTTGTAAACATCATTCCCTAAACTATGATCTGATCAAAATGTCGACTTTCAAAATGTCGACTTTTAAAATATCGACTGTTAAAATCTCGATTCATAAAATCTCGATCACTGTCGACATTTTGAGAATCGACATTTTGAAAAATCGATATTTTAGAAAGTCGGTCAAATTTGTGTCTATATTTTGATCTGTCGGTTTTTTAACCAGTCGAGATTTTTTCTGTCGAGATTTTAAAAGTCGATCTTATGGAGTCGATATTTTAAAAGTCGAGATATCGTACCCAATCCAAAATTTCTTATTTACAAGAATTTAGTGTTAAAATTACAGGTCATCTTCTTAAAACAACCTGAATATGGCAAGAAAGTCCAGCAGGTTGATTTTGCACTGAATAAAAGGTTACTAAAATCAGGTAAATTTCTGAAATGTCAGTAACTTTGTATGGGATTGTGCACCTCGTGAATTCAACAAGGCCCAGGTTAATTATTTACCTGACGTTTTTCTCTGAGTGTGGTATATACCGAAGCTTTTCGTCCTTGTCACTTGCTGTGTGATGAAAGAGCTAAACTCTCGGGGCATTCGGGATATCGTTAGGCTGGTTTTCTTGTTTCTCTTAAATGTCTTTGGTTTCGAAGTTCTTTGGCTATCAATTACATAATCAGAATGAGTTATTCATCCGTGCAGTAAATTCGTCGTTTTTCTGGATTTGTGGTAAGAAAAACTTAAACACCATTTCAAGACTCCAAGCATAAATTAGACTCAGTATTACGAGCATTTTATTAAAATTAAAAAATAAATTAATACCTAAATAAAAAAACTTATTCTGTGCGGATTGCTCGAGCGTATATTTTCTCCAAGCGAGGACCGTTTTTTCAATTAAGAAAGTCTAAAGACAAAAAATATAGGTAATTAAAAGATCTATAACTTTTGTTGTAATGTTTTTTTGATTTGAGTTACAAAAAAAAATATGGGAATTAAAACAAAAATTGATTTTTTTTGTTAATGGACTGTAACTTTTAAACAAGAGTGTTTAGCGAAAAAAGTTATTTAACATACTTTGTAGAAAATTCAATTCTCTACAAGTTTATACCACAATTTTTTTTCCTAGGATCAAAAATGCGCGAGTTATAAGCAAAAATCAAAATGAACATACAAAACAAAATGGCGGCCAAATGACTCTAGGTACAGTTGTGAAAAATGTGGTTTTAGGCTCGTGAACCAATACCTTATCGAATAGTAAAGTCAAATCTGACCTCGGATTTAGTTTCCAGTGAAAGTCTAACTTGACCGTACTAAAACCGAACAAAGTTATTTTTAAGTTAAAGAGATTAAGCGAGATTACACATTCTAAAATATGAGTTTTATTTTCGACCTCTGTCAACAAGTATTCAGCGATGAATTAAAATTCTTATTTATTGGAAGAAGGGCGTACAAAACACTAACAGACATTCTGATTTATAAGGAAGAATGGGCATATTGGCACATAACGGCTTAGTGGCCATACGATGAAATGATGTACTCATAATAACCTTTTCAACGATGGATACATTCATGTTGAGAAATTAACCAGCTCCCATACATTTTTCTTCATTCTCCTTACAGATGAGATTTATTTTTTTCTCACAGTGGTTTCTAAATCTCACTGGACCGAAACAAAAAAAATCAGAATCAAAGTTTCTGTCAGACTTTGCCAAAAAAGTTCTATTAATTTTATGAAAATTTCCCATAAATGAGGGGCCAAATATTGTTATGACCTTAAATTTTTGAAATCCATCGAAAAAAGTCTATGGGTGTCCAATAGCTAACGTTTTATGACCGTAAAGTGTTCTTTAAAATGACATACTTTTTTTTGTAAATGACCCAAATAAGGTGCCAAGCTTATTTTGTGATCATGAAACGAACCTTAAAATACACCGAAAAAAATCTATGGTTGACAAATTACTGAAAATAGTTGACCTTTTATTACGATCTAGAGATCTTTCGGATGGCAAACATATTTGCAAATTTTCTACAAATGAAGTGCCAAAAATCATGCATGACCTTGAGAAACTAAGCCTTGATCACAAGTTATCTAGAGCGACCAATTTCTAGGACTAGTTGACCTTTTCTGGCTAGATACATGGCTTTTTTATTTTTTTCAAATTTCCATGAAGTGCTAAAGGTCCAGAGCCAAAATCTTGACGGTATTTTACCTTCTACATTCACAGCATATCCAAATGCAACAAAATCCCCGCATTCAAACCAGAACCAAACCCATACGACTACTCATTTTATTTGGTCCATCTTAATATCCACTCTGATATGCGAATGCTATAAAACTACACGTGTTTGAATCCGAAACTGTAGGGAATACTTATAACTTTCACACCCTGTGAATTTAAGCTAAAACCATAATACCTAACCTCCTTTGAACCTCACTATAGCAAGATTATAAATATAGCAGAGGGAAACAATAAAAAGTAATTTCTCATCATTACATTTCACCCACCGGAAGATATAAAAATAAGTGTTGATTACGACTTACGAGGAAAACATCCTGTTTGCTTACAGGAATATACACTATAACATACATACGAGTATATGGTACGCAAGTATATATGAGCAGTAGAGTATACGGTTTATTTTAATCAATTTTCTATTGGACTAAATTTCCTTCCTCTTTTCTGTGTATAGACAGAAACATTTTTTTCAGTCTACTTTTTATTTTCTGCTTCATCTGGATATAACATGCTTGAGGCTATTTTAAACACAAAACAAATGATTTTTTCTATAGTCCAGTCAAATTAGCATTTTATATCTTAAAGACTAGGTAATTATTGAGAGAGTGTAAATCCAAAAAGTTCGTCTATGCGCTGTCCGCCATTATGAAAAAGGTTTTGAAAAACGTGAATTCAATTTTCTCGGCTTCTATAACATTTAGAGTTCATTTTTTTTAGTATTGTACGTTAAAATATCTTAACAACAAATTTTGAAAACGCTTTCCAAAAAATAGTTATTGACGAAAAACTGTCGAAATTTTGAAGTAAAAAATGTTTTTTAACGTTTATCTAGCCTCATGTTCATCTGATCGAAACAAAATACTGAAATACGAGTAGTTGTTTAGAGAACACCTTATCTCCTCAGGAACCGAGCATGCTGGGAACTTTTTCATTTCAGCAATAAGCTAGACCCACGTTTTGAAGGCCTTTATTTGAAAAAAATTGTATACTGGCACTCAAATAAACCCTAATTTGGAATCGGAAATAAAAATAATATAAATAATTCTCATGGAATAGAATGTCAGCCTAAAATAAGACTGGGCTATTCCATCCCATGTAACCGGCAGGCGCGTGTGACAGTCCAACGCATTAAACATTTCGCCAAAGGATACGTTATTTTTTTTATAAATAAAGAAAGCTTAATTATTAATTAGGACAAAGCAACGAAGATTCCTTGAAGAAATTATAGAGGTTAACGCCACGAAGCCTTTGGCATAACACTTTATATAAATAATTCTCTATGGTTGAGCAAACCACATTATAAATAATTTTCTGGGGGCGCTTATCCTGGTTATAGTTAGATGCTATGGCAATAAATTAATTCTGTTTCATCTTGCGGATTTTCTTGTATGGGCGTTGTCATAATTTTTCGTTAAGACCTTCTTAGCAAACCACGTTTGTTATTAATTAATGCCTTCCACCCTTTAACAATGTATGAAAATGTGTTATTTTGAATCTTAAGGACATCAGGGCTAGTTTTACCGTGGAGCTAATGGAATGGTAAGTTAAGGCGTATTTTTTTTTTTGAAGAATGCACTTGGATGAAAATTTTCAAACTAGTCTAAGTTACAACTTTTATACAAAACCAATTACATAGTAGGGCTTCATTTTTCAGTTTCGTAAAAGAAAAAGGGCTCTTTTTCCATATAAACTATATTATATAAATAGATATGTATGTACTAAGGCGTCTTTTCGTTTAAATGCGAACCCGCCCATAAGGTAGACAAAAAACATGTACATGATTTCAATTGTGGGAAAGGAAACCTCACAATGCGTGGGTAAAAGCGGCTTATGGATAGTTTGAGGTACTTAATTATGTTTAAAAGTAAATTTTATAAATTGATAACATTTATATTATGGCTTTTGTCTACAAAGATACTAATCAGTTCCACCACACATGTTAAATGGAATTAACCGAAGTCTATTCTTAGAAACATTCATTCATTGATGATAAATAATCATGATATTATGTATAAAATTTATTATATGTGTTAAATTTGAAAACTGTATGTTATATAGAAAGCATCGAGACATAAGATGTTTCGAAATTTATTTCGAAATCAGTTTGGCTATGGAAAATTATACATAATTTTCAATTTACTTTAATTAAAAATAAAATGCACGACTGGGTCGCACGTACTTGCTCTTATGTTCAAGACACTGCGAGTTTAAGAAAATTGTATATACAAACATGGAAATTATGAGAGAAAAATGTAGAGAAGCATGAAATACGACATTTGAATTAGCTAAAACAACTCTTTTGACAGTTTGAGGTGAAAAAAGAGTATGCCATTTTAATTCATGATGGAATATGATTGTATAGGAAAAAAAAATTTAAAATCGTTGGAGCGGTTTTTTTTAAAATTAATTTTTTATATATACAATTCTTGAAAAAATTTTGGTATGCAGACTTAAGCTATATATTTATGTGTATATAAAAACAAAATTTGAAAAAAAATTGTCAACCCGTTTTTGATATATCGAATTTTCAAAAAAAAAGTTTGAAACTTTTTTTAAAAATCCAAAAACTTTTTTTTTGAAAATTTTGATATGCAACATTATTTGATTTTATCTGAAATTTGTATATAAAAAAATCATCTAAATCCGTTCAGCCGATAACGAGAAAATTCAAAATAAAAAAATACGTTCTATGACAGGTACTAATAATAGTTGCTAAGTGTAAAATTTTATAATTTTTGGTTGTAGATCGTACTAATTTTAGTATATACAAAAAGTTTAATCAAAATCGTAGGAGTCGTTTTTAAGCAAAAAAATATTTTCCTTTTCGGTTTTTTAACTTTTGTATGAAAGGTACCGCTATTTTTTCATAAATGTAAAATTTTTTCTAAAATATTTTAGAAAGTACTAAAAAAGTCTTAAATATCGAGTTTCAAACAAATCGATCATGTCGTTTTCGACATATCTGATTTTCAAAAAAAAATTTGAAACATTTTTTAAAAATCCAATAAACATTTTTTCAAAAATTTTGGTACACAAAACTATTTATAATTTTTGGAAGCTTCGGTGTAAAAAAAATAATTGAAATCGGTGGCACCGTTTTGAAGAAAATCAAAAATAAAAAAAATGGTTCTTTGGGAGGTACCATTAATAACCATTTTTGAAAAATGGTTTTCCACCTAAAGAAAGCCTTTACTGAAATAAATTTATTGAATTTTTTTAAGAAAAGTTGTCGAGCCGTTTTTGAGAAAAATATGATTATGTAAATTTGCCAAAAAAAAATGTATGACCGGTACCGTTATTTTTGGTTCTAAAAAAAAAATGAAAAAAACGTGTCGGCAGAATCACCAAAAACCACTAAGTACCAAGTTTGAAGAAAATCGATCGAGCCGTTTAGGCTGTAGACGAACAGACAGACAGACAGACAGACAGACAGACAGACAGACAGACAGACAGAATTTTGCCACCCACTTTTTTGGTGTTCTCTATCATCGTTATATCATGTTTGATTGTTATCTCAAAATTTTTTTTTGCACGAATCCAAAACTTGCCTTATAGTACCTATAATCGCAAGTAAAAATATATCATCTGTTCCCTACAGGAGAACAGATAATAAAAACACTTGGTTTAATATTTTAATATTTATTTTTATTAAGTCAAAAGCTCAGATTCTTTACCTTGGGTAGGTCAAATCTTTAGCTATACGAAGTGACACTGAAATAGAGCTGAACTTAATGAGATCGAATGATTCCTTTTTATTAAGATTAAAAATGTTGACGCAGCAAATCTTAGTTTGACTGCGGATGATGCGACGATTCTTTTTATTCTTTATTGTGAAATATTTTTGGTATCCATTTGATACTCTTGCACAAGCTGCTGAAGGAACGCCGGAAAAAAAGAGAGAGCACAAGAAGTGGGAGGTCGAATCTATTGAGGTTTGTACCCGCATGGCAGATAGTCTAAGAGCCGACAGCAAATTTTGGGAGTGGAGGTATAACCAAAATCGGAGTATGGGAGATAATAGGTACATGTATCCTGATATCAAATATCAAAGTCTGGCAGATTTTGTTTTCAGCCTTTGGGAGGGGTGGGGGATTAAAAAGTGCTAGATCCCCTGATTTATTTTCAGGATTATAACCTCTTTAATTCATTTTTAAAAAACCGGATATTATTCCCTGTCATTTTTTCTAAGCATTAACACCACAATCTTGACGTTCCGATTAATAGAACTCAAGATATAACCATATTACGGGAACCCGTAATCCCTTTTTTGGAGATTTTCAGCAAAACAAAAAATCAACAAATAAAGTCTCCACAAAAATGCCGATAAGGTGTGCTTAAAAAGGTTAAATCATGGGTCCTATTTATCGGATCACCAAGATAAAAGTCTTGAGACTTAGGGAAAATGACAGAGCATCATGATCATATCCTATTCTTTAAAAGTGAATTGAAGTGTTAATGACCCCTCCATATAAATGGGAAACCAAGCGGGTTTTAAACCCCCACCAAAGGCTGAGAAAAAAACCTGCCAGACTATCATCTTCCATATCACGATGCATGTACCTTTAATCCCTCATACTCCGATTTTGGTTATACCTCCACTCCCAAAATTTGCTGTCGGCTCTTGGTCTAAGAGGTGATGCTCAAGTGATACCCAAGGCAACCAAGGAACATGGTAGAAGAAACACAGTCGGTGGTAAGGATCTGCCAAGGAACTTTGCTTTTGCGGTAACCCAAATTAGTAGGACATAACGCCCAAGAATGTGGCATAAAGTCCAAATCATTTTCCAAGCAAAATAACCCAAATTTAAATTTATCATTTTCGAGTACACAAAATTTCTTGAAGCCGTTTGACTGCTGAAGTTCATTCGAAATTGCATAATGTGTATAAGCATTGTAATTGCAGTACATTGATTAAATTGAAATATAAACTTATATGGTGGACACCCGACGCCACGCCAGACCAGGGGAGAACATTTCCGCCCACCCGACCTTCATGAATTGCGGTTAGCGATTTCCAAACGTAAATCATACACGGCTTCCTTTCCTAACAACGAAAAAGGATTCTAATCGACTCGGGCAAAACGTCACGATGGATAGGTATAACTTTAAAATTGTCAAGAATTTTTCTACCTGGAATCCACTAGGTACTACCTCGCAAAATGGCATCCGTGCAGATATCAAATGAAAAATAAATCTTCAAATGGCTTTTTCTTCGGGCCAAGAAGGAATTTAAGTACTAAGGCTCTTTTTCATAGAACCAAGCAGACTTTGGATAAAACCTTATCATTCCTGTTTTGCTGAATGGGCCCTGAAAGAATCGGATGAAAATTTGTTTGGCTGCTTTGAGAGGAGATTCTTCGAGTGATCTTTGGTCCTGTGTGTATCGAAGGAGTCTGGAGAAGAAGATTCAAAGATTAACTTAACGCTACGTCGACCTGGTCAAATGGCTGGAACATGAGGAACGTATGAACATTAGCGAAGCACCCCGTCGAAACTTCAAATTCAAACCTGATGGTATACGAAGCAGAGAAAGACCTCCGACAGGTGGAGACACAAGTGGAAAAGGACGTGTGTAACTGGAAGCAGCTAGCTCGGGACATAGCTGGCTGGAGAGGTTTGTTGGTTGAGGGCGTAGTTAGAGCGTTATCAAAAGTAAAGTAAGTATGTATCTTAAGGGCCAGCCCCTAGAATGCGCCACATCCGTTGCGGCAACGGATCCCTTTATGTCGCCGGATGTGAAGGAAAGGGGTGACCCAATGGATACGTTGCGTTGTTTTAATGAATTGGATTTTGTCTTTCGATTTCGATTTACTCAATACCTTTATTTTAAGACACGAACCTTTATTTTCCCAACACTCGTCAGGCATTTGGAGGCCTTTCTGCGAACAGAAGTCAGTATAGTTATGTTGATCATCCAACTTCAAGGCAAGGTGCCTCAACAAAAACGGTTTCAGTTATAAGATCTCTGTAACATGAAACTACTACAACAGTGTGGGATGGAAAGTTTACATCAAGCTTCTTCCGCACAACTAAAGGAGTCAAGCAAGGATGCGTACTGGGTGCCTTACTTTTTGCCCTATTGCTGCATGATGTTCACTATGGGTTCCTAACTGTTATTATCCTGAATGATTTAGGAATAAATGTTCTTTTATACGCGGATGACATAGTTCTTCTCTCTGTTAGTCCTAAAACCCTGCAAACGATTATCGACAGCTTCAGCAGCTACTGCAGTTAATGGAGTCTAGATGTCAATATTTAAAAGTCTGAAATAGTTATCTTCAGGAATGGTGGAAAAAGAGCGGCTGCTGAAAAATGGAATTCAACAATGGAGAAATAAAAATATCAAACCAATATAAATATCTTGAGTATGAAGAAAATTTGAAAAGAAATTCTTCTGTTTAAGTGGAGTGACCGAATATATAATTCAAAGTTAAAAGTTCAAGTGAGCTCAACTCCATGATTGCGTTTCGCCCAGGTACGATAGTTGGGCTCATCAGTTAGATGACTATCGTACCCTTCTAAGACGCAATTTTGTATCGATGTCTACCGACTAATATAAAAATCACAGCATTAAGATACTATGAATTTTATTATTCTAAGGGAATTTGGTTAAGTTCAGACACTTAGAATTTCAAATGCCCGCGCTCAGGCTTTTTATAATAATTGAGTATGAAGAAAATTTGAAAAGAAATTCTTCTGTTTAAGTGGAGTGACCGAATATATAATTCAAAGTTAAAAGTTCAAGTGAGCTCAACTCCACGTACCTGGGCGAAACGCAATCATGGAGTTGAGCTCACTTGAACTTTTAACTTTGAATTATATAATCTTGGAGTTACCTTCACGTACCATATGTTTGGGTCTGAACACTTAACAAAGCGTCTTGCTACATTGAAAAATTCTATAAACTCGACATAGTCTAAATTTGTACGAAATAAATATGTCAGAACTTCGGCTAAGTATAAAGTGCACGAAGCAGCCACCAAAGCAATAATGCACTATTGTGTTCAAGTTAAGGGATATAAAGAATACGTCCTAGTCGAACAACCTCAGCGATTCTTTGTCAAGAGGAGCTTTGGACTCCCAGATAACACACTTAATTACGCAGTTTATATAGAAACCGGACTTCCAAAGGCCATTCATTTCGACATTGAAAGTTCGCACCTAGCATACATACGGAAAGTAATGTCACTGCCACGTAACCGTCTTCTACGTATTCTTTCAGAAGCTGTTATCCAGAAAAATATTTATTGGGCCCAGGAATGGCCAGGCCTTTTCCAAGAAACTCAAATCGATTTCAGTCTGGAAGCTCCATGCACAGAATGGAATCGTCACAGTTTCATGATGGATATTGCAATCTCCTATATACTAAAGTTCCGAACTACTTCCATGATAGCAATCCACGGGACATGATCAATTGAATCAATCATTTCAAAAACCACATAAGTTTGCTGTAAAAACATCCTTAAGGGTAGATGCGTATTCTGGGAATGAATTGTGGTGCTTTTTTGTTTCCAGCTGAGATAGGTCAGTGGGGTCCAGGTGAACCGAAGAAAGCAGAGAAACTCAACCAGTAGAGTCCAGAACTCCAGTTTGAACGTATATTTATTGAATATGTACGGTAGCCTTACAAAGTATTTCATATGATATTAGGGTCTTAAAATAAAATAATAAAGTATTTTTGTGGGATCAGTTCCCTAGTCCTGTACGGAGCTAAAGACAGCGAAGTTAGAGATAGAGTTAGAGTCCCTTGTCTTAAGCAACGGCGGATAGCTGAGACGGCCGACGAAGGTTGGGATAAAGTCCCTAGTCTACAGGGAAAATATGGTCGGAAGTGAAGACAGCGAAGTTTTTGGAGAGTCCCTAGTCTTAACTGTGGTGGTGGAGAATAGAGGCCTAAGACAGCGAAGGTTGGGATAGTGTCCCTTGTCTCAGATTGTCTCAGAGGTTAAGACAGCAAAGGTTGGGAAAGATTCCCTAGTCTGAGCTTCTCGGAAGCGGTAAGATGTTAAGGCAACGAAGGTTGGGATGAGTCCCTAGTCTTAACTATCGGCGGGCGGAGAAAGCAGGGCTAAGACAGCAAAGGTTGGAATAGATAGTCTTAACTATGGATGAAGGAGGAGGAGAACGGAGGGTTTAATGGTGAAAGCCAAAAATTATTGAAATTACTACCTGGGGCTCAATTCCGCAAGTGTGAGTTTTTTCTGTGTAGGTACACAGAAAATCGTGTACACATCGACTTTTGCGATTCTGCAGGAGTGAATTCAAAATTTATGACAGATAACGTGTGC
This sequence comes from Dasysyrphus tricinctus, assembly GCA_963921185.1. Taxonomy (NCBI): domain Eukaryota; kingdom Metazoa; phylum Arthropoda; class Insecta; order Diptera; family Syrphidae; genus Dasysyrphus; species Dasysyrphus tricinctus. Next base: position 9,665,528 of record OY992530.1, read on the forward strand.
ACCATCAGTCAAATTTATTCACACTACTTGCTTTGGGCGGGAATAGAGTGTGTACACGGAATGTTATTCACGCTTGCAGAATTTGGCCTTGACAACAAGCAGTGTGCTTCGTTAATTAGTATTATAATTACTAGTAGGTTTGAGATGGTTCTTCACCTTGTAACTATAGGTACTTGATTAGTACTGTAATGCTAGGATCACCTAGCAGTCTTTATGTGGTATCACAATGGGCCTATTCTGGCCCAGGTGTGTCAGTTTTCCTGGCAGCCACCTTAACCTAACCTAACCTAGTACTGTAATACTTGGTGGCAAAAAGAATCTGATTTTCAATGGATATGCCACCCTTACTTGTTGTTTCAGCTGTGTTTTTTTGAAAGTTGCGAGTTCCGCCTCAAGGGTATGCAACATTTCTTGCCCATTCCATTCTGCATAATATTTATAGTGGAATCTTGGCGCTTTGTTAATATGCAGCTGATAATGATATGAAGCTAGATAATGCGGGTAGGCAGTTTGATTGTTTTTTGATAGGTGATCCGTGCGGTTGGGTGATAAAAAGATGTAACTTCGCTTAGAAACTTTGTAAGTCAGAACATTCCTTCCTCTTCAAATAATACCTCGTAAAAGATGTTCTTCGCAAAAACAACGTAAGTCAAGTGACCTTAGTGGTTTTTGCATGAACTACCGGATGGTGGAAGTAGTTATGCATATCCAAACATATATAATTTTGACGTTTTTAAGTTGTGTGACTTCAAGGTTGAATGAATTAAAACATGTGACTTGTTAATTAGTGTAATTTTCAATAATAAGCCGTAAAACCAATGATTTTGATGAAATAATAAAGCAGCTACCCTGTTTCTTACTAAAACACATAAGTCAAAACAGTTTTTGGTTTTTTTTTTTCATTACAAATATTGATAAACTGTAAATGTTTCTCGAAATTTAAATCTTGTAAAACTCCAATACTTTATTGAGGTCAAAAACAATTTATCATTGAAATCCTCGTATTTTTCGAAGAATGATTTTTCAATGAAATTGTAAACTGTGAGACATCATCTCTTACATATACTATAAACTATTAATATTATTTGGTAGTGCCTCGTGGCTTGATGGTTAGTGCGTAGGACTGTCATGCCGAAGGTGTGGGTTCGATTCCCAGCCGTGCCACCTAAAAACAGAAATGTTTTATTCGAGGTACTGCCTCTTGCGAGGAACTGACAAATCCTCCAAGAGTATACTTGTCATGAAAAAGTGCTTCTCATTTAGCCGTTCGGACTCGGCAAAAAACTGTAGGTCCCCTCCATTCCTGCCAACAAACACGCACACAGGAATGGTTGTGAGTTGTAAGTCACTAGGCCCTGGTTCTCCATGAGCTGTTGCGCCACCCAATTTATTTATTTATTTATTTATTTAATATTATTTGATAAATGAAACTAATAATAATAACGTACGGCAACGCGAATCTACGATATAATGTTTCATGTTTTATGTTCCATTTTATTATTATTATTGAGAGCAAGAAAAGCTTTTTATAATGCATATGTTTCTTTCGAAATATTAACTGTTTAAATATAATGCTAAACTGTTCTTATGTAAAACATTTTGTACTGTTCAAATAACGTTATGCGAAAGCTTTTCTCTTATTTTAAGAAAATGATATTATGTTCTATGTTATAAGTCACACTCTGAATAAAGAAGTCGAATGGACAAGTTTAATGTTTCTTTGCTTAAATTTTAATAAGTTTTATTTTTGCATGGTTTAATAAGTATTTGCTCGCATGGTTTCGCTTTTATTATTTTTTTTATCAAATTGTAATAAAATTTGCATGAAAGAACCTTACAATTAATCAGAAGTGCGATAAAGAACTTGCAACGTAGTTAATTTGCTCATTTTTGCCAAAAAAATTTTTTTTGTGAAAAATCTTTGTGGAAATGAATGCTACTGCACGTGCGTCGAGATTTGTGGAAATGTCCACGGTCCAGAATCTTAAGTTAAAATTGGCCGAAATGGATTTATCCACACTTGGCTTAAAATCTGCGCTTAAGGCACGCTTAAATGAAGCCATTGCTTTACTTGAGCCACACGAACTTGAGGGTTTATTCCCTGCCGATGCTGGGAATGACAATGATAATGATGGTGGTAAAGGTGACGACGACGACGACGACGACGCCGATGGCGATGGCGATGGCGACGGCGACAATTTGGTCAACGAAGAAAATTTAGTCCAACAACGTTTAGTTCGACTTCGTGAGGTGCTTCGCAAAAAAGAAGAAATTCGAGCACTCGAAAAACGATTGGCTGAACTAAATAGCCATAGCCCTGCTAGAGAGGTTCGTCCTACAGCTGGATGCACAGCACGTGACATTGAAGACTCGTTGCCTACGTTCTCTGGTGATGATGAATACCCGATCACAAAATGGATAGAGAATATTGAGGACGCTGTTGTCACCTACCACTTAAGTGAGTCCGAGTCATTTATTTATTTTAAGCGATTGCTCAGGGGCACTGCAAAGTTATTCGCAAGGTCAAAGTCATTTCGATCCTGGATCGAGCTTAAGGATGCGCTTTTGACAGAGTTTCATCAGCATACAACTGCGACCGATGTGCATAATGCGTTGCGAAAGCGAAGGAAACATAAGGATGAGAGTTTCCAACAATACGTCCTGGCTATGCAGGAGATAGCTTCCTCAACTGAAATCGATGAGCAAGACGTGATTGCTTATATTATCAAGGGAATTCCAGATTCCGTTTTCAACAAGCAGCTTATGCTTACGGCAAACACAATCGCTGAGTTGAAAACTATACTTCGAAGGTATGAAAAAATGAAGTCTGAATTTCAACCATCGACTTCCTCGTTCAATAGGCCTGTGCATCAATCAAAGCCTTTGCCACGAGTTGACACAAAAATTAAATGCTACAACTGCAACGAGTTGGGCCACATTTCACCAAAGTGTCCAAAACCCCGTCGACCAAAAGGCTCATGCTTTCGTTGCGGTAAGATGGGCCATACTGTGAACGATTGTCCCCAATCATCTTCTGTCCTTATGATTCAAAAAGATAACCAACTATCTACAACCGATATTGCAACATTGTTGAATGACTTCCATGGAGTTTTGGAGTTCCAGTTTACGAGTCCTGAAGCTGAAAATGTTCGAGGTAACATGCATTTGATGACAACTATAGATACCGGCAGCCCCATAAGTTTTGTCCAAAGGCAATACGTGCCACCTTATATGATGACTTCCTTGGAATCACCGAATTATGGTTTTTATGGTATAAATAACTCAAGACTGAATATTTTAGGTAAATTTGCATGTTTTGTTAGTTTTAATGGTGAACTTGTCAATTTATGTATTTATGTTGTTAATGATGGAACTATGAAAGATCCACTTGTCTTAGGACGAGATTTTTTGCTTAAATCTAACGTTAAATTAATAGTTAATGAAACAAATACGAACAAAATTAAAGAACAAACAAATTATTATGAAAACGATCACGAAAATTATGATGAAAATGGTTTTGAAAATGATGATAAATATAATCTCGATGATTTAGATTTTGAAGACAAAATTTTAAAAATTGATGTTTGCGATGTGCATGATGATATTTCGTTAAAAATTAATGAAAATTTGAATTATTATGATAAAGTTAAATTAAAAAGTTTAGTTTCCGAGAGTGTTTCAAAAAGTAATGCTAATTATCCGAATGATTACGAAATGAAAATTGTTTTATCTGACCCTAACAGTTATTTTAATTGCGCGCCTCGACGTCTACCGTATTCCCATAAAATTGAATTGCAAAAAATTTTAGACGATTTGCTTGCAAATAATGTTATTCGTGAGAGTAATTCTCCTTTTGCTTCCCCAATTGTGTTGACTCGAAAGAAAACAGGTGAATTGCGGCTATGCGTTGATTACCGCAATTTAAATAAAATAACCGTAAAAGATAACTTTCCATTACCACTTATTGAGGACCATCTAGATAGATTACGAAATAAAAAATATTTTTCGCTCCTTGACCTCAAAAGCGGTTTTCACCATGTGAAAATGGCCGAGGAATCTATAAGGTTTACATCATTTGTAACACCTATGGGGCAATTCGAATATATGCGTATGCCTTTCGGGTTGAAAAACGCCCCCTCGGTTTTTCAGCGCTTCATCAATAAAACCTTCAAAGAACTTATTGGTGATGGCAAGCTCTTGGTTTATATTGATGACTTGTTGATTGCGTCCGAAACTAAAGATGAACACTTTATGATTTTGAAAGAAGTTTTAGATATTATTTCGAAAAAAAACTTACAACTACGTCTTGATAAGTGCGTATTTATGTACGAAAAAATTAAATATCTTGGGTACGAAGTTTCGGCAAATGGTATTGGTGCGAATAGTGATGGTTTAAAAGCCGTCTCAGATTTCCCCATACCAACAAATCAAAAGAAGTTGCACTCATTTATAGGCCTGTGTTCTTACTTTCGCAAGTTTATTAAAGACTTTTCTTTATTAGCTCAACCTTTAAACGACCTTTTGAAAAAAGATGCGAAGTTTGAATTCGGCGAAAAACAATTGGATACTTTTAATTTATTAAAAGAAAAACTTTTGAGTGCTCCTCTTTTAAGAATTTTTAATCCAAACGCCGATACAGAACTACACTGTGACGCGAGTAGTATAGGCTTTGGCGCTGTGTTGTTGCAACGTCAAGATGACAACCAATTTCATCCGATTTTCTTTTTTTCGAAGCGTTCAACTGATCAAGAATCAAGATACCATTCTTACGAATTGGAAACGCTCGCTATAATTTACGCCTTAAGAAGGTTCCGAATTTATATAAGGAATCAGATTTAAAATTGTCACCGACTGCAAGTCGCTGACCCAAACTCTTAATAAAAAGATTTTGAATCCGAGAATTTCTCGATGGGCCCTAGAGCTTTCAGATTTTGACTACGTCATCGAACATAGAGATGGAAAGAGGATGGGTCATGTCGACGCGCTCAGCAGGTGCCACAACATTTTAACTGTCGAAACTGAGTCCTTTGAACACGCACTTGCTGCAGCTCAAGGAAAGGATCCAGTTTTGAAAAGAATTGTTGAGATGTTGGAGCAAAGGGATAGCCCCTCTTATGAGCTTATTAATGGGCTCGTTTATCGAAAAATCAATAAACAACCATTTTTGTATGTTTCTTCAAATATGGAGAGAAATATCATTCAAACTCACCACGAAGCATTATGCCATTTGGGTGTAGAAAAATGCTTTAATTTTTTGAGGAAAACATATTGGTTTCCTAATATGAAAAAGAAAATTAAGGAACACATAGGTAGTTGTTTAAAGTGCATGCATTTCTCTCAACCAAGCGGAAAAAAGGAGGCGGTGTTGCATAACATCCCTAAAGGAGACAAGCCTTTTGAAACAATCCACGTCGATCATTATGGTCCTTTACCAGCTTCTACTAGCAATAGTAAAAAACACATTTTTGTGATTGTTGACGGCTTTTCAAAATTTACGAAATTATATGCGGTGAAAAGTACGACAACGAAAGAAGTTATTCAGTGCCTCGATTCATATTTTTCTTTCTACAGCAAACCAACACGTATAATTTCGGATAGGGGAACATGTTTCACATCTGATGACTTTTCAACTTTTTGCGAAAAATATGCCATTAAGCACATCAAAGTTGCAACAAGTTCGCCGCAATCAAATGGCCAAGTTGAAAGGATCAACAGGTGTCTTACCCCCATGCTTTCGAAAGAGAGTGAAATTGATTCGAGTTGTTGGGTTAAGTCTTTGCGAAACGTTGAATTTGCTTTAAACAATACAATAAACAAAAGCACAGGTGTAAGTCCGAGCATTCTACTTTTTGGAGTTGATCAAAAGGGAATTATTAAAGATAATATTAAAGACTATTTAGAAGAAAACATTATCGAACCAAAACCTAGAGACTTAAAAGAACTTAAAGCGCAGGCAAACGAAAGAACTGTTAAGAGTCAGGAGAACAATAAAAATCATTTTTGACAAACACCACAAAAATCCGATTAAATATGCAATTGGCAATCTTGTTTTAATTAAAAATACTGTAAACACTCCCGGACTAAATAAAAAATTTTTACCTAAGTATAAAGGACCTTATGAGGTCGCCAAAATTTTGCCAAACGACCGGTACTTAATTAAAGATTTGAAAAATTTGCAAGTGTCTCGTATACCATACGAAGGCGTTTGCTGCCCAGAAAATATGAAACCCTATCTTTTGAAATAAGCCATCTATTTGCATGCATCAATCTTTAATAATTTTTTTTAATCTTTTATTGTTGAATTTCAAATAATTTCTTAAAATATGCTAAACTAGAAAAATCACAATCATTATGTAATTAAATAATGTAACCAATTAAAAAAAAAATGTTTTTTGAAAAAGTAAACAAACGAAAATAACAAAAAAAAATCGATTAATAAAAAAAAAACATACAAATATTATATGATGAAATCAAAGAATAATAAATTCTGTTCAATGAATGTAATCTTATAAATGAAAATACTGAAAAATGAAACTAATTACTATGTAAATTCAAATAAATACACATTCATATGTATTTCAAAATTTAAAGGAAAAATGTACCTAATTATTAATTTTATTTAATATACCTATCTAAACTTTATTTTATAATATCTTAATATTGAATGCATATATGTACAAACATGATATCGTAAATCGAGGACGATTTAAGGTCAGGATGACCGAGCTGTAAGAGACATCATCTCTTACATATACTATAAGCTATTAATATTATTTGATAAATGAAACTAATAATAATAACGTACGGCAACGCGAATCTACGATATAATGTTTCATGTTTTATGTTCCATTTTATTATTATTATTGAGAGCAAGAAAAGCTTTTTATAATGCATATGTTTCTTTCGAAATATTAACTGTTTAAATATAAAAGAGCTTAATGCTAAACTCTTTCTCAAGAAATCGAATGATTTTTAACCTGTTCTTATGTAAAACATTTTGTACTGTTCAAATAACGTTATGCGAAAGCTTTTCTCTTATTTTAAGAAAATGATATTATGTTCTATGTTATAAGTCACACTCTGAATAAAGAAGTCGAATGGACAAGTTTAATGTTTCTTTGCTTAAATTTTAATAAGTTTTATTTTTGCATGGTTTAATAAGTATTTGCTCGCATGGTTTCGCTTTTATTATTTTTTTTATCAAATTGTAATAAAATTTGCATGAAAGAACCTTACAAAACTGAATTGCAAGCATTGAATTCAGTTGAAATATTGAAATTTAAGAAAAAAATAAAAAAAAGGGTATTTCTTACAATACCAACTTTTAAGACTTTAGACCCGTGTGGCAGAAACTTTCGACCAACCGTCCGGTCTGGTATATTTTTTCTCATATGCAAGAAGATGTCAGCTAACATATATGTAAAAATCAGCTTTGTGCGGGTAGGTTTGCAATTTTGACAGTTTTTTTTTTAATTTTAGAAAAAATCAAGAAAGGATATACCAATTTTTTAAATCTTAGGCTTATCTGACAGAAGCTTTCGACCGTCTCTCAATTTTTTGTTTTTATATACAAGATGGCATAAGCTTACATATGTGCGAAACCTTTAGGTAGGTTGGTGTTTCAGTTTTGTCAATTTTATAAAATTTTGAAAAAAAATATATGGCAGCCCTGCGTCTACAGTAAAATAACCATATCATAATTTGTTGACTTGATTTATTATGTATTAGGACTATACGCAGTTAACGTGCTATATTTAATACCTACATCTGACTAATCAATGACATTTTTTAATAAATAAAAATAAAATTATAATTATCATAAAAATTCAAAAATCAGCATTCTAAAAGTAGATATGTTGCATTTGGAAGTTATTTTACATTTTGAAAAAAATAGGTGGCAACCCTAGAATTGCGGAAATTTTCTCAGATCTTTATTTTTTGACTAATCTGTTCACGAATAAAGAATACACTAAGTTTTAGCCTTGTACGTAACAAATTTCTCAAGTTATCAAATATCTTTTATTAATCTTGAAGACCTTTAGGTTCATAAGAATGTATGAACTAAATTATAAATAAGTGTCAGCCTTGTGCGAGTAGGTTAATTTCGACCCTTTTTTTGAATTTTGAAAAAATCAGATGGCAACCTTTCGTCCGCGGCAACCCTGCCAGACCGTGGTTTTCATACTTAACTGGTCCCAAATCAAGCATACACAAAGTTGTAGCCTTGTGTCTAGTAGGTTAGTCAAAGTGGCTGGTAGCTCTCCGACTATATTAAGGCCTGCTAACAAGGTAACAAGGTTATCCATTTTTAATTATGACATGTATACGTTCAATGGCTAGCAACGTTGAGCCAGAAGAGCAAGTTCATGCGATTTAACCGTGCATTTTGTTTTTCTTCCTTATTCTATTTCAAATTATTCACCCCACACCACTGCTATCTATATTCATATCCCTATTCGTAAAAATATTATACTATCCTTTACTGCATATGGGTTTAAATAAAGGGCTCCGCGAAATAAGGAACATAAAAAAGAAATAAGGTCAAGAAAAAAAAACAATGCATACAAAACATCAACAATGAAAATTATCAAATTTTGGGGTGTTATGTTTTTGGGGCCTCATTTCATTTATTTTTTGGGGCCTTATTTCATTATGAAATAAGGCTCCAACATTCAATTTGGGGCTTAATTTCATTTTATTTTGAAAAACAATTTGGGGCCTTGAAATCATGTTTCAATGTAAAACTGAGGTGATGTAAGACTTGAAGAGAAAACAGAATAGCTGAAAAAAATCGCGTCCATTGACGAACATATTTGCGTTGAATGTAAGTATTTTCTCGCAAATATTGTTCTGGTGCCTTGCAGGCATTTAAAAATGTATGCGGAATGCAACCTCAAAATTCAAGCTGAATCTATAGTGGAGGAACGATAGCCCAAAATAGTGCATTATTCAGGAACCCGGGGAACCTGCTCCGATTTTGATGATATTTTTTTTAATGTAGGAAATTGAAATTAGAAAAAAGTTAACAATTCAAAAATCGACGCTCTCAACAGGAAATTTTTTAAAAATTGAAAAACCAAATTTTTTTCAACAACTAAATAATTTTTCCTGTATTTGCTTTGAACAATTAAATTTACTTAATTTAAAAGTCCAAAACCCAAAACAGACAAACCCGCTTTAAGTCACAACGAGATGACAAACCATGCGCTTTCAGGCGGCATCTGCCCTGATAATAAACGACTTTTGCTCTTAGGCGATTGTGATTATAAATAGGTCTTACTGTGTTCTTGTTGTTGTTTATACTTATTCAAAAAATAAACAACCCGCTTTAACCAAATAGACCAACAAAAATTCCAAAAATTTTGCATAATGTATCATTTGATGATACTTTTTGTTTGTTTGTGACGTTGAAAGCTTAATCAGAAGGAATACAAAGTAAAGCTGTCGCTTTTTTTCATTAACTTCATAAACTCGATCCGGTATGGATTCGTTAAGTCTCATTACACACTGCGTCTCATTACGTCACTTGTTTGGGGCCACTTTTTTCACATTTTCGCCACAAATATCTGGAAATTTTGTATGGGAATGTTTAATACCTGTGAGTAGGTAAACATATTTTCCAATAAAAAATAATACATTTTATGTGTCATTTGGTTGATCTATTGGAATCTTCCAAGTTGTAGTAATGAACTGCTAAAAAATGTATGAAAAATTGGGTCACTTAATTGAGGCCATTTCAAGATTCTTTTGAAAAATTACATTTATTTATTATGTTTCTTGTCAATAAATAATGAGCATACCCATTTTTGCTTTGTAATAAGAGCTATACGATGGTTTGGATGGAATTAAATCATAGTTTTTTTCTTTTATCAAGCGAAATCTTGCTCCAGACATCTCAGATAGCTTCGTTTTAGGGGTTTTTAACTACAAACTGTGTACCAGCCTCATAAACTTTTCAATATAGCCATGCCCAAACGTTTTCGATGATGTTTAAGGTTGGTGAATAAGGTGGCCATGGCAAAAGTTTACGTTATTCAAATCAATCCAGATTCTAGTTATTCTGTATATGTGGATAAGGGTCATGCCTGGTGGAAGATTCAAGGTACAGGTCCAACAAAATGTTTTACCTTTGGAAATGCTCATTCCAACAAATATTTTTAAATACTTCCGATAGTCGTGGAAGTTATAAACCCCAATTTAATAATATTTGAGACGGTGATGTAATGTTATTGGGAGCAGTTTAACAACTCAAACCTCAAAACTGACAGCAATAACTTTTAAAAAATCTTGGAAAGAAATTTTCCTAAAGTTTCGTATAGGTATTTTTAGACCCAAAACTTTATATAAAATTTTTGGATAGTAGCTACGAAAAGTTAATACGTATGGCTCTATAGATAAGGATAAATAAGCTATAAAGGAAAAAAAAGCGACACTAGGTACCAGGGCCTAGATTAGCGCATGGACTTATTATTGGAATAGAAGATATGTATAATGTATAAACAAATATCTTTCTTTAAATTCAGAATATAAATGGCTATCAAAATTGGTGTGAGCTATGAGCTTTTAAAAAGAATTGAAAATTTAAAAAATAGGTAAGTTAGTGGTTTTGGCTTTGTCCAATTGGGCTCAGCTCCCTGCGCATTTGCACCACTTGCACATATAGCTGGTCCGTCTGGCCCTAGTAGGTACTCACTAGTAAAATTACCCAAGAAAAACTTCTTTTACTTCCTCCTATTAACTTTTACTACCAATTTCAATATTTGTGTCTATTCAGTTGACGCAAGCAATAACTGGATTTTTTGAATTAAAAATATTTTGCAAGAGAGTTGGAGAAAAAAAAGCTTTGTTTTTATTCCTTCTGATTTATTTTTCCAACTAAATTAAATAGAAAAATAGACAAAGCACCTTTGAAAAATTATGTGTTTATTCGGTTGAAGAGGAGTGTTTATTTTTGGAATAAGTATAAACAATAACAAAAACACAGCAAGACCTATTTATGATCACAATCGCCTAAGAGCAAGTCGTTTAGTATCAGGGCAGTTGCCGCCTGAAAGCGCATGGTTTGTCATCTCGTTGTGACTAAAAGCGGGTTTGTCTGTTTTGGGTTTGGACTTTTAAATTTTAGTAAAATTATGTACAAACGTTTTAACAAAATTTTGGAGTGTATTTTATAAGTAAAATTAATTGTTCAAAGCAAATACAGGAAAAATTTTTAGTTGTTGAAAAAAATTTGGTTTTTCAGTTTTTAAAAAATTTCCTGTTGAGAGCGTCGATTTTTGAATTGTAAACTTTTTTCTAATTTCAATTTCCTACATTTAAAAAAAAAAAAAAAACATCAAAATCGGAGCAGGCTCCCCGGGTTCCGAAGTAAAATGCTAATGCTCCTCCACTACCATGGCTGAAGAAGCGAGGAGAACTACAAGTGTCCTTGTTGCAGAGGAATTGTACAGGAAACAATCCAAGTATTTGTTTGATGGTTTGAGGTATTATTATCATATACAAAAAAGAACAAATTGGGGTCTTATTTCAATAAAAAATAAAAAGAGAAAACAAGTTGGGGCGCCTTATTTCATTTATTATTGGGGCTTTTTTTATTTCGATGGGGCGTTATTTCACTGGGGCGTAGTTTCATTATGAAAAATTACCCCAATTCGGGGCCTTATGTCGTTTTTTCTTTTGGCGCCTAATTTCGCGCAGCCAAAATAAAGTATTGTTTACATTTTTTAAAGTTAAATTAACCATAAAGTCAATGGTTTAAAAAAATTACAACAATTTGACAGATATTTTTTTTTGGTTCAATAAATCATTTAAATGTTAGGTTTGCTGGTAAAAATATGAGTGAACGATAAGCAGAATGAGCTTTGATTTATCACGTGCCCTAAAGGCACATTTTAAAATGTAAAGTCATACTTTGAATGAAATAAATGGTTTATTTTTTGTTAAATTAACACCACCGGTTTGAACCATGGTGTTGAATGACAATTTATTTTTTATAGACTGCTTTAATACTTCATTTTCAGAAATAATTAACATTTTTGCCAACTTTCATCAATGGATGATTTGTTTGGGGATTATTGTTTTCATTTATGTGCGAGTCTTCATTCGATGGAAATTTTACATTTAAACATATTGCACTTCTCATTGAGATGACAATTGCTTTATGAATTATAATCAGAGATATCTCTCATGCCTTAATGCTGATACCCAGAAGATATATTCTGGTATCAGCAATAAATAATAATCCAAAAATATTTCTAAACATAAAATTTAAATAAATCTATTTAATCCCAGATATCTGTCGTTAAAATTTTAGTTAGGCACCTATTTTTCTTTTCAGCTGCGTTATTGCGTTGGTAGTTGCCTATTTGCCTTTATCACCTTAACATAAGTCAATTTATTTAAACATATTTCCATACAGCTTCACTCATTTAGTATGTATTTTCGTTTAAGAAGTCAACTCTCTATTATTATCCGATTTATTAACTACTTTCCGTGCATGGGTCATTTTTTTTTTGTTTCGTTTGTCTTAATGAATCTTTGAGGTGGAACTCATAAATATTATGTTGCAATAAAAAGAAAGTCGTTAGTCACAACACTTAGAGCATTAACGGTATTTCATTTTTATTAAAGACTTGTTTAGGTTTTAAAGAAGGTTAGAGACCTTTTTATTGCAGTATTTATGTTTTTAATTTGGAAGCAAGTTTGTTTGATAGTTTTTTTTTAAGAACTATTACGTTAACTTAATTAATTTTAAATGTTATTTAATCTTTTCGTTTGGTTTTTTAAATAATAATTACTATATATTGCAACGCTATTTTCATTTTTTTTGCATTACTGATATTTTGTGGAAATATAAAATAATGGCATATCATCGGATGTGGCTTCAACTTATGACAGTAAATAGATAAAGCTTGCAATTAAAAAAGGTATAATTAAAAGAGGAAATCAATATACTGAAAGTATTAATCTTTTTTTTTCAGTAATTTATTTAATACAAACAGTCGTACAGTTATGAGGATGCCCAACTGTCAGTCTCTGATGGTTGGCTATAAATATCGATGAAATAGAATATGACTTTCAATGAAAAAGAAGTAATTGCTGGCAAAATTTCACAGGGAAAAAGAGCAGAGAGAAAGTATCGACCAGGTTATGATAAATCAGCTGAATCCAGGCTATTTTGTGAATCGACATACAAACAGGATTTAGTTCGGTTCAATTATGGCTGAATCAAATAAGGTTTGTTGTCTTTAATACAAGGTAAAGGTCATCATCGTGTCCTGTAACCCCGGTTGGGGCATAGATCGTCTACAGAACGTCTCCACCCCACACGGCCGGCAGCAAGGTATTTCAACTGTGGCCACGTCTTTCTCTGGAATTCTGCTTCTGCTAAGACAGTTAATTTATGATGTTCTTGATCTTCAAACCCGCCGTACACCCTGAGCATTCCATTCTCAGTGTGTGATCGATCGATTGCCATTTTCGCTTTCATAATATGTCGACGTCTAGCCACTCTTGACTATTTCTGTAGTAGTAGTAGTAGTTCTTCCACTGGTGTCTCCTGTAGAATAATTGGTCGAACAGAATGGTGTAGCTGTGGCGTGTAGCACTGTTAAAGTATAAAGTCAATTCAATTCAATTTCTTTTATTGAACATTATATATACAATCTGGCATATAACTAATATGATACTATGATAAATTTACATTTGTTGGCACATAGGGGGCCTAACGTTATACAATGTCTTAAGTTTAACAAATTATAGATATATAAATTACATGTCAAAAAATTTAAATTAAAAGTCGGCTGACTTAATCGTCCTCAGGGTGTTCATTCCCGGTTGTCAATGGTTAAAGTATAAAGATACAAAAATAGTATACAGTGCCACAGTGAGAAGCTGTAAATGTAGCAAGAAATGTATGGTGTAGCAGAAGTTAAACAAAATTCAACTCTTGCTACAAGCTGCAACTACATTCATTCTGTTCAAGGGGTTAGTACGCTGATGTGTGGAGCGGCCTGTAAGCATTATTTGGGTCTCTTTGCTATTCTTAGACCACTCTGTCACGGTAAAATTTGCCGTGACAAAATTTGTTCTTTCAGTTACCCAAATCCTTTCCCCGCATTTCCGTTTCTTATTCTTCCCTACAGGTGTTTCTCTCAACATGCTGAGAGAGAGAAGGGCAGCCATGGTCCATCAGCCATCGGTTCTTTCTCTCAGTATGTTGAAGAAAACAATATGGTTGATATACGAGTGGAGGAGTTTTCCTCTCACTAGTTGACAGATGGGCGCACAATGGGACCTCATGTATGGAGAGCGTGCTCAAAATGCAAAATTGAAACTGACGGTTTCGTGTAAAATTGAAATGCGGATTTAAAGTCCACATGATTGTTCATCAATATGTCAAGTTTTGAAGTTTTGGGAGACAGAAGGTTGATAGAAAATAAGCGATAAAAGTATCAATTCATGTAAATTCTAAAATCCATTGCGCAGTTGTTGGTCACTTGAAAATTCGAAAAAAATAAATTCGTGGTGAATACAAAAATATAAAAAATATATTGGCATCAAATGAAGGTCAGTAAAAACAAAAAAAATGTTTTTTTTTAAATTTAGATCAATATATTTCCCTTAAATTTTAAAAAATTGAAAAGTTACGTAGAAAATATTCAAAAAATCTTATTTCGATTTTGCGCACCATGCTCTCACTTTTGACTTCTGTTTCATATAGAGGAATATTGATACTACTAGAGCACGTATTCAGTTTTAAAAGCATCGTGCGCAAAATTAAAAAATAAATTTTTGAACATTTTCTACGAAATTTTTCAATTTTCTTAAAATGCAAGTGAAATATGTTGATTTAATTTGATAAAAACATCTTTTTTATTTTTACTGACCTTCATTTGATGCCAATATATTTTTTATATTTTTGTATTCACCACGAATTAATTTTTTTCGAATTTTCAAACGACGCAGTTGTTGGTCAATGGATTTAAGAATTTACATGAATAGCTACTCTTATCGCTTATTTTCCATTACCCTTCTGTCTCCCAAAACTTCAAAACTTGACATATTGATGAACAATCATGTGAACTTTGAATCCGCATTACAATTTTATGCGAAACCGTCAGTTTCAATTTTGCATTTTGAGCACGCTCTCCATACAAGAGGTCCCAGTGTAGGGCGGTCTGCTACAACACCGTGGGTGACAGTTGGTCCCCTAATCCAAAATGACCGATTGACAGATAGATGGTCTGCTAAACAAAAGCGCGGGTGACACTTGGTCCCCTAAAGCGGATATCACTAATTTTGAGAATGGCCAAGGGCCCAACATAAATCCATAAATCGTCATAGTTCATGCAAAATGTAAAAAATGGAACGTTATTTGCCAATCCCTAACTCTTCCCCAAATCTAACAAAAGCCCACCGACGTGGTTTTCTTTTTTTAAATCGCATATTAGAAAATAGCTGCCAAATGTTCCTTCGAAAAACATAGTCAAAAATCATCGGTTACTCTGCTGCCAGCTGGGGCTTGAGGCTCCTATTTTAAACATTTCTCAATCCCAATTTTCTTTTATCAGAATGTAGGCCAGTCGGCAGAGTCAAACAATTGTTTCATAATACAAAAATTTAACTAATAAAAAATGTTATCATTGGAAAAGGAGCAGTACAAAATTTTGTTAAGATAATTCAAATGTCTTTCTTTTTATACTGAATGTTTTTTGAAGAATTTATACATTGAATACATAGGCAGTACACAGATCGTGCTGAAATTTAGCTCCCACATTTCTCTCCAAACACCAGGAGAATATCACATAAAACAGCTGTTCTCAGAATACAAATTTTACTCAACAATTTCAAAGAATTTTTCTTCTTAAATATTTCAAGTAAATCTGATAAAATAAAATGGGTTTTTCTCGAATATCTCTCTCTTCCAATTTTCATTTTAACAAAGTAAAGTCTATCTAAATCTTAAGAATAAAATAATCTGTACAAATTAAGCTCGAGAATAATGTGGCGAACAACTATTTCATGCACTTAATTTTGACAGGCATCTTGGTGATGTATAGTAAGAAATGAAAATTTAATTGGATTTGCGTACTGCTCAGCCAAAATACTAGGTACAATTTTGGAGAGAATTTTGTATGGGAGTAAAATTTTACCACGTTCTACAAAGATATTGGCTAAAACATGTTATTGATATTGGCTAAAACAACCATTAACAACCACGCCATTCAGTATGAATGATCTTACCATTTCTTATCATAAATATTTAATGAATATTTTTCAATTAATTAATTTAATTTTATTTATTTATTATCTTAAGGAAATCCAAAATAGAGAAACTAAGATTAAAAATTGCATCGTTTTAAGAAAACCTATAAAATCGTCAAAATATCTTTGAACTACAAATCTTTATTTTTAATTTCGAGGACATTTATTTGATTTTAATAAACAATAAGGGTATTCATGCAACAGCGTAAAGTCGTCGTAATCGTAGTAAAATTGTAAACTTCGTAAATCTGTCAAATTTTCCATACAAATTTTGACAGAATTACGAAGTTTTAAAAGTTTACAACGTTTACGACGACTTTACACTGTTGTATGAATACCCTTAATATATTGAATGATTCGGTTGCTCGAAAACCATGCAAAGTTATTTTTTTTTTCATCAGAATCACAGTTTTTAAAGTTAAGCTCTTAAATTTCCCGGGGCTCAGCTAAGTCCGAAGGGTATCAACAGAAGAGCTTTGGAAAAAAGGTGGCATTTACTCTTGTGGTCAAATTCAATAGGATCCTTTCTTTAATGATGGATTCTATCGATATCCTTAACTTTCGTTTATTCACCTTAAGGCAATAGCATGGTTTACTCTAAATTTTATCTGAAAAGGAATTTTCAAGGCAAATGTTAACATTTTTCACTCAATACAGACACCTACATATCTGAATTTCGGTTTTCAATTTCTGAAAAAAATTATTAAATGAAAATATAAGTTGCTGAATTTTATTGAAAATTTAAATTAACTGAAGTTACCTTGTTTGTTTCGCCAAATGCTCTACGGGCTTGAACAAAAACGCAGCATTATTTTTCCGTCAATTCCCTATAGGGGCTTAAGAAAAACACAGTAAACATGTAAATTATTAAGCCCCAATTCACATTTTAATTCAGTTTCCTTAAAGCTTGGGAAAACATTAGCTTACATGTAAAATTGTAAAGCCCCAACCTCGTCGAATTTCCTTAAGGCTTGGGAAAAAATTGCTAGCCCCATTCTCATTTTTTTCTAATTCCCTAATAGCTTGGAAAAAACACATTTAAGGCGTAAATTGGTTAGCCCCAACTCTGAATTTCCGTCCCTCTTGTTTCTTGTAAGGCTTGGAATAAATAAGGCCTATGTTCTTATATTCAAATTGCTTGCTCTCATCTTCGATTTTTCATCCAATTCTGTGGGGGCTTAGAAAAACATACTTTCATGCAAATTTTTCAGCCCCAACCTTGTTTTAATAAATACTACAAAAAGACACAAATATTATATCTATGATTTAAGGGATCATTTTTTGTCTCATCAAGTGTTTTCAAGAAATTTAGGTTTGAAAACGAAAAAAAAATTCAAACATCGTAATGTATTGTATTGTGCTATTAAATTAACTGTACCAATCGACGGTGGGGGGGGCTTCAGCCCCTATAGCCCCCCCTCTGGATCCGCCACTATCTGCTGCCATAAATTTCTCCTTATTTTCGTTTGATTTAGTGCGCGAAATTTGGAGGGGACAAATGTATTCAGAAGGTCGAAATTGAACTTCTGAATCATTGACATTTTGTTTTTTGGTTTGACTTTCTCAAAAAAAAAATAGTGGGAAAATGGCTGAATGCGTTCATTGTATTCGCCGCTCCTGGAAGTGAAATCAGCGATCGGCGAATTCTACAGTGACTGTGCATAAAGCCAGGGATATATGCGAGTAAGTAGGACCGATTGGCTGAAAGCACGGGGGTTGAGTGCAAGATGTAGTTCGAAAAGACATTAAAAAATCTGGACGGACACTTCTTGACAGAAGAGTAGAGCGAAAAGTCGAATTTTTATAAAAGAGAGAATTAAAACGGAGAAGGAAAGTGTCGAAGATTTAGAAATTTAATTTTGATAATTTAATTGGAAAACGAAAAGTTAAATTTAAAAAAAAAAGGTTGAAAAGAAAGTTGAAAATTGAAATGAGGTGAGAAAATCAGAAAGTAAGGAGAAAGTTGTGAGTCAAAAGGTAGCAGAGGAATTGGAGGAGAATAGAAGCAGAGGGAATCGTTGGCAGTTAATAAAAAGATAAGTAGAGTGTTTGATTTTCTTTATAATAATTATTGTAGTTCAGTTTCCGTTTTTCTTAAACTCCGAATTGGGTAAATAATATAAATCGGTTGGCTTTTGTTTCGTTAAATTCTTCTCGAAATTGCGAGACGCGTGACCCATTCAGAATTTTCCGTTGGTTTCTTTCGGGACATGACAATAACGGTCCATTTTGTTCCTTAAATTCTTTGTTATTTTCTTTAAAAGATCTTGGATTTTAATCCTACTTGCAAGGTTTCCCAAGCAATTCAAAAGCATTAAAAATCCCTATTCAAATTACAAATTCTTTTCTTTTTTGTATTCGATATTTGCTTTCACCGTCGCACAGTGGGTTGGGTAGTGGAAAAAAATCGAAAAAAGAAATGTTTACTTTCTTGTTTCTAAATAAGCCAAATTGAAGCTAACAATCCCGAGAACATCATCCAAAAGGTTTTTTCTGATAAAGCTTAGCCACCAGCTATAAGCGCAGCTCTGAATGTCACCTTAACTGGCTAACTCAAAATAAGAGAAAACTATAGAGAGAAGCAATACGCGTCGCGCTCAAGATTAATAAAGAATAACAAATTGAGTTTGAATTTTTTCATGATCTCTGATAAGTACAGTTATTCTCACTTTTTTTTTTATTTCGTTAACTGCAAGTTGTAGGGTCTTAAATCAAGGTTAAAATCAAGGTTATTATTACGTAGAGAGTGCTTAATTTGAATGGACCTATTTTTTGCGTGTCATTACTTGTTGCAAAAAAATATTTTTGAAAATAAAGACAAGATTATGATCTTTAAAAAAAAGTAAGATTCATCTGCCTTTACCTGGCTTTTTCCTTAATACAACCTATTATTTTCATGCATTTTTAACAGAATGTGTTCAAATAGAGAGATTTTTGAGGTATAGATGTCTGCTCCATCAATCAAAGTTCCAAATCTTTTGCACTTTATGTTAAGAATATTTAATGTAGAAGGTATTTTGGAGCCTGAAGATGACATTAAGTTAAAAGGTCACCTTTCTTCCCAGTGCTCAAACATTAATAAACGCTGGCAAAAGAGCAAAAAGACGAAAAGTATTTTTTTTGAAAAAAACAAAGACTGGTTTGACCAACCACATATTTTTCCCGTGAACATTGAGTGTCTTGAGAATATGTCCAAAAATCAGGCTTCGGAAAATAAACGTGGTAGGCCAAGAAAAATGTTTGAAGTGTGCTGCAGCAAAACAAAGAGGCAAAAAGTTGATGATTTGATAAGAACAAGGTCCTTGGAAGAAATAAAAAAATATTTAGTTTTTGATGCAGATTTATCCTCATCACATGAGGAAAGTTTAGTATTTATATTTTTTTAGTGTTTAAGGATTCTGTTTAAGAAGTTAAAAAATATATATTCATATTAAATGCATAAAAGCACTTTGAACATGTTTTTTCATTTTTTTCCTCGATGCCCATACATTCAACACACTGTGCGTCGGTTCTGCTCCGGAAGTTTGCAATTTCCTTGTTCTCAAAAAAAAATTGCTGGCGCCCTTTTTCTTTTCAGGTACTACGCCCCTGCGGCGATAAAACCAAAACTTTAATTTTTTTTATAGCGATATCATTAATCACCAATTGATAACACTGGTCTGCAACGAAAATCACCTTTAAATAAAAATATACTTTTCTAAAGGATTTTGGCATGCTGAATCCGAATTCGAAGTCAAAATTACTCCAGCACGTCACGTTTTTGAGATATTCCAATTCAAACATGTCAAAAACCCGTTTTTTACATTTGACGTCGAATTTCTTCACAGATAGAAAATTCTTTTAAAAACTAATAACAGGACGTGAAAGAACTATATTTCATTTCTCTAAATCATTTTAAATTTTTTTAAAATTCGTTTTCCTCCCAAAGATATTGTAATTTCAAGGAAATCATCCAAGAACTACTTAGCTCTTAAAAAGCTCTTAATTGCAACACTGAAAATTAATTTTTTGGACTCCCACTTAGATTTTTTTCCCCCTTTTAACCTTGGTGTAGTTTCAGATGAACATGGTGAAATGTTTCATCAGGACATTATGTACATAGAACGAAGATATAACGGGAAATGGTCAAAAGCAATGCTGGCAGATTTTTGCTGGTCAATTTTTCGTCAGACAATGGAAAATATGAAAAGAAAAAAAGCTACAAAATAATATGTTTAAGGAAAAAGGAAGAAAAGTAGGGAAATTCTATTATTTTCCAAAAATCAATATGTTTTTTACAGCGTAAATCATAAAAACTACGAAATTTCTGTTGTTTTTTTTAAATAACGGTTTAAAATATGGGTGAACATTGATGGATGATAACAAATCTGATTTCATGTGAAAGCTAATATTATGTGGAGTAAGTCCTCCAAATTTGAGCAGATTAGGCACAATAGTTTGTTGTTTTTACCAGGTCAACCAAGTCTAAGAGGGCTCTTTTTTTACAAATCAATCATATTTTTCAAAAATCAATTTAAAAAAAACTGGACGTGATAGAATTTTTCTGAAACCAGATTTAGATTCGAAAAAGTCAAATCTATCATAATTTCAAAGAATTACTTGAAAGCGAAAAAAAAAGTTGATTTTTGCAGACCAGTGTAATCGAATCAATTAGTGAGCCCACCCCTTTAATTGAGCTAGTCGTGGTGGTAGCATCCCAAGTGCTACCTCTTGTTGCACTTTATTTAGTTCGAATTCGAACTTGTTGCATATTTTCTTTTGGTTGACATTCGTCTAACCAAAAGTCGTGGTCATTTCGTTCGTGACGGTCGGGTTGTTAATACTTCGTCGTTTTTTTTTTGTTTGTTTAGTTAAATTTATTAAATATTATTAATTTGTTCGGTCTCGGTTCGGTTCGTCGCGTCATAGAAAAAGTGCAACAACTCGGCTCTCCCTTCACTTGCAGTGTTTGCCACATCCCGTTCAGCCTACTGATGGTATTTGCCAGGAGACATGTGTCATCGGCAAAGTCTAAATGATTGAGCCTTTCAAACAGTCTCCACTGAATGCACGTCGCTCATCTGTACCAACACTTGCCGACAATAGGTCGTCCATCGCCAGCAGCAAAAGAATTGACCATATAACACCCCTTTGTCTCAAACCCTGTGGCACTACAAAGGAGTGAGATAGCTGCCCATTGTGTAAAACAAACCACCTTGCATTGTTGTAGGACTTTCTAATAACGGTAAAAAATTTTCTTGGAATTTCTCTACCAAGCAATGATCTCCATATACATTCTCGGTTAACTCGATCAAAAACCTTCTCAAAATTCACGAACATCTGGTAAAGTGGTGATTGAAACTTCATCGACGGTTCACTTTCGGGTGAGTCTTTGGGATATTTGAAAGATAGATATGTACTTTAAGATAATATGCGAATATTAATAAGCAATTAAACCACTTTGCAAATGCAGTTATAAGACAAAGAAATATAGTTTATTTTGGAAAACAGCTCATACCTATAACTTGTTAGAATTTAAAAGGAAAACTTTTGTTTTATCAAAAATATAATTTTATATATTTAAAAAATGTAATACCCGTTTTAATTGCTCTTTGGCTGGATAAATTTACCTGTAAAGAATAAAAAAAAATATATTAAAATATTATACCAGTTTTATTCACATATGTACTTAATATGTACAAACATATTATATACAAATAAATTAAAATTAATGGCACTCAATAGTCTAAGAGCCAACGACATAAAAAGTCAAGTCATATGCGTAAACTTGTTAGTCACATCAGTAATAGCCTTTATGTTGAACCATTAGCTGTTTGTCTGCCTACCTAAACATATGACGAACGGGTGTAAATTTTGACGTAAATTTTTTACATCGATGTATTTCAATGCCTATTGGTCGGAGGGAAAAAGTGTGCATAGATGAAATATTTAGCTTGCAATTTTGAACAATTGTTGGATTTTGTAAAGTGTTTAGAAAGAAGTAATATTTGTTGTGGGACATTTGCCAAAATTTAATTTTGAGACCCCGCGGCCGTTTCTAGCTAAAAAAACCACAATTCAAAAAAGTGGTTAGAAAAACCATTTAAATTTACATCGATATGTTGTCAAAATTACTTATATCTAATGTTTTGTTGTGGCTCTCTTTTCTCATAAATATCGACTGAATATCAATTTTAGTATGCTGTATAATGTTAAGAAAGCAAGTTTCAACCAATTCGAGCATTTTATTCCGAAAAAATAATCGAAAAAGCTAAAAAATCGATCGATTTTTTCTGGGGTTTTGACAAAGGTTATTTCATGACATTTTGAGGAGTAGTTTTATGTACTATTTTTTTAGCAGGAGGTTGCAAAAGTTAAAAAATCATTAATAGTAACTGTGACCACATATCGACGCAAATTTAAATAGTTTGTGACCACTTTTTCATATTGCAGTTTTTTACTTAAAAACGGCCGCGGGGTCTCAAAATTCAATTTTGGCAAATGTCCCAGAACAAATATTACCTAATTCTCTTTGAATTGAAAAAAAAAAATATTCCGGCACCCCTAATGCATACATATATTTATATGTACTAGACTATTTAAAAAAAAAGTTGTCTTGCAAACAAGCTCAAAAGTTTCAGTTGTGTAAAAAAAAGACGTGTGTGAAAATTTGAGCTCTTAAAATTCATGTTTATAGTATGGGAGAAAACACCTGTTTGTATTTGGAATTTTATACCTTAATAATGACAGGTATTTAAAATGACGGCATACGTTTTTCTTCTAGAAAATTGAACTCTCTACAAAAAAAGGTCATAACTTGTTTTACCGTAAATCCAGCCGTTTTAAAGTTACAGCCAGTCAAAATCATTCCATAAAATTACCATACATTTATTTAACGTTAAATTAGCATTTTTTTTCGCAATTGAAGATATTATGGTAACTAACATCACTCTTATCGAAAAATGACTTAAGACCTTTTTTTTGTAGAGGAACAAATTTCCTTTCCAAAGGTGCCTAACAATACAATTCACTTCAATTAATACAATATTATATTACATTAACTAACTGTTGTAGGGAAGGTAGCTAGGTAGGTACTGTTACTTTTTTATAAAAGTAAAAATTTGTTCTGAAAGTATTATAGAGGATGTTAAAAAATTCATAAGTAGGTTATCATGTTTGAAAAAAATCGATCATGTGGTTTTCGAAATATGATTTTCAAAAAAAGAATATTGAAACATGTTTTTAAAAATAAAAAAAAAAAATCTTTTCCAAAAATCATTCCCACCCTTTATTTGTGCTTTGTGCAAATATTTAAAGCCAATGACTCATACCACTGTCTTGCTTAATGACCCCAGATTGAAGCAATTAGATAATCAATTTTCATAAGAAGTTACCCGGAGCTGAAAGCTAATCAAAAACTATAATTGACAATTAGAAAAGTTCACCTCAAAATATAATACGATCAGGGATGTATACGTATAGGCAAAATCTGAATAAATTACTTAACTTCTAATCAATATAAAAGGAAAGGAGTTTGATATGTTGTCATGTGATGAATAATGCCAGTTTTTCTTCTCTTTCCCATTGCAATACCTATACAGGTTAGGTAAATTAGGATAAACAATATTCGTCCCATACTGAAACTGGGTGAAAACATTTCATGTACCTACCATGAAAATGAAGAATCAAGAGTCTATAAAAGTATTTCACATGAAATGGTAATTTTTTTTTTGTTGTGTATCATAAGGAAAAATAATAATCTTGGTACAATCTACGCATATGACACATGTTTTGAAGATAGTTTAAAATTTTAACTGAATCATATGATATTAACACTAGGCCTCCGAATTGTTTAATGATACGTTCATTACTTATCGAAAAGATAGATCTTTTGAATCCACTGGACTAACGAGAGGTGGTGGTGTTATTATTGCTGTGCGGGCGGAGCTGTTAAGTCATGAAGTCATTCTTGAAGATACTATAATTGAACAACTTTGTATCCAGGTACTATTACCAGAAAATCAGCATAATCTCTTTGTATTTATTTCATACATTCCTCCCAAAAGTACTATTTCTTTATATAACGCTCATTTAAATAATATATCATCTATTGTTAATCATATTGATAATAATAATTCTCATGTAATTGTCCTAGGCGATTTTAACTTAGGGGATATTATATGGGTTTATGCTGATGACGATCAAATTCTATGTCATTTAAATGTTACTAAAGATATTGAATATGAAACAGTTGACTTTCTTTTTGCAATGAATTTCCATCAAATTAATAATGTTTTAAATGATAATAATCGTATATTAGACCTAGTATTTATAAATAATGAACTTGAGGCTAAAATTGAAGCAGTTTACTTGCCGATTTTGAATAATTGTTGTCATCATAAGGCACTCGAAATAGAATTAAACATTTTAGATCTAGATACGCTTAATTTTATAACCTCAGATTATTTGGAATATGACTTTGCCAACGCCGACTTCAACGCTCTAAATTCGCACTTTAGTCAAATAAATTTTGAAAAAATCTTTGAGCTTCTTGATTTACAAGATTCATATAAGCTTTTTCTTAATGTGCTTGAGGAAGCTTTTACAAGATTCGTTCCACAAAAAATAAAAAAAAGATACGGCAAGCCAAATTGGTCAAATAAAAGGTTGTCAAACTTAAAAAATAAAATGCTTAAATTGCGTAAGAAGAGTAAACTAAATCCATCATATTCCGAAGAGTATAAGAAATGTAGACGCGACTATGAATCATTGAATCTTTTTCTCTTTAATCAATATTTATGGACAGTAGAATCTAAAGTTAAAAAAGATTCGAAAGCATTCTGGTCATATTTAAATTCAAAGCGAAATTCATTTGGTCTTCCTATGAAAATGTTTTTAGATGGGATTGAAACTTGTAAGGAAAGTGAAATTTGCGATATGTTTGCAACTCACTTTCAAGCTAACTTTGTCGCAATACCCACTGATTTGTCATCAATTAATTTTAACATCGAACCAATATGCGATATTGGTAATTTAATATTGACTCAACAAGAGGTGGAATTGGAACTCGAGGCTCTTGAGGCAAATCCTAAAAGTGCTCCTGACAATATTGCTCCAATTTTTTTAAAGATGTGCAAAAATTCGTTAGCCCATCCGTTACTTTTGATATTTAACAAATCTCTTTCTTGTGGTGATTTTCTAGATACCTGGAAATTCTCTTTAATAAATCCAATTTATAAGTCAGGCTCAAAACAAGACATTAAAAATTATAGACCAATATCGAAACTTCAATTGATTCCTAAAATATTTGAAGCTGTTGTAAAAAAGCGTATGTATAACGATGTGAAGCAAGGCATTAGTGAACAGCAACATGGATTTGTAACGGGTCGTTCCACAGTAACAAATCTTGCCGTTTTTTCAAATTTTTGTTTAAATAGTATGGAACGTGGGGGTCAACTGGATACCATTTACACCGACTTCTCAAAAGCTTTCGATAGAGTTCATCATAATGTTCTACTAAAGAAACTTGAATTACTAGGATTTCATTCTAACTTTCTTAAATGGTTACAAAACTATTTATCGGGTCGTTATCAATATGTCAAGATTGGCTCACAATTACCTAAACAAGTTTTCAATTATTCGGGTGTTCCACAAGGAAGTCATGTAGGTCCTCTGCTCTTTCTTCTCTTTAAAAATGACCTTCCAATGTCGATCAAACATTCTAAATGTCTTCTCTTTGCCGACGATATGAAGCTATCTTTACAAATCAAATCAACTGCGGATTGTTTTAAACTTCAGTCTGACCTAGAAAAAGTTGCAGATTGGTGTCATATTAATTGCCTCAACTTAAATATTTCAAAATGCAAAACTATGAGCTTCACTAGATCCTTGTATCCAGTTGTTTACTCTTATGATATTAGTAGTATTCCTCTTCAAAGAGTCAAAGAACAGAAAGATTTAGGAGTCATCTTCGATACCAAGCTTAATTTTAATAATCACTATAATTACATCATCTCTAAAAGCAATAGATTATTAGGTTTTATCAAGAGAAATTCTAAGGATTTTCGTGATCCATACACTTTAAAGTCCTTATACATATCTCTGGTAAGATCAGTGTTAGAGTATGCTTGTGTTATTTGGTGCCCAATGTACCAAAATAGTATAACCCGAATTGAACAGGTACAAAGAAAATTTACTAGGTATGCTCTTCGAAAGTTCAACTGGAACAATAATATTTTACCTTCTTATCAGGAAAGATGTTGTTTAATTGACTTAAGTACTCTTCAATCACGTAGAAAATATTATCTTATTATGTTCGCTAGAGATATTATGGAAAATCATATAGATTGCTCATATTTGCTTGCACTTTATCCTCTATACGCTCCCTCAAGACACTTAAGAGAACGCCAACTATTTAGTGTACCGCGGCATTTTACAAACTATGGGAAAAATGATCCTATAGCTAATTCTTGTCAATGCTTTAACTCTGTCAGCGATGAAGTCGATTTATATGTTAGCAGAGATAGGTTTAAAAACACTTTAAAGAATGTATTATAAATAATTTTGTTATTTATTTTGTGTATTTAATTGTATAACTTAAATTATATGTCAATTTATCACTGTACTTATGTTCTATCATGTATTTATTTATAATAATTACTTGTAGTAATTTATTAAAATGTTAGAGATATCATATTCTAATAGAATTAAGTTTCGATAGAATGAATAAATAAATAAATAAATAAAACAAAGTAATTGTAAATCTTATGTAAGGATGACTATTTTTAGTATAAAGGTAACGATTATCGAAAACCAAATGCAAATAATGGTTTGTTGATAAAACTTGGCATCAGTAGTGGTTCATTTGTCATAAAAGCCAATAATCAGAAGAATCCATAAAAATATCTATTTTGAAAAGCTGTTTTTTGTGGGAGGGGGGTTGAAGAAATGGTATGATATCATTTTAGATGTATGGTTAAGTGACCATGGATGGATCGATTCAACCTGTCACTTAGACATAACGCCAGCGATAGATAGTTTTTAAAAGTTCAAATTGGGACTTAGACTAGTGATCTATCCTACCTCGTTGTAGCCAAGGCAAAGCTGCGGTTATCCAGATCAAAGCCAAAACAGGGAAACACTTTGAGGAAGTATGACGTGCGTCAGACGGCTGCAGTCGCAAGAAATCGCCAAGTTATTTTCCGATCGAGTCTCTCGCCCCTCTAAAATAGTCCTATGCCGCCAACTTCAAGCATCGAGAACCAGTTAAAGAATCGCCAAGACGCCATCAGAGATCCCAACTCTGACTCGCACGCCCACCACAGGGACGCTGCAGGCTGCAGGTAAACGCAGCGAAGCAACAGGCATGCCACGAGGCACTGCATAGAAGGACCAGAGCATCTCGCGAGCTCTACGAGCAGAAGAAGACAGAAGAACACCGGCTTGTCAGAAGGAAAAGAAAGCATGGGTAGCGCGCGATCGAGGAAATAGAGGGATGCAATTGCAGGAATGAAGTTCAGAAGTTTAACAAAGAGGTAAAAAGAACCCCCCAAAAGGTTACAAGCCTTGAACTTAATCAGGTTCGATCGGGGGAACATCCTGGTAGAACCGCAGTCGGAAATTGTATAAATTTTTCCGATGCTATGCAGATTGCACTATTCAACCTGGACGAAACGCGATGTGGGCCAACAATTCCGTCAACCTGATCTCGATAAAGTAAAGATAGATATATCTAAACTTAAGTCAAATAAAGCAGCTGAAGCTGATGGCCTTGCGATTGAGCTATACAAAAGGGCTAGGAATGAATTGGTTAGGAGTAAGCACCGGCTCGTCTGCAAAGTATGGTCGGAAGAAACCATGTCCGATGAATGAAACGTCAGTATTGTTTGCCCGATCCTGAAGAAAGGCGATCCTCTCGACTGCAACAACTACAGAGGCATCGACAAAAAAATGTAGGTCTCCTCCATTCCTGCCAACAACATGCACACAGGAATGGTTGAGAGTTGTAGTCACTAGGCCCTGGTTCCATACGAGCTGTTGCGCCACCAATTTTCTTTTGATCTTGTAAGAACCCAGGAGTTATATCGCTGAGATCAAACGAAGAAGTACTATTAAGGAAATAATTAAAGTGGGCGTGCCAGTGGGCGGTTTTAAATAAAATCATTTTCTGATTTTATTTCTTGCTAATGAAAACAAGCTCTGATAATTTAGCTCATTAAAAGTAGTAAGAAAGATAATATAATTGAATGAATAGCTCAACAAATCCACTTACATAGATACAGTGTTTACACTTACTTAACTCATTAATTTCAATAGCACCATAAAAGAATTTGTATTGTAAATACAAATGAACATTACTCTGTTTTAATATTTGGAAATACAAATACTTTTATTCAATAACAAAGCATAGAGCCGAAGCTATACGCTAGACATCAATTATTTATGTGAGAAACAAAAATTAAGCACACAATTGTCATTTAAATTTTTGTTCTTAAACCAAATTGAAATTCAAATTGCCACATGGCACAATGCAAGTGTTTCATTGTACAATGACATACACCCATTAATCATGCCTTTATTTATTCTTTCGAAAGTAAAGCTAGTTTTGAAAACTTGCACAATGGTTTTCTAAAATGTGAAGGTGATATAACTTACAAACATAGTGCAAGGGCCTATTCGCTTATTTCGCAGAATATATTTATTATGTAGATGACTCAATTTAAATTGTTTAACTTCTCGAATATTATTTTAAAAATTCAAAATTTACAATTGAGTCATCTGGGGTCTCTATTCCATGGAACAAACCTTCATACATCACACACAAATTATATGTGAAAAATAAGAACCAGGTCTTATTCTTCCTCAAGAGTTTTGAAGACTTTTCGTTGTGAAAAAGTCAAAAGGGAAATCATTTTTTTTTCTAGCGCCTGGAAGAATGACAACGAAAAAAGTTTCGGATAATCAATTTTCTATGGCAGTTTAACTTATAAAAAATGTCATGTTTTATGAAATCGTAATGTGTTAACAAACAACAATATACTCGTACCTTTATACCGAAACAAAAATAAATAAAAAATTCACAGCATAAACAAAATCATACAAATTAAATGATGAATTGAATATTTTATAAGAAAAATACATCAAGCGTCTGCCAGAAAATATGTGTCCCTGTTGAATATAAAACAACTTGAACTCAATTTAAATGTGTCTCCGCCAAAGACAATCTGCCGCGCTGCTGTTGACGCCCACAATTTCACTTTCACTCACATTATTTTGTATCCGCAGCAAGACAAAAATAAATTGAATAAAAGAAAATAACAGACGGAATGAAAATTTGATTTGATATCAAATTCAATAAGTGTATGTAGCATTTTTGATAGATTTTACGAGTACTCGTATCTATTTTGTTTTGATTGGGATTGAGTTTCTCTGTTTAAACGTTTGTTTTTTAATTTTGTGACCTTTTGACAAAAACTGATAAAGGTTAAAAGTTATACAAATTTGGCTATTTGAGACAATTATAAAAAGGAGGGAAGGGTAATTAAGTTAATACAAAAGGAGGAGAAGTATCTATTATGGCCTTGTACTTACTTGAAAATGTAAAAACATAATTAGACACCATTATATTTGAAATTAAATTTATAATTAATAACACCTTAATAACATTGTATGTAATTCAGGCGTAATTGAATTATAACGTTACAGTTATTGCAAATTAATTATAAATGCAATCGGTAATTTAATTGAATTACTTACTGTAATTGGAAATGTAATAAACATCTTGTAATTAAGAATTTAATTGAATATCAATAATTCCACTAACATATTTGAAGTGAAATTGGGCATTATAAAGCTTCAATAGCTTGCCTTATTGCTATTAAACTGAAATGGTTTGATCCATATAAAATAATGAGTGTCAAGTTAGCAAAGCAACTTTGACGAATCGAAAAATGAGCTGGTGGATAATTTGCCGAATTTGACGTTCAATGTTTTCTATGATTTTCTGGGTGCTTTGCTAACAACTCGAAAAGCGTGAAAAACTTCTTAGACTTAATGTTTTACGGGTTAATAATTTTCCGTTAATTAGTCATTAATTAGTGTGTTTTATATGTTTTTTTTTTGATTCATAGAAAACATTGAAACACAAATTCGAAACTGTCACAACTAATAAACGGCAAATTATCCACCTACCCATTTTTCGATAAGTGAAAGTTGATTTGGAAGCCTGACGCTCATAGAAAACATCACCCAAAATCACATAGAAAACATCGCATGAAAAATTTAATTTTTCACAACTAATCAACGACTAATTAATGGGAAATTATCAAGGAGTAAAATATTAAGTTTCGGAAGTTTTTACCACTTTTCGAAAAAAAAGCTTAGAAAACATAGAACGAAAGATTCAAAATTATCACAAATAGTTAACGGCTAGCTTATGGCCAATTTTTTGACTAGTGAAAGTTGATGTGGAAACCTGAAGCTCATAGAAAACAAATCACCCAAAATTACATTGAAAACATCGCATGAAAAAATTGAATTTTTCACAACTTATTAACGACTAATGAATGGGAAATTATAAGCAATAAAATATTAAGTTTTGGAAGTTTTTACCACTCCTCGAAAAAAAAAACATAGAACGAAAAATTCGAAAGTGTCACAACTAATTAGCGACAAATTATCCACCTACCCATTTTTCGATTTTTGAGATTTGCTAACTTGACACTCATTACAAGATAATATCAAATAAAACCATTGATGATATCGAGAAAATTCTCATTGACTGTATCAAGAGTTGCCCCACTAAAGTTTTATGAAAATTTTATTTCAAGCAACGCACTTTCTTTGGGATTCCGCCAGAGTTTCGAAGAGAAAAATTTCGAATGATAAAGTTTTGATAGAGCAAAGTTTTGAAAGACAAAGTTTCGAAAATCAAAATTAAGAAAGAAGAAAGTCTTGGAAGGTGCAAATTTCGCAAGATAAAGTATCGAAGGACAAAGCTTCAAAAAAAACTTCGTTGTTCCTTAACGGATTTCAACGGAATTGACAGGTGATAGCTGATACAGAATTAAAAAAATATTTTCAAAAAGGGTGTTCCAAAACTATGCCATCATATTGCAACTTCGTTGTTCTTTGATCGACTGGCGGATATCACGTCAAGTCCTGTAACCCCGATTGGGGCATAGGGCGCCAGCAAATCGTCTTTCTCTGAGAGTCTGTTTCTGCTACAACTGTTGATTTCCATGTTGTTCTTGGTCTTCCAACCCACCGTGCACCCTGAGGATTCCATTCAAAGGACTGCTTTGCAATTTAATCGTTTGGTGTTGATAAAACTAGCACTATGACAAAAGCTACGTACAGATGTCATGGCGAGACCAAAGCGAGTCAAAAGCAAGAAAACCGCGCCACAGAAAGTAGTGTAAATGGGCACGGTGAGACGAACACAATAAAGACGATACTGAAAATCATGGTCATTGTGTTCGTCTTACTGTGGTGTTGACCTGCCCATTTATACGGATATCTGTATTGTCTTCTCGTCATAGTCTCGCCGTGATACTTACATGTGGTTTTTATCATTTTGCACGTCTTATCAACGTCTCGCTTTAGTCTAGCCATTTATAGTAATTAAAGTTTCATTTCAGCCTGAAGCTACATTTTCAAGCTGTGGACAACGGTGCTAGACAGACCCATGATAACTGTTGACATTGACATTTTGGCCCAGCCTGTCAAATGATCATACCTCAAGTGGGTGGGAATTGCGTGAGCGGCATAGATGACCCAAAAAGGGAGTAGAAATCCGGATAATAACGCTCGAAGCCAGCCACCCAAGGTACTGTCGTTCAACAACGCTTTTGACTATCCCTAAAAGAATCTTTTAAGCAAAATTTTCAAATCCATAACGAGATAAAACTAGAATCATAAACGTGATAGCATTTTATGAATGCATATGGCGAGACCCCGACTTGATAAACACTATGACCACAAATGAGAAAACCACGTGTAAACGGTCAGGGCGAGATCAATGCCATGGCAACAAAATGTCAAAACAACGTATAAACGCCCTTGGCAAGATGCCGCCAAGCAATCGTCATTATCGCCATCGTGCAGTCGTCGTTGTCATCATGGCCGTCATCATCGCTGACTTGGTATTTCGACTGGCGAGATTTTGTTGTGCGAGATTCTTAAAACTTTGATTTTTTAACCATTTCATTCACCAATACTTTCTATCAATGGGTAATGAGGGATGTAGGTCATCCTTGATGACGGTTTAGTTTTCTGCTGCTGTCGACTCTCTCATATAAATGGAGACTGAATACTTTTCAATGGAGCTAAGATCGAGAAATGTTGGATTAGGACTCTTATAAGGAAACATTTTTTCATAACATATTTCTTCGGTCCTAGCCCAAGTTTCTCGCGACCGACTAAATATATTTTCAGCACCGAATATAAGAATATTTTTCACAGAACACCAATCATGGTGATCCCGAGTCATTCCCATGTCTGTTCTGGAAACTGCTTCTAAATCGCCGCCTGATCGCGAAGTGATCAATTTGGTTGGAAGTTGCTTGTCTATCCGTCGACAACCCACCCGACTTTGTGGCAAATATGTGCTCAAACATGGTTCCTCCTATTAAAAGGCGGTTGGTGTTCCAGAAATCGACACAAGGTTGGCTATTGTCGTTGCAATCACCAACACCATGCTTTTTCATAATATTGCTGAGTCCATCGTTGTCATTGCCAACCTTGACATTCAATTCTCCCACTACCATTATCATGTCTCCACGTGATGTACCATCATAAGCAGCACTCAGCTGGTTATAAAGGGCTTCTTTCACCTCGACAGAAGAGACCTCCATTGGGGGGTAACACTGTATAATGGTGACGCGAAGACTTGAAGTACGGATCCTTGCTTTCAGAATCCTGTCATCTAAAGGCTACCAAAAAATTTAACTTTTAAGAGCTTTATTGGAAAGCAACAAATCACGATAAGTTTCAAGTGCCTTGCCGGAGTAGGGTAGTAACGAGTTGGAGATTTAAACTTCTCCGAGCTCAACCATCTAACTTCACTTATCCCTTCCATCTCATACCTCATGAATTCTTTTATTAATTGGAGGTATCTTTAATTTTGAGGATCTTCACTTAAGTTATCAAGAAGCGTATTCACATTCCCGAATAATTTTCCCTATAGAAATCTTATAATGTCTGGCTCCTTGAAAATTTATGATGACTCATGAGCCAACTTGTGTGAAGCTCAAACTGTTAGTAGAATAAATCTTAGACGTGGTTAAAAATAGTAGTTTTTAGAAAATCCGGGTCAATCAATCAATCAAAAGCCATTATGATTTGTTTTGGACAAAATGCCTAATTCCGAGGGGTCATGACCAGGCCTCTTCCGTAATTATTGTCTGGATCATTACTCTTGAGGTTCGGCACATTGTTGAAATAAGTAACGAAATACATTAATATCTTTTATTTATTTTATCATTTTTTCTCACTTCAATGAAACACTACCCCACTGTGCGCTATTATATGGAAATTCATTTCACCATCCACATCCACAATGCGTTCTTTATTAAAAGAATAATCTCAATTACTACAAGAACTACGTTCTTACCTACTTTTTGCTCTTCTAATTTCTCGCTTCACTGGCTTGACAGAGTACAACTTGAGAAAACTATGCCAATTACCGTTGTAACTTCTCGAGACATTTGTTTAATGCTGCGTCCGTCATATTGTGTCACACAGAAATAGAAACGTTAATCACATAATTGTCACGCAATTACTGTGTCGACCTTTTGAGTAATTGCCCGAGCATCAAAAGTTGTGCAAATTTGAACTTTGGCTTCGCTCAAAAGCGCATTCAGCCGGACAAGCTACAGTGAGTGCACAATCAAAGCTAATCCTAAGTACACTTAGTGTCACGTTGCCACACAGTTTCAAGTGTCCTATGGCTGTCAAAAGATGGATGTAAGCTTGTAAGTGTAAGTCTTATATCTGTTGTCAGTCAATTGTAGCATCAAGAATGCAAATCGGATCGGATTAACACTTTCGCTTGCAACTTGCAACACACAATGGTATTGGATTGCTGTCGTTCCCCTTGGTCGGAGGCGATATAACAACCACCAGAGGGCGGAATTGTGGGATTCGAATTTCTTCTATATCTGAAGATATCGAGGAGGTCGATGGGCGTGTGAGGAATAAACATGCAACTGCAGCAATTACAATTGCACTGTCAGTCGGCTTCTTCTACGACGACCTTGAGGAGGTTGTTGTGAAACAAGTTAGTTTGCAAATTATTTATACGAATATTAGCATTCGAAGGGTACTCAGACTCACTATGTACTCTCGTACGTGTACATGGGATGCTTGGTTGATTGCACAATGGAAGCAGCTGCTGATGCATAAATTTTCTATGCCACGGGCTAATTACATCCAATTAACGTGTATTACCCGCTCGAGAGAGATAAAACTTGTAAAAACAAAAAGAAAGACAACGAGGAAAGTATAATTGTTAAATGTGCACGCGAAACGAGAACAAAATGGAAAATTATTTAATTATCTTAATCCGGATGCTTTATTTGTTTGGAACACTCGTTTTGTAGTAAAGATGTTTAATTATTTTCTTTAATAAAATAGTAGGGTTGATAACGTGAAATTTTAAACTAAGATTTTTCAAGTATTTTTGAGAAGTGTGAGAAAATGTTAATGCCATATTTTGTAGGCTTGTGACATAGGGTTTTGTGTAACAGAGTAACCAGACATGTCTTTTATCAAAAATTCAAATTCCCGATGAAATGATGACTAAACTCAATTGTTTTTTTCCTGTAGTTAGATTTCGAAGGCTTTAAAAGTTTCTATATGAGGACAGAAAAACGCGTGATCATAGGAGTGTGTGAGATGGTTCTCACTAGCGGGTTTGGATGTTTGCTAAATTTTCTTGTAAGTTTTTTTTTGCAGCACTGATCATCACGGATACCTTGTAGAGTCGTATAATGCTGCAATGTTTTCGTAACCGTTGGTCAAAGTGGAGTCCCATGCAGATTCGCTTGATTTTCCCTTCAAACACTCCCAGCTGTCTCATGCCTTTATGGAAATAGTAAAAGAGTCTGAAAAGTTTCTTGTAGAGAAGCAACTTTTCTCTAATGACGATGATCAAGCAAAGAAAAATTTTATTTTGAATTTTTGAAGATGCAGAGATAAAAATAAAACTCAAATGAGAACAGTAGCATGGCTAGAAATTTTAAGAATTATAAATTTTCTGATTTTTTCAATGCATTTGCAGGGCAAGAAAAATTGACAAAATATAAGGACGGATGAAAATAAGAACTCTGAAATTTTTTGTTTTTTTTTTGTTACTGCTCCGGAAAAGGGAGATTTTAGGGCAATTGGGTGGTATTGGATCGAAATACACTTTCCCGTCAAAATATAGTTTCTCCTTCATCTTTCAAGCAATCAACTGTCAAATTCCATTGAAGGATGGCTAAGATGTTGATGGATTAAAAAACTTCTCAAAAAATCAGAAATTTTTGAAGATGTTTTACTGCTACGGAAAAGTGATTGTATAGCAATTGGGTGACACTTGGATCGCAATACACTTTTTCCGTCAAAATAAAAATCCTTTAACTGCCATCAACTATCAAGTTACATGGAATGATGGATGCCTCAGAAATGTTCAGTTTTCTACTGCTCCAGAAATCCAATTGAACTGGCCAACTCAGTGCTCTGATTCCAACTCGATTTAACTCGGTTTGGAAATAAATTTAAATTTTGTATTGAAGAAAATATTTACCATATTTGTACACTATCCCAGTTGCTACCCCTGTGACTGATTTAAAACAGCTGTTCTATTGATTCTATTCTCATTCTTATGTAATTATTATCTTTAAGGCCCCGACTCATAGATTCCGTTGCGTCCGTTGTAGCGACGCATTCAACTGACAGCTCGATAAAATACATGTTTTCTTATGGGAACTGGCCCATAAGCAACGCAAAAGTAGGACGCAACGGATAGAGTAGCCGAACATTTAACTTTCTCTCCAGCAGATGCGTTGACAGGAACTCTTTTTGTGTGTGTTTGAATTTCAAGTGGTTGTTATGTGTGTGTGTTGAATTTCAATTGGCTATTATGTGAATGACAACGCATTTTTTGGGTTACCTTAATCCATCGCATCCGGCAACGTCAATGGCTCCGTCTCCGCAACGGACGCACCAGATTCTATGGGCGGGGGCCTTTACTAATTTCATATTTCATTTTAGTCGTGCGTCCTCAGCCTCACAACGTCATAGAGTGGAAAGGGGAGATGATTTTAGTTTACAAAAAGCAAAATATACATAAAACCTCACAATTTGTTCGGAAAAATTATGCTCCGAGCATTTTTTATACCCGCAAAATTAATTGGAGACTTTTTAACCTTTTCGCGTACAGCGGTTACAACTGTCAAATTTTGCTCTGGATCCGCGTACTGCTTGAAAAAAAAATCCGAGATAAAATTTGCCCTATGAACATTTTTATATGGGCGATAAATTTTGCCTCCATATGCGTAGGTGCTCGTACTAGGCTTCAAACTTCAAGCTTATCTAGCATTTTTTTAACAGAGTCAATTTACAGGAAACTTTTCGGTTAAAGTTTTTGCTTGTTGTACGATTTTTAAGAGGTTTTCAATGCACCAAGTCAAGTCGGAGAGCGGGCAAACGTAATAAATTCGACTTATGAAGAATGTCAATAATCGATCTCTTAGCATGCAGCAAACGTGGCTACGATACTGTTTTCAGTTTAAAGAAGGTAAGGAACCTGACCTCAAACACTTCCTTGTGGTACCACAGCCATAATTTCTTACAAACTTGAATATTTATTTCCGTGTCTGATTTCTATCTAATGCAAGATTCATCTGTTCTTTTGTACTAAGGGTGACTGAGATCGCAGGTTCCACTAAATTTACAATCTGAAATAGCATAGTTTACTTAATCTTAGTCTGAGATGAGGAGACATCAGCAACCAACATCTGAGAAAGAAAGCGTCACTAAATCACAATTTGAAATAAGCAGATGTTACTAAATAACAATCTTAAAATGCAGACATCACACCATAAATCTTAAATTTGAGATAGTAGAAGGTAGAAGTCACTTTAACTTAGCGTGAGATAGCAGACACAACTAAATCCCAGTCGTGGAAAGAGGACATCACTAAATCACTCTTAACAAAAGTCGATTTCACTCAATAACAATCTGAGATAGCAGATGTCATTAAATCACAGTTTGAGACTTTACTAAAATACGGTTTGAGGTAGCAGGCATTGCTACTTGAAAGTTTGGGCTTCCACTATTTAAAATCTTGAGCCCCAGGTTCTCCAAAAGTGGAGTGGAGTTTAGCAAGTAGTATTCCTACTAGCTATAGCTTTGTGTTGTGTGTCGTTTAGTGGCTTTAACTTTTATTGTGCTGCATTCTTGCAACACCGGTAAAGTTGAATTTCTAATTTTAACCATAGCTTTAGGGGTGCTGGCGGTCCGTTTCACTCGTATCTGTTGATGTTTCCTTATAAACCTTTTGGTTAAGGCTGGGTGTGAACTATAATATCAGCGACAAACTCATACAAATATTTCAGTCTAGTCTAATCATATCCAGTAATGGCTTCTGCTGCCGGTACAGGGATATTTAGAGCCATTTTTTTCACAATTGCTCAACTTGAGGCAAACTCTCAAGTTGATCAACTTGAGAGTTGACTTCAACTCGAGAGTTGAAACGCAAGTTGAAATTCCTTTTTATTCACAAATTTTTTTCTCAACTCCCGAGTTGAAAATCTAAAGTTGCCCAACTTCCGATTTGAAAAAAATCCCTGGGATATTTGTAAAAATAATTTAAGAGCTGTCATTTTAATATTTTAATTTGAAGCATTTTGGTAAAAAAAACAGATTTTTTCAAGTTTCGTGTATTATTTTGTGTGAAATTCGTTTGCCATTCGGTCAATCAAACTGTTTTTTTTTTAAGTTTTGGTTTTTTTTAAGTTTTGTGTGAAATTTTTTTCTGTATGCATATCAAAAATATATAAAACAAGCCATCAAAAGATGCCAAAAAAAAGAAATCCTTGTTAAGGTTGTTCGCACGTTTCATTACTTGTTTTTGTATTGCGTCTTGAGTACCTATATGTACAATTGTACATACAAATCACCGCCACCTCACCCATACCCAAAAAATCAGATGCGGACTTTCCCAAATCGTTAAATCAAGCAATCGTGGATTCAGGTAGGAAAAAAAATACAAGTAATTGCCAAAAGTCCTTAGGGCCATAGAAAAAAATTAAAACTATGTTGATGGCGTGGTATTTTCCAGAGTCAAGAGGAAATGTCCCTTGTCCTCCCTCTGGGTGCCTGTGGGCCCGATCATCCTACTTTTCAATTCCAACGGTGACATCTTGTACTGTCTTCTTTCAATGCACAATGGCTCGTCAGTTCCGTAATCTTCACTTTCACTGGCCGAAGAAGATGATGGACAATTTTCCCAACAATAATAGTATCTACCTAATAATTGCTTCGGAACATTATAGTTTTTTTTAACAAAATGTTTGCATGCATTTACAAAAGAAAATAAAACTATTTCTGTGTCAACTCTCAAGTTTACTATGCCAACTTCTACTTTTTTCGGGAGTTAAGAAAATGTAAAGTTGATCAACTCTAGAGTTGAAAATCGGAAGTTGAAAACGTCAACTTTGAGTGAATAAAAACAAATTCACAAGTTGAAAATAAAAATCCTCAAGTTATGTTCAACTTTGACTGAAAAAAATCGGCCTTAAATGGTTATTGAGGTTTAGCTTATTCTAAACAATAGGCTTATTTCTAGAGTCGGCACCGGCAGACAGTGGTTTCCCACGCCAGTTCTAAATACAAATTAGTGGAGTTTGGTACACAAAATGATTTGGAGATGCTGAATTCAGTGGTACAGCCTATTTTTTCATTTAAGGTCAGAACATAGTCCCAAATTTTGAAATTGTAAATAAAATATTTTAGAAGCCAAGAACAACAATTTATTTGTTACATCTTACGTACCATTGTGGCTTAAATAAAAAAATGATGAATATAATAATAAAGTGGCCAGTAATGGACTTAAAGCAATCTAAGGGCCAGTTTTTCAGTGCGAGATCATCCTAGTCTCGGGGTTAAACCAGA
The DNA here is from genome assembly GCA_963921185.1 of Dasysyrphus tricinctus. Taxonomy (NCBI): domain Eukaryota; kingdom Metazoa; phylum Arthropoda; class Insecta; order Diptera; family Syrphidae; genus Dasysyrphus; species Dasysyrphus tricinctus. The sequence goes on from OY992530.1 coordinate 9,704,930, forward strand.
GTTAACTCCAAAAACGTGTTTTTCAGTCAATTGAAATCGAAAGTTAACTCGTCTAATTTGTCGAGTTAGCTCAGGCACCAAATTGAGGGTGTTTTTAGTTGTGGCGCCATCTTGATTTCGATATTGAAAGTTATTGCCAGTGCAATTCGTTGTGGTGCCATCTCTATTCCTTTGCGTAAAAGGCGTAGAAGGGTGATATCCATAGTGTCGCAGATCGTTGGCCTCAGAATTTTGACAGCTGAAAGATAAAGTTATTCCTCAACTGAAAAACTGTTCCTGAGTTAACTCAGGGTTCATTTATTTTCAGGATCAGCCGACTCTGATTTAACTCAGAGTAAAGCCTGAACTGCAAAACTTGCCCTAAGTGTTTGATATCTCTCGGTAGATTGCACATTAGCTCTATGATTGGTGTTATAACCAGACACTGTCTTATAGGCAAGCACGCAACGTGTCTTGGCGTATTTTGAAACTATTTTTGCAGAAGCTGTATGGATGAGGAAGAGATAGAAGCGATTACTCACCTTCTATGCATGTGTCCTGCTCTATTTCATAGACGTAGACTTCACCTTGGTGATTTTTACTTCAATGATCCTAGTGATCTAATAAACATAGACATAGGCTGTCTGTTACGCTTCATAAGAAGCTCAAAATGGTTCACCGAGTAAGGAAAAGGGTTTCCTAGATTCATGTGGTGTCACAATGGAGCAGCTCATGGTCTAAGTGTGTCAGTCTTGTAACGAAGTTACACCTTCTATCACCCAAGGGATGTAAAATACCCAGAATGAAATAACCATTGCATTGCATATCACAGAGGCGCCCACGCAAAACTCAGAAGAGGACACAGTTGCCCCCGGCTACGGCGACGTCAGCAGCCAATCACCAGAAAGTATTGCATATACCGTAGGCGCCCACGCAAAACTGCTAAAGAGGTTTATACGCGGTTTATACAATCCACATTTGCTTTTGGTAGCAAAGTTAACATGTAGGTAATGGTTGGAATTTCATCGAAATTCAGATTAGTTCGCTTTCACACGAGGAAACAAGTTGCTGGAGATTTTTTTTATGTTTTCTTTAGATCTCCTTAAAAATCTCTTGTACCTTTAACACGAGGAAATAAATCTTCAAGCTATTTTTTAAATTTCTTTTGAAAGCCTATTGGTTGAAAAGAACACACCTTAACCTAGATGTGTAAGAAAATGTCAAAAAATTTCTTCAAATCCTCGACCGGGAAGATTTTGTTCACCCCTCATTCTGCCTGCCCTTCTCACCTTGAAACTGAAAGTTGCTGGCAACTCAGTTTCCGCGTGTGAAAGGGGACTTTTTCTTGCCACCGTGTGGTGAGGAAATCTCAATTAAATTAGTTTCAGACAAATTCGAAGCACACTGCTGGTCACATATACCAGGTAGTAGCTTCAAACTTTTTGGCTTCCATCGTAAAATACCTCCGCTCTCCTCTTCCTCCTCTATCATTAGCTCAGACTTGGGACTATATCCAAATCTTCGCTGTCTGAGCCCCCTCCTCCACCGCCGTAGTTCAAACTAGGGACTCTATCCCAACTTTCGCTGTCTTAACCTCCTTATCGTTAGCTCAGACTAGGGACTCTATCCCAATATTCGCTGTCTGAGCCTTCTCTCCTCCGCCACCATAGTTAAGGCTAGGGACTCTATCCCAACCTTCGCTGTCTTAACCTCCTCCGGAAAGCTGACTAGGGACTCTATCCCAATCTTCACTGTCTAAGCTTTTTCCTCTTCTCCGCTACAGTTAAGACTAGGGACTCTATCCCAACCTTCATTGTCTTAACCTGTTCCAAAAAGCTAAGACTAGGGACTCTATCCCAACCTTCACTGGTCTAAGCCCCTTTCTCTTCCGTCGTCATAGAAGACTAGGGACTCTATCCCAAACTTCGTTGTCTTAGCATCCAACGATATTACCTATCGCTGCAGCCTAGGGACTCTACCTCGGTTTTCGTGAAAGGAGAATGAGAAAAAATGTATGGGAGATGGTTCATTTCTCAACACGTTCAATATTAAGGGAATTATAACTGGTGAAGGGTCTTTTTGGTGTCAAATATCTCTCAGACCCCTTGGTCAACGACTACCTATATAACAAAATGAAGTAAATGCAATAACCATTTCAACGATGTCCGATACATGACTGTGGACTTGGTAGACCAGCTTCCAATGCGGAGTTGCATTATTTTTCTATAATGCGTTTCTGCCGAATATCTCTCGAACCTCACTTCTTTCACTTTAACACCAATAAAAGAAAATGAAGAACACGCATTAAGCTATAATAAGAAGTATGACACAATGCTGTTGAGTTGGCAGACCAGCGCCCAATGCAGAGTTACATTTTGTTCTATTCGCCTTTTTTGATGTCAAATATAGCGCAGTGCAACAGTACATTGGGCTATAACACTCTCCCTGCACGAGATACAGTCTTTTGCCCATACAAAAAATAATAGCAATCAATGAGACCTTGCACTTTGCCAATGTTCTATAAAAGTCTGAAAGTGTTACAACATGTGGGACGAAACGCCCATTCTCCTTTCCTTTTTTTCCAACAAATAAACAAAATGTATTTCTTTTTTTTTGACGTAGTTGCACACGCCAGGTATCCGCTAGTATATTTAATAAATATACTTTGGAACTTTTTTTTTGCTTTCTTTGGCTGACCTTCGATCCCACTGACCTACCTCAGCTCCAAATAAAAAAAGCACCACAGTCTTCACGACTGGCAGCCACTTCAACCTTACCTAACTGCTATATCTGTTTTCGAAGAACAATATTAAACTGAACATTTCAACAATTTTCCCGATACTCCCTCAAAAACTTTGTATGGGCTGCTTTTTGAAAACGCTTTTTCGACATATTCTCTTGTATATTTTTAATTTTCTTTAAGAAACAATTTTTGTCAAAAACGCCCTCAAAAGTGGGCGTGGTAAATATTTTACATAATTAATTTTTTGTTGCATGGTTTTACGGCAAATCGTTTCGTTTTCTAAGAAATTGATCCAAAAATCAACATTTCAGTAAAAAAACAACGCCCCCAAAAGTGGGCGTGGTAGAAAATTTTGTTTAGAAAAATTATATGATATTACATTATTTACTCGATACTTTATGCTATTAACCATGTCTGAAAATTTCATTCTAATCGGTTGACTGGTTCAGATTTTATAGATTTTTGACCGCCTCTCCAAAATTTGAACCACTGTGGCATAGCCTTAAATAGCTACTAAGTCTCAACGATTCACCATAACCATAACCTGAATCGGTCGATGAGAAGGATGGCAGCCCAGCAGCAAATGTCAACCATTTGACCAACAAATTTTTATTTTTGTAATAATTTTTAATAAAAATCGTTAACTTTACATAAAACACTTGAATGGCAACTCTGTTTTATGATTATTTATTTGCAGTAGGAATTTACTCTAGATCTTTTAATTTATCTTTTCTCCCGCTCGTCTTATCAATGTATTTTTTGTGTTGAATGTCTATTTGCACAATTAATTTAAGTGCAAAACGGATTTGATTTTAAAAATGTCTTAAGCTGTAATTGCTTGATGGCCCCGTTTACATTCTTATATTCCGTGGGGAGTCTAAAAATTCAATTTTTTTTATTTTTTACACGAAAGCAATTAAATAATTGATGATGAGGATGATGATATCTGTCATCAAGATTTCTGTGTATGCGAATACATAGAGAAGGTATTTTTTATTCAATTTGACAGAAACTGAGAGAGATATGTATATGTATATGTACATTAGTTGGTAGAGAAGAGTAAATGAGAACGAATTCCTTAGGAGAATTTTCTTATTTTTATTATCTTTTTTTTTCAAGATATAAATAGTACACATGTTACTGGACTTTAAATTAAATTAATTGAAGTGTTGTGTGGAAAGATAAATCAGCGATGGGTGTTAATACATCTTTTGTGTTGGCAAATGACACCATTTCGAATTATTTAATGCGATGAAGATGAATGATTTAAGTTTGTCGCGTGACAAATTTGTTTTGTAATTTTTGTTTTGTTCTTCTAAGTGAGTTACTCAATAAATTATCCAAGTTTTTTTTTTTAATTAGAAAAGTTTACAAGACTCAAGTGAGCCATCAACAGTAATCCTTCGACTCAACCTGTAGCAATCAATGTCAGTTATAATTAGTGAAGTAAGTCTGTCTAGGATTTAATGGCAATCAATTTGTCAGGAGATAATTCATTAACATTAAAGCTGCCATAGATATTAACCATCTAATAGCTTTAGTTTCTTGTGTTACCAAAATTACTATATGCCTGAAGTTCAATCTATTTTTTCATCTGTCACAGATAAAAGGCTATGAATATACAACACTCTTAACGAATAATGAAGGCCTGGTAGAAACTTTTTGGTTTCATTGTTTCATATAAACCAGTAGGTAGGTACAGCGGACATGTTTACAATGTACATACCTACTCACTGCTCAAAATGATGAATAACTTTGAAAATTGAAGAATTTGATATGCCAGCTGAAACAAGTTCCACCCATCTTAGTTATTTTATAGATATATCAAGTATCTAGACATAATGCTGGTGTTATTGTAGTTCCGCATGGGTTGTTTGATCGTATTTTATTCTTGGAAATAAAGAAGCACATTTTTTGTTGGTATTAAAAGTTTAGTGAAGCTGAAAGAAATACAATATTAAGAGGAAATATCACATTGTGGCTTATTTCGATTTATTATATTTTTTTTTTGTTGCCTGAACGCACCCTTAACAGTGATTTTTATGAGGAAGCATTTTAAACGTTCTAATAAGGAGGATTTTACGAAACCTCAATTTAAACGTTCATCAGCATAACTTTTTATTTTTCATCCAAAAGAAAAATGAAAGAATGCGATACCTACAAATGCGACTGTAACCGGCAGGCTTAGGAAAGAAGTCTTGAGTTTCAACCATGTGAACAAACGCCTACTGACAATTCGCACCTAGGCTAAATTCGCCAATATTAGCTTCATATGCGCGCATGCCGCCAGAGGCGATAAAGATGATGACCAAGGAGACGAGTTCTACGACCTTTTGGACAAGATATATCAGCAATGAAATTAGATTTTCAAAGGGTAGACACGGTGCACTCAAGACGACACAATGTGCAATGGTATACAAGCTTTTTTTCAAAGCGAACCTCTGTCTATTAAGTCCTACTCTCACCTCCCTGTGGTGAACATCGGGTGCCTATTACCTTTAACTGAAGATGGGGTTCCAATCCCTGGTGAACGGTTTTAGGTGACAGCAAACAAGAGAGGGGGAGGAGTGTTCCCAATAAGGCACTTCTTCTTTATCCAGGCGGCATCGGAAGAGTCCTCCAGATGGCATCAACAGTGGCGTCTATAGTTCCCGTTCGGTTGAACTACTTAGTGGACACTTTATAGGGCTACTACGACATATTCGGAGTTCAGGCCTATAAGAAGCGGTTAATCCGGCTCCCCGATCTTGGAGTTATATTGTAAGGGTCTGGTCCTCCAGGTTGGAGGTCGTGCCATCGAGGTGACTTCCCGGCCACGTACCTAAAGCTGTGTAGTTGCGAAGTAATAACAAGCCTCGGATATGGACGGATTGACTGTTGACGAACCTAGCAAACAAAATAAGGACAACGAACTTCGGATATGCAAGTGGAATGTTCTATCTCTTCATAGACCTTGTGCAACCACGTGACCAGACATCACCGCCATCCAAGAACTGCCATGGGATGGGCCGGGCAAAAGAAAACTGAAAGACTGCGACCTCTACTACGGTGACTGTTACCGACCACAAGGGCAACGTCTTTTTGGATGTGGATTCGTCGTTAAAGGCAGACCTAGGCAAAAAGTCTTGAGTTTCAATTATGTGAACGAGCACCTTACGACAATTCGCATCAAGGCTAAATTCACCAACACGAGCCTCATATTCACGCGTGCCTCCACAGAGGGAAAGATGATGACACCAAGGAGACGAATTCTATGAGCTCCTGGACAAGACATATGGGCAATTCCCTAGCTATAACATTAAGATTATCTGGATGATTTGAATGCCAAACTAGGAAGAGAAGACGTCTTTGGTGGCACAATCGGAAGATACAGCCTGAACGACACTACCTCCGATAACGGACTCAGGTTAATCGACTTTGCTGCGGGGCGAAGGGTTGTGGTAGCTATAGAACGCAGTTCCCGCATCTCGATATGCATCACAAGGGGACATCTTGGTCAATCAACCGCCGACCAGATTGGCCATATTGCGATCGACCGACGGCGACGCAAGGCACTTCTCCAGTATCAAGGATGTCCAAACGTTCCAAGGAGCCCACGTTGACTCAGACCAATACCTTTTTGTAACTAAGGTAATGTAACAGTTTTTCAGAACAAATCCATAACAGGGAAATACTGTGAAAAAGTTTGACGTCGGACAGTCGCTGGAAATCTCTAGTTCATTTTCCGATCAAGTCTTAAGCGCCCTTTTAAAAAGTCCTACACCGCCAACTTTAAGCAGCGAGAACCAGTGGAAGAATTGCCAGGAAGCCATCAGAGATGCCGCCACTTACGTGATGGGCCTCGCTGGAAAGGTTCAACGCAGAATTCCAGCAAGTATATGCAGCCAAACAAACGGGCATACAAAGCGGCTCTGCATAGAAGGATCAGAGCTACTCGCGAGCTCTACGAGCAGAAGAGGAGATAGGAACACCGGCTTCTTAGAAGGAGAAAGAAGCACCGATCGTGGAAATAGAGGGATGCCTTTGCAGGAATAAGGTTCGGAAGTTTTTACCAAAAATTAAAAAGACCTGCCCAGAATTTCAAGGCCCGAACCGAAGCCTGCAAGGACGATCAGGGGAACATCGTGTTAGAATTGCAGTCGATGCAGAGGATATGGAAAAATCATTTCTGCAAATCGTATAACGGCGATGACGAACTGAATTCCACTACCATGCAGATATCACCATTCAAAACCTGGGCGAACGCAGGCCAACAATTTCGTCCACCCGATCTCGACGAAGTAAAGATAGCTATATCTAAACTTAGGTCTAATAAAGCTGCTGGAGCTGATGGCCTTGCGGCTAAGCTATTCAAATCGGCTGGCGATGAATTGATCATCTGCAAAATATGGTCGGAGGATAGCATGTCCGATGAATGGAACCTCAGCATTGTTTGTCCGATTCTCAAGAAAGGCGATCCTCTGGACTGCATCAACTACAGAAGCATCAGTCTTCCTAGTATCACACCAATAAGATCTTCTCTGCCGTACTTTGTGAACGCCAGAAGTCTTTCGTCAACAACCTGATAGGTCCATAGTAGTGTTGCCTTACACCAAGAAAGTTCGCCATCGGCCAAATATTCCCAAGAGTATCTAATCGATACTCACCACCTTTTCATCGATTTCAAGGCCGGAGACGTATAGAGTAATGTCTAGTTTTGGCATCTCCCCAAAATCATCCGTTTGTGCAGGATGACAATGGTTAGGTTAAGGTTAGGTTAAGAGGGGCGTGCACAGCACAGAGGCTGTTGCGTACACGGGGGCCTATTGGTCCATTGTGATCCCCTTAAAAAAGAAGGCAGAGATGCACCCAAACTAATGGTTCACATAGACTGGATCGTTTGCGAACCAGCCTGTGCTTTCTATGAATTTTCTCATGTTTGCCATTGAGACCTGTGCCAGATCTTCCAGTTCTTCAAAAAACCTGTTCCCAAAATAACGGAGTCGATTTGTTTGGAGGTTTGGACAATCACAGAGCAGGTGTTTAATGGTTTCTATTTCCTCTACGTCTTGACAGCTCCTGCAGAAATCGGGTGCAAATACACCCAGTCTGATGGCCATTGTGCCAATGGCGCAATGGCCCGTTAGTACACCTATCAAGATTCTAATATTCTTTTTACTCAGTGATAAAATATACCGAGATTCATTTTCATTAATTCTAGGCCATAAACTTCTAGAGATAACACAGTCGTTCCTAGTCCTCCAGGATTTATTGATTTGCTCTTTTGTTATTAGGTCTATTTTCGTTCTAATCACGCCGATCGGGATGTTAAGTCCCATATCTAAATGGCTACTACTGTTTCTATTTGATACTGACCCTTTCCTTGCCAGTTCATCTGCTATATCGTTCCCTTCTATATCGCTATGTCCAGGAACCCAGCAGAGTTTGACTCGGTTAGTGTCACAAATATCATTCAGTTTTCCTCGGCATTTTGCTACAGTTTTGGATCTTATAGTCTCACTGGCTAAAGCTTTGATAGCAGCTTGGCTGTCAACGAAAAATGTGATCTCCGACGAGTTCAGTTTCTTCGTTTGCACCATTTCTGCCGCTTTTTCAATAGCGTAAATCTCAGCCTGAAAGACACTACACTCATCTGGGAGTTTATACGAATATCTAATATTCAGAGCTTCACAAAACACCCCAGCTCCCGTTCCTTCTTCCATTTTAGATCCATCGGTGTAGAATGAGATACCCTGTTCCCTGGTAAGTGAGTTGGGTTCCCAGCCATGCCTTTGGGGTATTAAAATAGAGAAGTGTTTATTAAAATCTATAAAAGGTGGTATGTAGTCAGTCGTCACATCAAGTGCGGCCACTGTGTCATACCTCTGGAGGATAGACCCATGACCATAGGTGCTTTGCTTCCAAGAGCCCAGTTCTTTGAGTCGAAGTGCGCTCTTGGCTGCTGTGCATCTTATGTACTCGTCAAGTGCCGGAAGATTTAAAATAATTTCCAGCCCTGCTTGTGGCGTAGACCTCTGAGCCCCCGTTGTTCCTATACAGGCTAGTCTCTGTACCTTGTTCAGGATGACAATGGAGAATGCACGCTGCTCCATCAAGGGCGACAAAGACCTCACCGATAGCTTTGATGTCAAGACAAAATTTAAGGCAAGGCGACGAAGCGCTGTCATGCGACTTTTTAACTTCGTTCTTGAAAGAATAGTGCAAAACTCTCACGTCAACACTAGAGGCACAATCTTTCAAAAATCTGTCTAATTACTCGCTTACGCTGACGACATTGAACAAAGCATGATGTCAGTGGTGCTTTTGTGGGTATTGAGTAGGAAGCCAAGAAGATGGGTTTAACAGTAAATGAAGGCAAGACCAAGCATATGCTGTCAACAGGAAAGGACACCCAACAACGACGTCTCGGACAGAACGTCACTATAGACAGCTATAATTTTGAGGTGGTCAGAGACTTTGTCTACCTAGGATCCGCTAATAACTCAGCGAACGATACCAGTGCTGAGACCAAACGAAGAATTACTCATGCCAATCGCTGTTTCTTTTGGCTAAAAAGGCAATTCATAAGCAAAGCCCTTTCTCGAGCAACTAAACTGTCCCTGTATAAGACGCTTATCATCCCGGTCCTGATGTATGATGCAGAGGCATGGACACTGCTAACGGTGGATGAAAACGCGTTAGGCTGCTTTGAGAGGAAAATTCTCCAGGTGATTTTTGGTACTGTCTGCATAGATGGGGAATGGAGAAGAAGATACAACAACGAACTGTACGAGCTGTACAGCGACATTGACCTAGCTCAAAAGTGGAGGAGGCCTCAACTAACTTGGCATGCAAAACTGACATAGCTATCTAGAGATCGAGCCGACTGAAAGAAGTTTGTTGGTTGAAGCCTTGGTCCACTCCGGACTGTAGCGCCACCTTAAGTGAGAAAGTTATACTGAAAGCTATGAGCAGCATTGCCAATTCATATATTTTTTTTTTTTTTAAACCGGTACACCCTATCACAAAATCCATGTGAGAACCAAAGAACGTTGAGTCAAAAGCTTGCATGAATTCAAAATAAATTTCAACTTTATACAGAAGAGACACGTTACATTTGTTTTTTATCACTTTTTAGCTAATTTGTCAATTGTGACTGTCAATTATAATAAATAACTTAAGGTATTTCCAGCTCTAATACGATTCTATTATAAGTAACTCATAGATATTATTGTCTTCATCGAAATTTACAGACTTTACAGCTCAGTTGCTTTACTTTGAAGAAAGCTATTGGATATTAATAAAGCAAGCTGACCGTAGATATATTAATATGTTTAAGCAAATTCTACATTCCATAAACCTAATGGCAAAGATTTTCTTTTCTTATTTTTCAAACACGAGATAATTTAAAACACTTCGAATTAAACAATAAAAAAAAGACCAAAATACACTCTTGATTACCACTGATTGGAGCAGATATAAGGTTTCTTTTTATTTTGAACAAGTGATTTTCCTATGTTCGGACAGTGATGGGAGGAAAGAATGAATAATTGCTCTACTGGAGCGCAACGAAGAATTAATTAGTTTTTCCATGCAAAAAATTTACATAATTTAAAAGCTGACGAATTGTTTCTTAGAGTTCATGGAACAGAAATGTTCAATATTATAGTAGCGGCACCGAATTGTTCAATAAATATTCATTTCTTCCAAAAAATACTGTTAGTCGTTACTCGTTAGTATGTACAACAATAATTTCATGAATATTTTAAATATTCAATATTGTTAAACAATAATTGTAAATACATAAATTCAGTTCTGTCTGATTGCTATCTCATTCAGTGTGTGACCAAGTTTGCATTTAAACTCCTATTAAACTATTTGTAGAAAGATATTTTAAAATTTTTCCTTTTGACCAATACAAATAATATGCCATACAAAAAAGGCCATGTTGTAGGAAAGTGGAGTCCACGTTGTGGACACGTCAAAAGGGATGGAAAGCAGAAAATAATGACAAAAAACTATATCTCATTTTTTCTAAATTGCTTGAATGACTTTCATACCTTAAGCTAAGTACCCACCAGTTCCTCAGCGAAAAAACAAAACTAGCTAAATTTATTTCTTATGGAGATGTGACTCTTGCGCAAAAAAACCAAATATTTGACGTTTAAATTTTGTCTAAGGAACCAAAGAGAACAAATTTTATAACAACTTTATATTATTTTTGATTTTTCCGAGTTTTTGAGTAGTTGAACTAAAATTTGATTGGGAGCTTCCAACCGTCAAAAATAGTCAAATTTCTTATATATTCGATTATATAGGTCCAAAAATAATTTCCGATACAAACATTTTTTGAAACTATACATAGCACTAAAATTAGTTCTAATACCTTGAACCATTTCTCAAGAATTGGCGTGGAAAATTATTTTTGTTGCCAAAATTAAACAAACCGACCAAAGGCGCCGCACAGTGGTTCCGTTTGTATGGGAGAGATGGTCAAAACCCCTATAAAATCTGAACTACTAAACGGATTTGAATGAAATTTGGTACAGATGTTGAAATTGTATTTTTACATATTTGCTGAAAATTTGGTTAAGAAAACATGATAAAAAAAAAGTTATTGATATTTTTCAAAATTTTCTGGATTTTTATATTTGAAGTTTTTTCAATGAAATCTGTATTATTGATCGAATTTTGATAAAACTTGGCACACAGATTGAGATTAGTTTTATACATATTAATTACGAATTAGGTAAAGAACAAAATTATTAGAAAAAAAAGTTATTGACATTCTTTCATACTTTCTTTGAGGAGAATGGACAAAAAACCCAAATTTGCATTTAGAATGATTGAAAATAAAAGAAAAACACTACTAAAAATCTTTATTTTTTATTTTTATTAAATTTAACCAAAGTTTATTGCAATAAATTTAAAACACCTGTCGGAAATTTTGATTTTTCAGTTTTTTTTAAATTTCTTTCGTTTGAAAGCAACGGATCTGATGTTAAAAGCAATCTATTAAACAAATCGGTATTTGTTAAGACTCTAGACGTTTTTCGTGTATTGTGTGATCTGAAAAATTTGACATCCTTGTTTTTTGCCTCTGCTGCCTCTTCCGTTAATTGGCCTTTAGGCAAAATTGCATGTTTTACAATTTGTCCTCCATGAATGAGAACTTTATGTACCGAAGCTGGCATTGGATACCACGGATATTCTTCGACAATTTCACGTGCAGTACCTTGGGCATACTTTTCGAAAACCTCCGGATTTATTGAAAAACAACTAGCCAAAGTTTTTAAAATGACTGCACATCTTTCGATTATTGATTTTTTTACACCCGTTATTTGGGAAGATACAGTAGGATTAGCAAAAAATCTACGCGCAGTATTCCCGTCATTTGAATTTCCACCTCCTTGTTTTGGTTTATCAACTATCAGTTGAGTTTTTTTGAATTCTTCATGAATTCTTTTTTTTTGTGCAGCAAGAAGAGGTTTCTCACTATTTCCAGTGCGCCATTTTTTGAAATCTAGTCGGTATGCTAGATGAATGAAGAAACCGTATTGGGCGACAGTATCGAGTCGATCCTGGACGAGGATTTTGCCATAAAATTTGGTTTTCAGAGTCAGAGCTTTTTTGTGAAAATAGTTGGATTGGAACATATGAAGTAATAAACATGTCGGCATCACTGACTCCTTCAGAAATTTGCTGTTTATATTCTCCTTGTCCACTGCTGCCATCAAACCCCCATTTTCCAATAAGGGTAAGATTACCTAAATCAAAAATGTATTATTTTTAGTCACATTGAAATTAAAGTTTTCAATTACATAACTCGTATCTCGTACATTACATTTATTCTACTCCCCCTTGTGCTGTTAATTTCAGACTAGACATTGTATCACTGGCTACTTTATTAAGGTTATCGACTTTAAAACGAATACGATACACAATTACCATACCTACAGACATCACAGAAAGGACAAGTCTTACAATGAAACAGAGAGCTTTGTTGGCAAAAGATTTGTATTTGATGGTATTACCTAAATCAATCTCCAAATTTTCAAAAACTTCTTTTTGGGATTCTACGATTCTTTGGGCTGTATGGTTTAGAAGACCTTGAAGGGTAACTTCAGCCGAAGTATCGGATATTGATATTTTTTCAGGCTCCGGGTAACAATCTTTTTTCGCTTTTATAACCTTAGCATAGCTTGGAAAAACGTCAACTTCGGTCTTTTCGTTTATCAAGTTCCTAATGACTGTCGTAGTTTCGAATCCTACCGGGCACACTCTTCTATCAATACTTTCTATAAATCTTCAAGCTGGTGTTTTGTTAACTTTGCCTCAACCAAAATTTTCAAAGCATCGTTTGAATTCAATTGCTTGGTTTTAAGACTGTCTGTTGATTGACAATGCTTCAAAGCACAAGCAATGTCTTCATCTATTGCAGCAATTGTGGCAATTCGTCTCCGCTTAGTTCGAGAAGAGCTATCTGAAAATGACTTATTTGGCCTACCTCCTAGATTATCTGGTGAATAAATTAATTCTTCTTCTTCTTGGTAAGGCCCGAAGTCTTCGACGACGCAATCAAGCCAAGCACTATATGTAGATAGAAAGGCATCATCCCTTCGAGAACATAAATTCCATTTTTTTAGGAAGAGTTTGCATAGCAAAACAATCTTTTTTCGTGCATCTAAGCTTTCAATGTTATATTTTTCTTCGCCTTCCGCCACAAATGAAAAATATCAATGCGTTTGATCATATTACTTGAATCTAGAAAAAAAGGAAAATAGAGTTTCACTTAGAGTCAAAATTTTAATATTTCCACAAATTTCCGCAAAAAAAGCCATATATATCCTTAAACAGGGAAGATAAGCCTACGTTAATCCATTAAAATTATTGAGTGCAAATGGGTGCCCTAAAAGTTCTGGCTTATCAAAAAAACACAAAATTTTAAAAATCACTTAAATTCATTTCTTTCAACAGCATTAATAATAAAATAATAGTATGTGAAAAAAATATATATGTAATAATCATATTTATACATTGTTCTTTTATGTTTACCACTTTTAATCAGAAAAAAACCTTAAAAACACACAAAAAATAGCTAAAATGCAATATCCGATTTAAAAATGAACGTTTTTTTAAAAGTTGCGAAAAACACAACTTTGCCACGTGCCTGACTGTCAACAACTAATTTTAGAGAAAAAAAAATTAGTCCCACTTAGTTGCCCCGTTATCATAGATAATAACTGCATTAAAAAAAATTACTTTTATGACTTGAGGTTTTGGCCTATGGGCGGAACCACTGTGCGCCGGTGTGACCGTTGACCTTTTATTTTGTACAGGGTTATTAAAGGGCGTTAGGAAATAGCACCCAAGGAAAAAGCGCCCAAATCGATTAGGAAATAACGCCCAAAAAAACACTGAACAAATTGTTGTTGTAATTTTTGTTTTATTTTGGGTGATATTTCCTTATTTAGCTTTCTTTCATAAAATGAAACAACGCCCAAATTGATAAATTAAAATAGCAAAATGGGAAATAAAACCCAAAATAGGAAAAATTGACAAAAACAACTGCAATATAAGGAAATACCGCCCAAATGCAATCGGGGCGATTCCAGATTCTTTAAATGCAAAAGAAACTTTGCATAGACCCAACCTCGCGCCCACCCCAAATCCTATAACGAGCCCAAAGAGGAGGGTTGCAGGGGGGCAGCATGCCCCCCCCAAACATACCTCACTGTTTATTCGCAAATTTTTAAATTTTACAAACCAAATAAAGGAGAGGATTTATTAGGTTTTTGAAATGTAGATACAAATTCACGTGAGGTGTGTGTGGGGGGGCATGCTGCAACCCCCCTGCTTGGGCTCGTTTGGGGTGGGTGGGAGGTTTGGTGTATGCGAAGTTTCTTTTGCATTTAAAGAATCTGGATATAAAGAAACCTTGAATTTATCCTATACTATACATACTTAATGTATCCAACAATAATTGTAACTGTATCATTTTGAGATCTTAAACAATTATTACCATCACAAGAATTTCTAAAAACTTTCCATATTCATTGAAAAAAAAGTTTGGAAATACCACCCAAAATTGAGGAAATATCGCCTAAATTCTACAAAAACAATTTACATGCAAAATATTTGGGCGATATTTGCATTTAATTATTTGGGTTCAAAATGGTTTTGGGTAATATTTCCAATTTCTTCTTTGCTTTTGGATGATACAAATTTTTTTGGGCGATGTTTCCAAATCGATTGGGGCGTTATTTCCTTGGGCGCTATTTCCTAATGCCTTATTAAAGAGCAATCCTATGCGATTCGGGCAAGAAAAAAACAATAGGTATTGAACTAAAAGCCGAAACAAAAGTGGAGTTGACAAGATGGTCTACTAACAAGCTAGCCGTGGGGGCTATCGCGAATAAAATTTCTCACGGAATTTTTCCCATCGTCGAAAACTGGGAACGTGAATTGTGGTCGCAGTTTATCTCAGAATTTATTGGCATCGAAAATGAATATTCCATGCGACTGGGCTATCATTTTAATCGATCAAATTTGAACCTTCAAGCAACAGTTGAGAATTGTCGGCATTTCCAATTTTAGAAGATGGGAGAGATTCCGTTGGAAATTTCTTGCACGATAGCCCTCAATAACTTTTTAATATAATTCTGTTTTGTTGTGGTATTTGCCAAAGCTAAGTATACAGTTCTTTTGAGTAAAAAAATTCTTCAAGGTTAGAAAAAACAAATATTTTCCACAAAGAAAAAATGTCCGTGGTGTAAATTTTTTTTTATTCGCCGTCAGTTTACACTTTCGAAAAAAAATCTCAATGAGACTGATCCATGGAAAAACAAACACAAATGCCAAACGCAATTTTTTTTTCGGAAAAAGAATGTCAGTGACATTGTTTTGCACGAAAAAAAAATCGTGGTGAATATAAAGTTTGTTTTCTTTGGGTAGTTCACAGTTCGATAAAAAAAATTTAAACGTCAAAAAAAATTTTTCTCGCAAAAAGCGCTCCCATAAGAAATACATATAGTTTTTTTTTCGTCAAGGAACTGTATACTTAGCTCAAGCGAAGATAAAATCGCTGTAGGTTAATATTCAATAAATTAGTTGTAAGGTTTATTTTTTCAACAAAAGCCTAGTGCGCTGCTGATGCGAAAGGCTTAAAAAAAGGAAACTAAATGCCTAAGAAGAAAAACAGCGGATAAATGTATGTAAACACGGCTTCACCAATTCAGAAAGTTAATTTAGTTGTTGTAAAATGTATTTAACGCGAATTTATAATTTATGTTAGTTAATGAATTTAGGATAGCGGAACAACAATCCGCAAACGTAAACAATATTGAAAACAATAATTTATACGAAATTATTCTTAAAAAAAAACGAAAACGAAATGCACAAAACCGGCGTGCAATTAATAAAATTCTTCAAAATAAAATTTATATAAAAAATGGGATGATGGATATGTACAGGGTGTACTAGAAAGAGAATGGGCGACAGGTAGTATTACGGTACTTACCACCACCTACAAGAAAATAGCTGAAAAAAAGAATATCTTCCACAACAAATAAGAAAATGTTATTTTTTTTCCTTATTGGATTTTTAAAATGTTTATTTGTAGAATTGAATCTATGGGGAACCTTTATAAATATAGGAGAAAAACGTGAAAAAC
This sequence comes from Dasysyrphus tricinctus, assembly GCA_963921185.1. Lineage (NCBI taxonomy): Eukaryota > Metazoa > Arthropoda > Insecta > Diptera > Syrphidae > Dasysyrphus > Dasysyrphus tricinctus. The sequence goes on from OY992530.1 coordinate 9,721,303, forward strand.
CCAGAATTTTTTCGAAAACAAAAAAGAAAGTTCACAAGTGTTTTTGGAAATTGGCAGAGGGCCAATTTTCCAATAGGTAAGTAGTGAAAGAAGATAAAAAGACAATCAAACAAGAGAACAATGGAGTGCCACAAAAGACACAAAGCGAAATCACCTTAGGAAAGTTCCCGAACAAACAACGGAACTAAAAAAAAAAAGGTCGCGTGTCCCACAATATCGGGAGGACAAAGAAAACGAAACGACGGGGTGAACTTATGCCACTCCTCAGGCCACAAAACCAAACGATAAAAGAAATATTTGTACACAGTTTTGCTAACAACCAAAACACTGGATACTTAGCTTTTCTATTCCAATCGGATCCTAGCTCCTCTGAGTCTTGCCCACTTGGCCAGATATAATCGCCTCTGGCGAAATGTCTTCCTCATCTTTTGTGGAAAATAGCTTCTCTATTTCCTTCTCAAAAATTCCCCGAACTGGGAATTTTCTCAACACAATCTTTTTTTTTTAAACTCGATAAAATCAAAAATTGAAAGTAATTTTTCGCTTTTCCTTTTTTTAAAATAAAAAATACACCACCACACTCTTTCGAATAAAATCCAAAAGTGACCAAAAATGTCGGACTTGACTCGTTTCTTTTGCCATGACCATATGGCCATCCTACTCTGATCTTTAGTCCGTGGTGGTATTCTGTCACGGTCTAACTGCGACACCCTACTTTTTCGCAGGGGTGCATGCCATTGTCGAACCCGGCCACGCATGTAATCTCTTTCTTGTTGGTGATATGAACACCAACAGTGGCTCAGTGGGCGTATTCAGCCCTTCTCCGTCAAATTTAAATGGTCTAAAGAAAAGCCTAAAATTATTTAAAACCATGAACAAAGTCCCCAGCCCAGACTACGAAGTAAGAGGAAAACATTTTTCCAGATGGGATCACTGTCATTTCCAACCTAAAATGACGAGATAGGATCCGATGACTTTCGTGAAATTTAAACAACTCTAAGCCCGTAGACCTGCGCGCAGAATTTAAGAGGGATAGGAAAACACGTCACACAGTGATTTTTCTTTTGTGTTTGACACACTTTAGGTTGGGCATTACACCATACTAAAATTAGGGTGGTTTGAACTTGGTGTCACGCATGTCGTTGAACATGGTTCAAATTCGTCATGTTTTTAAATCCTGTGTGGACTATCTGTCGCATACTCATTGAACTGGTTGACCATCTGTCACACGATGATGTCACAGGTTTACAAATATTGGTTAACTTTTCGGCACGTGAAAGTAAGAGTCATTCTAAGGGTAAATTTTCACGCTGAGCTCAAATCCGTTATCCGTTTTTCGCTATTAGAAAGAAATTGGGATTATTAAAGCTGAATTTTGAAGATTAAGATAAGTACTTTCAGAAATCTGTACAATAAAAAAAAATAAAAATCAATTTGCATAGTTACATAACCCCAAAAATGGCGAAAAAGGTTTTTTTTGGCACTTTCTAACGTTAATATCTCGAAAACCAGAGCTGATAGCAAAAAACGGATAACGAATTTGAGTTCAACACGAGAAACTACCTTTAGATCAACTCTAACTTAGTCGTGTCGATAACCTTGTAAACCTGTGTAATTGTTTGTGATGGGTGTGAACCACCTGTCATATTTTCAACACGTCGCGTCGTTTATGTGGACCAGCTGTCGCACACCGACATGTTATTTTTGTAAATGTGGACCGCCCGCCACACAATAAATTCGCAGTTGTACGTGTGGACTACCTGTCTCACACCTTTAGGCTATTCTGTGGACCGCCCGTCACACAGTGTATTATGGATCGTACGTGTGGGCTTAACGTCACACAACTTAAAAACGAAGACCTGTGTTTGTTGCATTTCCAAAATACTCTAAGAGTAGGTCACTGGCTGATGGACGCCAGGTATCTACTAACTCTACAAACATTTTGGAGCTCCAACTGAAAAAGGAAAGGCTAGAAATGGAGAAAGGAAAAGAGAATAGGTTGTTTAAACTTGTTGTGGTAAATTTTACCGCAACAAAGTGGAAGAAAAGAGTGTAGAGTCTTAAAAAATCAAATCATGCTAATTTTTTTCTTCAAAATCACTGAAATTTCATTTAGGAATCATTTTTGGACAAAACTTATTTTAAGAAACTGATTTCTTAAAAAAATTATGATCCTAATGCTTCAAATATTATCTACTTAGTTTAATTGCAAATGTCAAAAATCTAGATATTTAACAGTCGATAAAATGATTTTTCCCCCTGAACCACTGCTGCGACGTCTCATTTTTGCCACTAAAAAGCATCCTTAACTTCATTCGGAAATCATGTTGGTTCAGGGAGGCACCCCATACCTAAGACTTACACTAAATCCTTCCTCTAACCTTTCCCATTCCTAAACATTGCCAACACCCTGAGGAGCACAATGGATCCATTGAGATCCAAATGAGGTTATACGGCTTGCCTCATCATCATACCCACCTAAACTAACCTAAGCCCTTCCATTTGATCTTTTCGTCTGTCTTTTTAATGCACAGACTGGACAACTGAGTCGATGAATATAAAATTTAGTAAATGCAGCATTCAAAAAAATATCTAGTCTTTCCTATACAAGAATTGCGAAAAGTGATTTAAAATTGGTAAGGCTTGAATGCAGCCCAGGATTTACGCTTAGGCCAACCAGGCCCAGGCCTGGGGCATCACGACAAAAGGGGCCACAAAAGTAAGTAAACACAATGAAGCAACTGAATCTTTATTGCTTATACGAGCAAAATGGATAATAGATCTTCACAAATCTTCAAATTCGGCAAACGGCAACGCTCAAGTATTTTCATATAAGATGGCCAGCCTATTCAACGCTTCTTAACGTTTTTGGAAATGCATTCTCATACTGGATCCGGTATTGCTAATCAACCATTAAAGTATCTGAGTGAACATAACATATCAATTCTAAAATGCAGAGGGCAAACATACGACAATGCTCCAAATATGTCCGGTCAGTATAAAGGGATGCAACAGCAAATTCTTCTGACAAAGCCATAAGCAGTCTATGTACCTTGTGCGTCACACTCTTTAAATCTTGTTAGTCGCTGTGCTGTGGATTGCTGTCTTATTGCAGTTGATTTTTTTTTTCTGTCGTACAATTGCTATACAATTTTTTTTCTGCATCAACTAAATAAATAAATAAATAAATTGGGTGGCGCAACAGCTCATGGAGAACCAGGGCCTAGTGACTTACAACTCACAACCATTCCTGTGTGCGTGTTTGTTGGCAGGAATGGAGGGGACCTACAGTTTTTTGCCGAGTCTTAACGGCTAAATGAGAAGCACTTTTTCATGACAAGTATTACTCTTGGGGGATTTGTCAGTTCATCGCAAGAGGCAGTACCTCGAATAAGACATTTCTGTTTTGTAGGTGGCACGGCTGGGAATCGAACCCAGACCTTCGGCATGACAGTCCTACGCACTAACCATCAAGCCACGAGCAGTAGCGGATCCAGGATTTGGCTGTGGGGGGGCTTGGAGTTCCCTTAGACACATCTTTTGTAAAATTCTTAATCATATACGATAACCCCACCAACCCAAAATTTTCTATTCTCAGAAAGTAGGCTAGTCGGCAGCTGAACCAAAAAAGATTTTGTATAGTGCAAAAATATATGTAGGTACTTAATAGGAAAATTCTGCAAAATATTATGATTCGAAATGGAGCATCTGGTAATTAGTAGGATTCAGCTGCTATTTTGAAAAGACGCTTTGACCAGTTTCTATACAAAGACACATCGTATAAAAAAGTTGTTAGGATATGTTTATAGGAACTTTAAATAAGTAGGTAGGTATCTTTCTTTAATTTAAATATTTTTGTAGGATTTATAAAACCTCATCCTAAAGTACTTGGTTTAACTTTAGACAGCCGTCCACCTCCGAACAGTTATTGATAAACTTTGTAGGTTACTGTTGTCTCAAATTTGTTTTACTTGGATTGGTTGTCGAAGATTTGATTAACTAGACATTTAATTAACATATTTAATTAAAGCATATTTCCAACTAATGAGACATTTTGAGAAACTTTCTAACAAGTAACCGTCTAAAAGATCTAATAACTGAGATTAAAAGAGTCACAGTACAAACTTTTTTTTTCTGTTTTTGACACTAACGTAAGATTCGTACGAAAGTTAAATGGAAAAAACTGGAACAAAAGAGCATACGCAAAGGGTGCTAGACGCTAGAAGTGCTTGCCCCCCTAATCAGAATATATTTTCATTATTATTTATTTAATTTTTCTTCTTTAGATGAAAGCATTTTAAAGTAAGATTTCTGTAATAAATCTACTTTTTGAATGAGTTTGCTCCGACCTAATCGAAATCCGGCGGCGTAGGCCCTTGTATCTCACCTATCTAATTCTTAAAATATAATTCCTGTAGAAGAGAATGCTATAAATGGCAAAAAAGAAAGGTAATTAAGCTCCCTATAAAAAACAATTGCAATTTTTTTGTACAAGTAGCTGTTCAAAGAAATTAGCTAAATCATGTTTTTCAATTAACTTTTTGTAAATTTGAGGAAAAAAATGAATTTGGATGTTCTGTACCTATTCCACCTAAAATGACTTTAGTTAATGTGGATTGGTATTTCGAACATACAAATTCGTGTTTAACATTCCGATCATTAATTATTTTAATGCGAATTCCATTCATATTTTTTGTCAATTCAAATCTTATAGTTTGACGAAGATTTGAAAAAAAAATTTTCTGCCCTTCAATTTATAATAATTATTTATAGTTATTAAAACAAAAATGTACATATATTACACTTTTTAAAGAAAAAAAAATTAACCGTTACAGCTGAATTTTACATTTCGAAAACGAATTCGAAGTGAATTGAAATTCTTTCTCATTTCATTTAATGAATATTGCTCCCGGAAAGAGCTCTCTAATCTTTCGTTAGAGCACAAAGGAAATCAAAAGAGAAACTAAGATCAAGAATCGCTTCGTCTTAAAGCAGTCTTTGAAATCGTCAAAATATCATTCGACACACGAAAACAATCTGAAATAAAAACATAAGTTTCAATATCTAAAACAATATTTTGATGTTATCATGTAAACTATCCATATCAAAGTTGTTCAGTCCGACTACCTATCACATCCGTCGAATGAACTGCGGAGCGAATCAGACTGAATTTTGACATTTTTACTATGATCCAAATTTCAAAATAGGGCCTGACTCATTTGTCGGATTCTGTAATCAGGGTGATTTTTTACACCGGAAACTGAGTTTTTAAACTTAAGCCCCAAAATATGGGCTTAGCTAAGTCCCAAAAATATCAAGAGGAGTTTGAGAAAAAGCTAACATTCATTTGTTTTGTCAAACTTATTTTGATCTATAAGAAATATCGATACCCAAGGAAATCTAGGTAAAAATAATAGCACGAAGGTCAACCTCACTAGTTTCACTATAAGGGCTTGAAAAAAAAACACAGTATTTAGGTATGCATACTTACTAGCCCCAAACTTGTTATTTGCCTAGTCCGATTCCTTAGGGGCTTAGAAAAAACAAAGCTTACACACAAATTGTTAAGCCCCAACCTCCATTTGTTCCCTTGACTTCGGAAAACAACAGCTTCCATGCAAATTTTTAAGCTCTTAAGTTTAAGTTTTATAAGCTTTCTATCGTTAGTTATTTAACGAATTCAATAAATAATAATAGCTCTTGCCTCTTACTTATGTTGGATTTCTTTAATGCCTGGAAAAAAAACATTTATTATGCAAATTTGTTAGCCCTAACAGTGTTATAGTTTTCATCTGATTCCCTTGCACGCTTAGGAAAACTTGAAATGGTTGAATGGCTTGAAATACGTATACGCATAATCGTCTTTTTTCACCCAATAAAAACACAGCTTGCATATAATATGGTTCAATTTTCCTAGGGCTTGGAAAAACACAGCTCACATGTAAATTTTAAAGACATACTCTTAGTTTTGTTTGTCTAACTCTCTTCTCAATCAGCCGTGGGGGGGGCTTCAGCCCCTATAGCCCCCCCTCTGGATCCGCCACTGGCCACGAGGTACTACCTTACTGAATCAACTAGTAGATGGCAAACGACAAAATCTGCTCTTCAAAATGATAATGTGATAAAATCACTCTCAGATACACGATGGGAATCTCATGCTGCAGCTACTTTTGCCATCATTAAATCATATAATAAATTATTAGATACTTTAAACGACATTTCTGAAGATAATACACTAAAAGGAGATGCTAGGAGGGAAGCTGGTGTTCTACTAAACAAAATGAATAAACTAGAATTTGCCTTAAAGCTTGTGATTTGGAACGATATTTTACAAAGTTTTCAAAAAGTCAGTAAAGTTTTGCAAAGCGAAGACGTAACACTACTGACGTGCACGAATTTGTATAGATCATTGTCCGATCAACTGAAGAAAATACGTAATAATTTCGACACTATTGAAATGCGCTCTAAAGAACTTCTACCTGATGGCAGCTACATGATTACACGAAAACGAATTCGCAAAAAAATGGCTAATGATGGTAATGCTCCCGATGTGGATTTAAGCCCGAAGGATAAGTTTCGAATAAACGCTTTTTATATTACCTATTATCGATAAGTTAAGAATAAAAATGGATTCCAGATGTAAAATATATAAGGAAATTTCTGAACGATTTTATTTTCTTTGGACAAGCAATGAAAAAGTCAACGTTATAGCCTGTGCCCAGCGTTTGGTGTCAAATTATCCGGAAGATTTAAATTCAGAACTTGCTGACGAGTTAATACAATTCCATCGTTATGTGATGCATAAAAATGGCAATAATTTTAAATTTTTCAATCAAGCAAATTTATATAAGATTATGTGGGAAGATAAAATTACATCAGCGTTTCCGAACGTAGACACAGCATTACGTTTATTTTTAAGTCTGATAGTGACAAATTGTTCTGCGGAATGATCATTAAGTCAATTAAAACGCTTAAAAAGTCCTTGTCGAACAATGACAACGCAGGAAAGACTTGATGCACTATCTCTGCTCTGTATTGAGAGTGATTTGCTTCATGAAATAGATTTCGATGAACTTATAAAAGACTTCGCTGCTAAAAAAACAAGAAAACAATACTTCAAATATTAAGTAAAAAATTTTGTAAAAAATAGTCGTATACATATGTATATATTCTTGTAACTACCATTATAAATAAAATTAATTTTTGTTTTATGGAATTCGTTGTAATTTGTTTTCTTAAGTATTTAATTTTGTATGTAGTAAGCCATACAACATAAGAGAATATATGCAAAGGGGGCACCATTTACTCTTCAGGCCTAGGGCCCAAAAAAGCTAAATCCGGCGCTGCTTGAATGGCTACATTTTTAAATAAAAACACCTTTTTGAGCGTGTCATACTTAAGGCTTTAGCGTTTCCTTTTTTTGTTCGAACGTATCTTTGGCGATCTTATTGCCAACAAACAATGACTTTATCTTTCAAAGCTCTTCATGTTTGTGCTAAAAATGGCTTTAGGGCGACGAGTCTTCTAAAGAAAAAAACATTTCTTTTCATTTGGAAAGGAAGTCGAAATACTTTGCAGAGTTCTTGGCCACTTCAAATGTGTGGTCATTCCACAGAAGGTGTTCAGTAAATACAACATACTAAGAATAAAAAGATGTTCAGTTTCTTCAATGCAAGTAACACTTATGGGCAGTGCCATAAGGGGTAGGTTCTGCCTAGACAATAACAAACAGCATTGGGTTTTGAAGCACATCAACATACCTTCCTTCGGGTGTTGTCTACCCAGAAAAGTGAAGCCAACTACAAGTGTGTACAAAACAATCGTCCGTAATGACGGTTTCAGTGGGAAGCTTGTGGGAAACAATTCTTTGTATGGTGTTGCTAAGTTAAGTGTAGATTCAATTTGATTTTCTGGTATTTATCTTAGCTGTCGTAGTTTGTCATGTCATGCCAATTAGTAATTAAGTCAATAATCTTATATTTAAATACACATAGTAATCATTAATCAATTTCAATATAAAAAGGAGCTGTCGCATTAAACCATTTAATTTTAAAAACTTAGTGAAAGTGCCCCAATGCCATGGGACAATTATCTTTTAAGCTGGTTCTTTCTCTCTCAACCTTTTCCATTTGTAAAACAACTTTATAAAATGTTACCAAGGCAAAATACTCTTGAACTTTTTTTATTACTTATTTATTCCAAAATATATGTAGGTATTTGCTGTGTGTAAGCCCACTCAATTTAACTGCGTATATGTGCTACATTTGCATAAGTAGATATTAAGTATTAAAATTAGAATTTATTTAAGAAACAAAAAATTAATATCCTTTGACTTGTTTCATTTCAAAAGCCACTTATACCCTGAATATTTGAACCTGCATATATACAATTATCCATACACACAATACATGCATACATATGTATGTAAATGTATAGGTAAGTTGAAAAATAAGAAAAATTTGAATGAACCCACAACAACTGTCAAATTAGTCTGTGTTTCTTGTTTGTACGACAAACCTCTTAAAAAAGCCACATTTTTAAAGCTCCCTTATTTATGATGTTGAATTTTTTTTAATAATAATTATACTCTCTCCAAATGTAGAATGACTTAAAGATACATTAATCTTGAAACATTTGACATCTTATCATATTCTACGCAACCTGCTGTCCTTCGGAGTTTTTTTTTGTTTTCCAAACATAGAGGTACCTTCCTACTCGAATGCAAATTTAGCTTTTTAAAGAAATATCTTTGGAATTTAACACTTAAACAATGCTGTGCATAACATTTTTATCAAAATCATTCTCTCTTTTTTTTTTGGCAACACTTATTCCAGTCACAGTCAATTATGGGCAAATGAACTTTGACGAATCCAAAATGAGTTCATGGGTAACCTGACTTTAGTTAGATGTGGCAATTTCGATTTAGAATTTGTCGTTCTATGTTTTCGATGTTTTTTTTAGTGTTTTACTAACTTGATAGATATCACATTACAAAGCATCCTGTCAAAAATTGGTATAAATTTCTTGTACTTAATGGTTTATGGCTTAATAATTTTCCGATAATTAGCTGTGACAGATTCAATTTAATCGTGCAATGTTTTCTATGTTTTTGTGTGCTTTTCTAGCTAATGGATCGAAATATGAGTACTAGCTGGATTAGGTATTTGTCGTTATTTTATTTGCGAAAATTTCGAATTTGTCGTTCTATGTTTTCTATGTTTTTTTGGTGTTTAACTAGCTTGATATCAGATTACAAATCACCCTGTCGAAAATTGGTAAAAATTTCTTGTACTTAATGGTTTATGGCTTAGTAATTTTCCGTTAATTAGTTGTGACAAATTCAATTTAATCGTGCAATGTTTTCTATGTTTTTTGGGTGCTTTGCTAGCTAATGGATCGAAACATGAGTACACGCTGGATTATTTGTCGTTATTTTATTTGCGAAAATTTCGAATTTGTCGTTCTATGTTTTCTATGTTTTTTTTTTCAAAAAGTGGTAAAAACTTCTAAGACTGAATATTTTATTGCTTAAAATTTATTTGTCGTTAGTTAGTTGTGATAAATTCAATTTTGCCGTGCGATGTGTGTCATGCCTTTTTTGCTTATTTTATATGAGTGTCAAGTAAGCAAAATAATCTTCGAAAAATGGGTAGGAGGATTATTTGCCATTAATTAGTTGTGATAATTTTTTAGTTTTCTTTGCTGATTTAATATATGCAAATAATTAAGCCATAAAATATTCGGTATACCTAAGCTGTGTTTACGATATTTTGGGATGGTGCTTTGCTAACTGGATATAAAGTTATCAAAGCACTCACAAAAACATAGAAACAATGAAATTTTATATGGCACAACTAATTAACCGCAAATTATTTAGCAATAACATATATAGCTTTAAAAGTTCTTACTATTTTCGAAAAAAACACAGAAAACATAGAATGACTAATTTCAAACTATCACATCTAACTAAAAACTAAGTAGAGGAAAATCACTGAGAACAAACCCTTCTGTGTAGGCTGTTTTTACCCTTTTTGAGGTAGTGCTTTGCTTACTTGATATCAAATTATCAAAGAAAACAAAACAAAACATAGAAAACATGCACGGCTGAATTAAATTTTCACAAATAAATTAATGACTCGTTAAAGGCAAATTATTAAGCTATACAACATTATTTATAAGAAGTTTTTAACGCTTTACAAATTGCGTCAAGTTAGCAATGCAGCCAAAAAAACATAGAAAACATTGAACGACAAATTGGAAAGTGTCACAACTAATAAACGATCAATTAACAACAAATTATCCACCTTTCCATTTTTCGATTCGTGAAAGTTGCTTTGCTAATTTGACACTCATGGAAAACAAATCACCCAAAAATACATATAAAACATCGCACGACAAAATTAAATTTCAACAACTAATCAACGACTAACTAGCAACAAATTATTAGGCCATTAAGCATTAAGTATACAATTTGTTTACCCATTTTCGAGTGGTAAGTTATGAGAGGACTCAAAAAACATAGAATACATAGAGCGACAACTTCGAAACTATCACAAATAATTAATGACAAATTATCAACTCATTTTTGTATACATAAGAATTTATTTGCTTACTAGGTATCATGTTAGCATAGCACCCAAAAAACATAGAAAACATCGCACGATCAAATTGAATTTGTCACAACTAATTAATGGTAAATTATTTAGCTATAAGTATACGAACTTTTTACCGATTTTCAGCAGGGTGCTTTACTAACTTGATATCTCATCTCTAGCTGAGTAGAATGCAATCCTTGAAGGATAATTAAAATTCCCATCAAAGTCGAAAAGATCTGTAATAACTTCCGCTTTAGTCACTAGCATGGATGTTTGAAATCTCCATATTAAAAACGTTAATTATAAAATTTCTCAAAGTTGAAAACATGTTTGCAAATTTCATCAGCGAGATTATAACTATCCCAAACGATTATTAGTTTTTTTTTGCACATCCATGTGCTTATTTGTATTTATTTATCTATCTTTAACTTTACTACGCTTATCTACATTAAATTAGATTAACTGTTATTTCCATACTAGTCCGTGACTAAAGCGCATGAATACCGTTAAAAGGTGTCAAGCAAAACAATAACAATAACAGCATTTTAGACATTGTACTCGTATCGTATGAACATTTTTCAAACTTCTTGGAATCGAACAACTAATACTTTGAATTGGGATGCGTTTGTGCTTTGTAAGTACGTGACAAAATTTCTAAAAAGTATTAGAATTCGGTTGATTGCATTGTGGCTTGTGTGTAAAATTATGCAATGCAAATTTTTGCATATCAAGGTAGGGACAGGTATGCATGCTATGTTACGTTGTGTTTTTAAAGAAGTTTTCATGCGTGTATTTAAATTAACTGACAAAGAACAAAAAGGTGAAGAGTTGTGCTGATTTTGGGTTTAGGGACACCATATTTTGTCACGGAAGTCTGTTTTGAATAACAATACGAATTGTTTTTCCCAAAAAATGCGTTTCGATATAACTATCAAAATTAATTTTGATAATAAACGAAACGTGAGTTTGGTATGAGAGTTCATAGTTTTTATTATATCGTAGTTTTCCAGCAAATTGATACTTTTATTTCCCTCGGCAGTTTTGGGTATTTATTGTCCCTGTTCACACGTGAAGTTCAAGCATTTTCTGCGAACTGGGATGCTGAGCAGGGTAACTTGCAGAAGTCGGATGGAGGTGAAATTACGAAAAACAGATGAAAAAAAAAATCTGCAGGATAATTTTCCGTTCTTCAACGAATAGTTTCGAATAACACATGTTTACGTCACATACTGTGAATTAAAAAATTGTAGGACATCTGATTTTCTTGAATAAAAAAGCGTTTTTTTTAAGCAAATTGGCATGATTTGGTAAAACTTTTGCAATTTGCGTATGGTTTATTGAAAGTTTTATCAGGAAGACAAAATTTAATATTTCAAAGCTTTTTTAAATAAAATAAAATGCACGACTGGATCGCACGTACTTGCTCATGTTCAAGACAACTGTGGGTTTAAGAAAATTTGTATATAAAACCATGGAAATTATGAGAGAAAAATGTAGAGAAGCATGAAATACGACATCTTAATTGGATAAAACAACTCTTTTGACAGTTTGAGGTGGAAAAAAAGAATGCCATCTTAATTCTTGATTGAATATGATTGTATGGGAAAAAAAAAATTAAAATCGTTGGAGCGATTTAAAAAAAATTAATTTTGTATATATAAAATTCTTAAAACATTTTTAAGAACACATTTTTGTATGCAAATCTAAATATTATATTTATGTGTATATAAAAAAAATAAAAAAAAAATTGTCATCCCGTTTTTGAGATAAAAAAATTTGAAACTTTTTTTAAAAATCCAAAAACTGTTTTTTCGAAAATTTTGATATGCAATATTATTTGATCTTATCTGAAATTTGTATATAAGAAAATTCATCTTAATCCGTTTAGCCGATAACGAGAAAATTCAAAATAAAAAATGCGTTCTATGACAGGTAGATACTATTAATAGTTGCTTAGTGAAAAATTTGATAGTTTTTGGTGTAGATCGTACTAATTTTAGTATATAAGAAAGTTTAATCAAAATCGTAAGAGTCGTTTTAAGCAAAAAAATATTTTCCTTTGCCATTTTTAACTTTTGTATGGAAGGTACAGTTATTTTTTCATAAATGTAAATTTTTTTCTAAAAATATTTCAGAGAGTAGGTACTAAAAACCTCTTAAATATCGAGTTTCAAAAAAATCGATCATTTCGTTTTCGAAATATTTGATTTTCCAAAAAAAATATTTTAAAATTTTTTCAAAAATTTTGGTACACAAAACTACCTATTTATATTTTTTGGGAGCTTCCGTATAAGAAAAAATAATTGAGAACAATCGTATCGTTTTGAAGAAAATCAAAAATTAAAAAAATGGTTTTTTGGGAGGTACCGTTAATAACCATTTTTGAAGAATGGTTTTCCACCCAAAGGAAGACTTCACAAAAATAAATTTATTGAATTATTTGTAAGAAAAGTTGTCGAGTCGTTTTTGAGAAAAATACGATTATGTAAAATTGCTAAAAAAAATTGTATGGCAGGTACCGTTATTTTGGCTTAAAAACAATGAAAAAACGTGTGGGCATAATCACCAAAAACCACTATGTACCAAGTTTGAAGAAAATCGATCGAGCCGTTTAGGCTGTAGACGAAAAGACAGACAGACAGACAGACAGAATTGTGCCACCCACTTTTTTGGTGTTCTCTGTCATCGTAATAATTTGTTTGATTGTTATCTCAAATTTTTTTTGTCCACGAATCCAAAACTTGCCTTATACATAGGTAGTACCTATATCGCAAGTAAAAAATTCAAAGAACTAAGAGAATCGAAAAAAAATACATCAAATAATTGCACGTACAGTGGCTTTAAAGTCAAATTGCTTTCAGATTAGTAATGAAATGCCATTTTTTGGCTCTAATTATATATTATTTGAGACGGTTGCTTATTAAAAACAGAAGCTTTGAGGTAACTTCTGTTGGTATACTGTTCCGTTTCTTCAAAATTACAGATTTGAGAGGATTTTTGATAGTTATATGAGTTTTTGAACTTTATTTACCAAAAAGCCCTACAGATGCTTAATGGGGTTGACGTCTGAGGATGGCGGTGGCTGAGGCAACTAGGATTGTACACTGTAAAGCAGCCACTTGCTTACTAATATAGACTAATGCTTCCGGTCATTGTCCTCTAATAGTATGAAATCATTCAGTAACTCAATTCTTTCAATACAATTAAATAATACAATTAAATTTTTTACTCAAATATGCACATTTTTGTGTTTTTTCATATTGTTGTTTCAATAAAAACAAGATTGCAGACACCATTTGCATCCATAACTCCCCAAACCACAATGTTTCACCTTCTTGTTTCACCGTAGTCTTACCTTTACTTTTGGGTTCGGTTTTTGGTACCAAATTTCGACCGTTAAATCCATAAATGCTGAAATTTGTTTCGTCAACTAAGATAACATGAACTGTTCTAAAAAGCAAAACAGAAAACCGTGATAAATAATTGCAAATCAATTAACTTCTAGCCGCAAAAGTCTTATACAAATACTAACAATTTATATGATTTCAGTTGCTGTACGTGCAATTTTTTGATACAGTGTAAGTATATATCCCATACACAATACCTTGAGATTTCTCAGTCTTTTACTCAAAATTTAGAAAAAGATGTGAAAGTGGATGGAAAATTTTTAAACTTAGAACATATATTAAGTATTATTAGGAGTACCTATACAAACAAATTATTTTCAATAAACAATATCAACCCTTTAAAAACAACAATTAATATAGGTAGTTGTTTTTAGATATTTTTTGCTATTTTAAACGGTGTAGATATTAGCTGCGTTTTATTATCTCTGATCGGCAGAGGTCTATTTACCATTGTGAATGGATGTCAGCTATTTGTCAGCAGTATTAGGAATAGAGAGGAAAAGAGACAAGTGCTTACATGAAAAACAAATAAACATAAGAAAAAAAGAGACTGATATACAGCACTGATTTTGCACTAACCCACATCGTTTTATTTTCACGAGGTGAACCATATGGGTTATGAGCGATAATAAAACGCGGCTATTGTTAAAAAAAATGAAAATAATTTTTTTTGTATACTCCTTATGGTACCTAATAGTTTTAAAATTGTTGATATTTTTTCTGGTTGTATTATTTAAATCTATCATCAGGCTAAGAATTCTGATAATTGACAATTGGAAAAAACTTACAACTTATGTACATTAAACTACAATATGGCCAGATCCACATTATTCTGCGGATACCGATTCGATCCCTCTACGATTAAATATTTTAGAAGAATGAGAAGATCGAAAGCATATCAGGTATCAATGATTTGAATTGTTACATGTGTAAGAACATTTAATCGTATCGAGATTTTATCAATATTAGAACTACAATGCTAATCTGGAGGCTTATTAAAAGCACAGAAGGCTACATAAAATTACATACAAACTAGAACAGGCACAATACGCATTTCTCAGTTTTATATATGGGTGATTCTCCACTAAAAGCTCCTTTTCGTGGCCCCGGCCAAAAATGGTTAAAAATATGAGAAAATTAAAAATATTTTACAGCTAATAATAGCATAGGGAATGTGTCTAACTGGCCCACTTCTGAAATCTAAATAATTGCAAGTAATTAATTGGAAAAAGTAATTAATTGGAAAAAAATTACATTTAAGGCCCAAATGTCATTACCGTAACGTGTCTCCTCATCGTTTCAGCACAGAAAAAGTGATTTTTTTAAAACTTTTAAATAAAAAAAAATAAATTTTGATTAGATTCCAGCATACAAAAATTGTTGTTTGATATAATTGTCCTTAAAATAAAATTAATTCATTTATAACAATTAACTTAGAAACTTACAAACATGTGTCCCCAAGTATTTGCATCATTTCCGTAAAAAAGAAGTAAATGCTTTTAAATTGAAATTAAGAGCCAGCAGTTTATAGAATTCAACCTAAATGAAGAAATTCAACCAAGTTTTCTTTAAAATATATTCAAAATATTGGATTAGAAATCAATTTCGATTGTAATTTTCAAGTGAGTGGTTGAATTCGTCGCGTGTTCCATCAATTACGTCATTTCCGTAAGTGGGTGTAATTTTGTTACTTGAGAGTAAAACTAAATTATTTTGTTACAGTTTTATGGTATTTTGTTGCGGAATGATTCATACTAAATTGGAAAAATATACATTCTTTTTTTCAAGTCTAAAAAGTTAAAAAACATCGATTTTCGTCATTTCCGTAACGTCATTTCCGTGCCCTGTCTCTGAATTACGGAAATGACGAGTTGTTACGGAAATGACTTCAGATTATTTTTACTTTAAAAAATCATGGATTAGTTACAAATTCTCCAACTTTTACATTACAGTACATAATAAAAACACTTTAAGGACAATTATGGGCCTTGCATCCAAAACAAAATCGCGCACAAGCAAGATCTTGTAGGTACACATATGTGGTCTATGATCAGATCTTTTATACTTCAACATTTTGATATCTTTGTTCTGTGCTACAAAGTGGAGTTAGGGAGAAAAGATTAATATTCTTTTCGCCACTATATGCAATTATGATATAGGTACCTAGTTATCTTCCGTAGACCAAATTTTAAAAATACGGGAAACAATCCATCGTCATTACCACTATTAGCTTATTTTTGCCTAAAAACGGTTAAGTTGGCAGAATGTAAGAATGTAATTTAATATTACCCCTTCCGCTTCCTAACGCATCCATATCATATCTTGACTTCAAGTGATTTCAGCATTGATCATTGCAATCGAAAAATGCCCGAATTTTGGCACAACACCGCGTCTGGCGGTGGAGGTAAAGAATTGGTGCAGAAGATTCACCTCCACTTGCGTCCACTGGTCATCGGTTATCCGTTTTGCTTAGTTTCCATCATTAATTGCGTCTTCATGTGACCGAACATTAAAACGGGTTTCGAATCAATGTCCTTAGTAAACTTTTTTCGACTGATTGTGTCAGTTTGTGCATTTGAAACAAAGCAGTATGATCTTAAATTTTACCCTCCGATGCGGCTTATTTTGTTGCTTAAATATGCTTTTTTTAAATTTAGGGGAGCTAGTATTTCATACAATTTCTTCTTTTCAATGAATGCTTTGTATATAAAATCTACAAAGATAAATCTCAAAGCTAGATTTCTATACTAATACCATCTGATTTTTTATCTAGGATATCTAACTCGATATCCTGCCTACGCATTTGAATTAACTGTAACCTTCAAGTGGGCACATCCCCACAAATTCCTTTATCTTATTTCAAATAGGTATACTTGTTTTACACGATTGAAATTGATGCATTTCATGAATGGAGTTGTATCCCATAGGATGCAAATACCTAACCATATACAGATACGAGTATTTTATATAAGAACGAAGATACTCAATGTTATGTTTAATTGAATTTGAGTATAGATACCTGTCAACTTATTAGTTTTAACAAAAAAAAATTGTTATTTGCTTTATTGTAGCAGAAAATGTTATTTTGGCACCAGACCATCATTTCCATAACAAGGGCGTCATTTCCGTAGCAAGACAAAATCCTTAAAAACGCTTAAAATCAACTGGCCGGACTTTTTAATTATCAGTTATAGTATAATTTATAACAAGCATTAAACGTGCATCACTTTTTTCTTAAATTAAGGTAGGGGACATTTTGGATGCTTAAAAGGAGCTTTTAACAGAGAATCACCCATATACGTATTAGGGTATTCCATATTTTAAAAAGTTTTGAGCATCCTTTTTTTTTGTTCATTGACATCTTAAAACACTACCCTATTTTTTTTTTTTTATTTTTCAAATCACGTTAACACGTGCCGCATTGAGCTTAAAGTTGATGCTCCTGTGAGAGTTAGGGCCTATTTAAATACTTTTTTAGCTCCAAAAATAACGTACTAGCACCATTACGAAAAAGCTTATGTATCTTAAAAACAGCTCAAACGATTCCCAAAAAAATTCTAATGAGATTTGTATAATTTCTTTAATATTTTTAAAAGTTCTTAGTTTTCATGCAATTTGAGCAAGAATGTGCAACCCAGCCGTGCCTGTTATTTATTTTTTTTTTCTAAGCAAGAGTAGGTAACTGATTTAAAAGTACACTTCATTAATTCTCTTAATCAAATTTATTTTTAATAACCCTCGGTTTTTGTCCGTTTTATGAAAATTCAAATTTTGAAACTCATTGCGACACGTATTAATACAATCCGATTACCATCAATTTCTCTTTGTACATGTTTTTAATGTAGAACAAAAAAATGGTGCTAAAAAAAAACACACAATTCTTTTTCCCCCATACAAATAAGGACCACCCTAATTCATGTACATAATATTTTTTTTTATTTTATATTTTATCGTGCCACTCTGACTGTCCCTGCTTAAAACTAACTGCCTAAGCCTATGTATGCAAGTCGGACATGCGATACAAAATGTGAGTCAACTTTTTAACTTAATTTTTTAACCACCAAAGCTGACTGTCTTGCCTTACACTTTCTCTTAATCGGAGACAGTGAGACTGAACCGAAGAAGCTCAGCTCCGTCTTGTTCGAGGATGTCTCTACTAAAAGGAGCCGCCTATCTACAGTTCTACGGCCGACTCACGTGATAGATTAGCAAAATCGCCACTCTATCCTGAATCAGCCCTCGACTTTCTAAATAGAGGAACGCATTGGGCGGGATAGAGCCACTACTTAGACGCACACTCTCGTGTTATTCATTGCTAGGTTAATAAATCACAAAATTAAGCTGTTCGTCGAGGAAATAGCTCTTGCAATGTTACCCCGAATCAGCTTTAACAAGAAATTATCTTTTATTTTTATGTTGGCACCATTGAATATAACTAGGTTGGAATAATAATGTTTATACTCCGACCCTGGTATTCTGTGTAATTCAAGGGAGCGTCTCAGGCAGTGCCTTTCAAACACCTGAATCCTTTCCATTTGAGATGGGGCAACGTTGAACCAAACCAAGCATCCATAGGCAATAATCGGGCGGATGAGGGCCATGTAGCAAATCACCTGCTGTCAAGCCAGCTGCTATGTATAAAACAAAAGTTTCGTAAGGACAAAAGCCCCCCAGCCCTAACAGCATTTATACGTATGTCTGTCGAAAAACAAAATATGATCCAACTAGATGCCAAGGTATACTTAACTACAGCCAGTTGTACCCATTTGGGCCCACGATCTCCAGCTTTCGCCAGTTATTTCTCGTTCTAAACAAGATAGTTTGTGATTTCAACTTCAACTTCCAGTCATCACAAAATCGCTAAATCTGGTCGAATCTGCAAAAGAATTCTGATGACCTCGTCACTTGTAGCTGTTCTGCAGGCAATTATATCGTCGACATACGCAATTAGCTGAGTTAGACTACTTATCGGATCGCGCGCTGGTGAAAATTCTGAATAGAATAGTCGAGTTGACCGCTTCCTGCTGAAGACCATTTTTAATATTGCAGGTTGTGATAGACATAGAAGTCACATTGCCACTTTTGACAACATTGAGCATATCATATGGCAATAGTTGTTTACTAATGGCAAGTCTGGTCAGCTTTTGATAAAGACTCTTTAACCATACGGTGTCGAAGGCCTTCTCCAAATCAACCAGACCAGCCAGAGTTTTGTTCCATTGGAAATTAGAAACGTGTTTAGACGCGGCATGAATAGTGTCGCATGTCCCACCTTAAAACCGAACTGATTATCCGGTATGATATTATTGTCCTCTGCCCACCTAGACAGAGCTCTATTGATAACTTTTTCGAATACCTTGCTGATACTCGGAAGAAGATTTATCGACCGGAGATTCGCCAGAGTGGAGTTGTCCTTTCCCTTTTTCGGGAGAGTATGCACCACAGCTGTCTTCAACCACACTGGATAATATGCCTTATTCAAAGCGTTGCTAAACAGAGTATTATGTATCTCTTCTGCTTCTTGCGGTAAATGTCAAAGTACAAAGAAAAAGATCATCGTCGTCAAGACGATGTATTTTGTTTTTCGGTATTGTTCTGTTCATTGTTCGTTTGATTGTTTTTTCGTTAATAGTTTCTTGGTCTTTGAACTACAGTTCCAGTACAAAAGTGTGTACAACAGCTGCAGTTGTATTATGTGAATCGAAATTTATATTAAAACTTCGTACTTTTTCAGCAGCACAGCACACATCCACTTTGGAAGCAAGCTTAGAAATCGATTTATTTCGTCGAGGGAATTTTTACAGAATTTTTGTCAATTTCTAGAATAGGTACATCAGAATTGTTAGTGTCAACATAAAATTTTATTCAAAATGAAACCAACATTATGGCTTTCCCTTTATTCCTGTCGGTAAGTAAACTAAGGCAAAGAAAAAAAAACACGATGTCAAGCCAACAATGCAGAGTGTAATCGAAAATAAACCACATTCCTTTTTGCAGTTTTTAATTTTTTGTATAAAGGGGATGGCAGGCGCTTAAAATATCGATATAATGGATTCTGATAATGAACTCAGTCAACCTATTTCACACAAAATTAACGTTAAAACAGGTTAACAAAATTAATTAAAAAACAAACAGAAAAGAGTTCCAATTGTTATCAATAATAAATATTCTCGCTCACCTTGAAACATTGCAATTCTTGTCACTTTTATTTTTTATTGGAGTATGTTTTTATTTTTTTGAACTCGAATTCATCGTCGCGGCATTAGCAGCGCAGCGTGTCGACTTCCCCGAATGTATAATAAAACAAGTTTTGTGCAAACAGGTTGTTGTGAGATGGTCTTCGTTGTTTATTTTTTTGCATTTAACTTCCATGATTGATAGTTTTCAGATACACAAATGAAAAAGATTCATTCAACTATGAAATAATTTTTGTATAAATTTTCTTATAGCCTTGGCATTGACCATACCGCTAACAATGCTAAATTTATTGCGGACAGCTTTTTGCGTTTGACCTTCTAAAATTGATATTTGTTTTATTTTTCCCATTATACAAAGAGAGGCTAAGCTGGTTGGTTCTAAAAGAAAATTGAACAATTTATTTGGTATGAAAAAACCTTATCCATAAATATTACCAAATGACCGAAAAAAAACGTGTGGGAAGTTATTTTCATATAAGCGAAAGAATGAAAGCAATTAGCGTTGAAGAACTTGCGGTCCGTTTGCCAAAACAAACATGAAACAGTGCTTTAACGATAAATATTTAAACTTGCCTTGAAAATGCAACAATATTCAAAGCATACTTTTCCATTTGACTGTAGCTCCTTTAGGGAATGGTCTTAGAAAAATTTAGTGACTGATGGGAAATATGAGTTTAAGTTCTTAAAACTCCTTCGAAAGAAAATAAGTCCACGTGTTTCCCATTAAAATTAACTTCTCCAATCAATTTATTACTTTGCTAAGAAAAATATCATGATCCCTACGGCTTCTTTTAAATTGAACTTGTAAGGTACATCTATTGAGAGTAAATTTTACAAAATATACGGCACTCTTTAAAACCTACACCAACTTTACTTGCTTTGCTAACTTTCGAGCGTTTGGTTGAAGGAAACAGGTAGCTACTGATTGGCGTCAACATGGCGATGTTCAGTGATGAAACGAATACTACACCTCAATTGTCCTGTACTTTCACGTGGTGGGAGTCGGACTGGAATACTAGAATTGATGTTCGAGCTGGTAGGTTCTTCTTCTTGAAGAGCGGGTGTACGCAGCCTCCCAGCTCAAGAAGATCGAAGAATTTAAAACCAGAACGCAGGCTTTTCGAAACAGCGAAGGTAACTTTCACAGAAGCACAGAAAATAAGAGATGTACCAAGCTGCATTTCCAGCAGCTGCTAAATGTGCATCAGTAATCTGCCGGTCAAAACGACCAGGCCTAAGCAGTGCTGGATCAATTAGAGTGAGAAATAGGACAAGCAGAGAACTCAACTCCAGTCAATGAAGACCCAGTTCCACTACCCAGTACCACAACCCAGTATAGAAGAGATAGACTGTGATCAAGAACAACAAGGCCGCCGGATAGAGCACGGAGGGGAGGGGATGTGTTGAAAGGGTGTATGCATCAACTCATCAACCAAATGCGGATGGAAAAAAGCATTGCCGATGACTAATGTATGTCCTATCTTGTCCTGCAAGAATTATTGAGGCATATCCCTGATAAACGTTGCATACAAGATCATATCCAACGTACTGGATAAGCGTCTTAAGTCGTCCTGAAACACCATTATCAGCAAGTACCAGTGTGGCTTTCAGCCAGGGAGACCAAATATTCACTCTAGAAAAGTCCAACGAGTTTCAAGTCGTGACTAACTATCTACTCATCGACTTCACAGACGCATATTTGGGATCCCGGGAAAACTGATCCAGTTGTTTCACGGTTTTCGCCTTGACGGTGGCGAGGGGGCTTAAGTTTGTTCCTCCAGCAATCCAGCTGCAGGGACAAACAACTAAGTAAAACCAACAAAAACAGGGATGTACATCCAAATATTGAAAAATTATGGAAAAAGAAAAGTTTACAAGTAATGAAATTCGAGTGGGGATATACACTCAAGTGTCGGCAGAGGTCACGGCTGCCGGCGAGGGCTTGGCTTCGGATGAGGCTAAGTCGCCAGTGACAACTGTGAGCAAAGAAATTAATAAACCAGTGTTAAAAAGACAATCCAACGCTCTCAACCTTTCAGCGACTCTTCTTCCTGCACTAGATAGCTTGGCTATTGACGGTAGGGAGACCTTGGACAGACTTCCCTCTATAGGAAGTCAAACCGAGGACGAGTTACTGGAAGACTCGAGTCACGAAGAGACTACGCTGAAGCCTACTGCACCCCTCAATGCTTCGAGGCAACGCAGTAACTATACAGATCCTCTAAGCGATTCGTGAGTGCTACGGAGAAAAAAGACCCATTTTCTCTCAGTCCGAGAGACAGGGCCCTACTAAAAAAGCATAGGAAGTTGGTGAGAAACTATGAACGGCAGTTGGCAGCGTCTGCCACTGCACCCACTGTTTCCACCCAGCAGTTGAACACTAAAAAGCCGGACAGCGAAAGAGTAAATGCTGCTACATCTAGGTCTATCCCTAAAAAGATAAACCGTGAACAGGCTGGCAACAACTCTACTGCTCGTACCAGCTCAAATCCGAATCTGGCGTCCTCCAGTAAGAAACAGCAGACCAACGCTATATCAAACCTGAAAGGGAATGAGAAAGCACAGGTAGGCAGCTCTTCTGGAACGAAGCCAGCTTCAATCAAGAGAGCAAGATCGGAGGAGGCAACCAAAACTGAAGGCTCTAAAAAGCTTAAAACCAATAGTTTTGACACCACCCCGATCGATCTGCAGGTGGCCATAATAAGTCGAGACGACCCAGATGGGAAAATCACGGCAAAAAATTGGTTACTTGTGGAGAATGAAATCCTCAAAGCCA
The DNA here is from genome assembly GCA_963921185.1 of Dasysyrphus tricinctus. Classification (NCBI taxonomy): domain Eukaryota; kingdom Metazoa; phylum Arthropoda; class Insecta; order Diptera; family Syrphidae; genus Dasysyrphus; species Dasysyrphus tricinctus. The sequence goes on from OY992530.1 coordinate 9,744,278, forward strand.
TGATGGCGGCATCGGAGAGTGATAGTTCTGACGACTACACCTTTGATGGAGCTGGATGGCGGAAAGGCGTTAAAGTGGTATGCTGTGGGGACCAGAAATCCCGGGAGTTCCTCACTCACACAATCGCCAATATTGGCGAACTGTGGGAGGGAGCTTCTCTCGGGGTTCTTCCCGTCACATCTATTCCGCTTCGCCAGCAGGTTAATATATGGATTCCTCCTCCTGCCACGCACGAGGACTCATCCATAATTAAACTGCTGGCGAAACAGAATAAGGAGTTCTCCATACTCGAATGGAAGCTCCTGCATTCCAGGAAGAGCTTTAGCGGGGAAGGGAAGGACCTCTTGTTCGTAATTGACAAGATATCTGACCTTCTCCTCAAAGAGAAAGGGGACGTGCTGAGATATGGTCTCGGAACCGTAAGGGTAAGGAGGCATGATGGCAAAGGGGAGTCAAAAGCTGCTAGTGGTGCAAATTAATTTGCACCACGCCATAGCAGCAACGCACGACCTGATGCTCTTCATGTCTCAAGAGGCCGTGGATGTGGCCTTAATCCAAGAACCTTGGATTCGTAAGAATCGGGTACAAGGATTGAGGTCAAAAAACTATAACCTGTTCCACTCCACGTCCGAAGGTGAAATAAGAAGTTGTATTCTAGTGAAAAAGTCAATTAACGCTTTCTTTTTATCTAGGTTCAGCAACAGAGACAACGTGGCAATCAGCGTTGAGACCAAGGAAGGCAACTTCGTCTTGGCATCAACGTTCATGCCGTACGAAGAAGAAGACCCACCATCAAAAACGGTCCGCGACCTTGTGGGTTACACCATAACACGTGGGACACCTTTGGTGATGGGCTGTGATTCCAACGCACACCACACTCAATGGGGCGGTAAGGATATCAACAAAAGGGGTGAGTCAATTTTTGAATACATTCTCTGTTCTAACCTCATGTTATGTAATAAGGGTAATCACCCAACATTTCGAAACAAAAACAGGGAAGAAATTCTTGATCTGACTCTTATGAGTTATAATGATAAGATCTCTGTAGAAAACTGGAGAGTCTCACCTGAGGAATCCTTTTCGGATCACTTAAGAATACTTTTTACTTTAGACAGAAATCAAAATGATATTAAACCTTTTAGAAACCCAACTAGAACAAATTGGACAGAGTACACAAAATGGTTGAATGAACGTATCGACCCACCTGAGGAAGAAACGTTTTCGATAACCTCAACCATTGACACTGTTGTTCAAAACCTAACTAGTAAAATGAGAACGGCCTTTGAAAAAAACTGCCCTATATCTCGTAACATTAAACCCACTAACCCACCATGGTGGAACAGTGAACTTAAGAAACGAAGAACAGGGGTCAGAAAACTTTTCAATGTAGCTAAGCTGAGCAAATTAGAGAAAGACTGGATTTCATACAGAGCCGAACTTAACTTATACACCAAAGAGTTAAGAAGGGCCAAGAAAGATTCATGGACTAGGCACTGTGAATCCATTGAGAGCACAAGTGAGGCGGCGAGACTTCGAAAGGTTCTTACCTTTAACCCCACGAATGCGGGATACATTAAGCATCCCGATGGATCATGGTCGAATTCGAGCCAAGAAACACTTGAACTCTTCATGGAAACACATTTCCCTGGGTGTAAGAGTCCTGAGATCTCAGGCTATTCACAACCAGTCTCCTTAGAAATTTTACAATCAACACCAGAATTGGAACAGGTTATCACAGAGCAGAAGATTATGTGGGCTATAAACTCGTTCAAACCCTATAAATCAGCTGGACCAGACGAGATTATTCCGGCATTTCTTCAACACGCTCTACAGATAATCACCCCATGGCTTAGGGTAATCTTCAAAAGTTGTGTCAAACTTAGATACGTCCCTACTAGCTGGAGAAAGGTTAAAGTTGTCTTTATTCCAAAAGCTGGAAAACCGACACACTCGACTGCAAAGGATTATAGACCCATAAGTCTCTCTTCGTTTCTCCTCAAGACACTCGAGAGAATTATTGATCTGCATGTCAGGGACCTTCTTAATCCAAACATTTTGTGCAGCTACCAACACGCTTACCTCAAAGGTAAGTCAGTGGAGACTGCATTGCACGAAGTCGTTACACAAATTGAGAAAAGTCTCGAACACAAAGAACACACCCTTGCAGCATTTTTGGACATTGAAGGAGCGTTTAACAACGTAAAAACGGAGTCCATTAAATCTGCTCTGGAAGAGGTTGGGGTTGAGTCTGCCATTGTGGACTGGATTTATACCATGCTCAATGGTAGAATCATAAGCTCGCAACTTGGAGATACGATTGTTGAGAAAACAGTCACAAGAGGCACTCCACAGGGAGGGGTGATTCCGCCTCTTCTTTGGGTCCTGGTTAACAAAATTCTTACAAGATTTAGGAATCAGGGCATTAAAATCGTGGCCTATGCAGACGACATAGTAATTTTGATATCGGGTAAGTACCTTACCACCATCAAAGATATTATGGAATCCGCACTCAAAGAACTATCTTCGTGGGCAGTACAAAACGGTCTTGGGGTTAACCCTTCAAAAACTGAGCTAGTTTTGTTCACGAATAAAAAGAAATTAGAGGACTTTACTCCTCCAAGGCTTAGTGACATTCCTTTGAAACTTTCCAAAGAAGCTAAATATCTTAGCGTAATCCTTGATTCCAAGCTAGCATGGAAACAGAACACAGAGGAAAGAATGAAAAGAGCACTATGCGCTTTCTGTACATGCAAGAAAACCTTCGGTACACGGTGGGGAATGCGACCGCACGTCATCCAGTGGATGTACACGGCGATTGTTCGTCCTATACTAACCTATGGTTCTATTGTTTGGTGGAAGGCTGTTGAAAAAGTAAGCTATCTCAAAAACCTGAACAAGGTACAGAGACTAGCCTGTATAGGAACAACGGGGGCTCAGAGGTCTACGCCACAAGCAGGGTTGGAAATTATTTTAAATCTTCCGGCACTTGACGAGTACATAAGATGCACAGCAGCCAAGAGCGCACTTCGACTCAAAGAACTGGGCTCTTGGAAGCAAAGCACCTATGGTCATGGGTCTATCCTCCAGAGGTATGACTCAGTGGCCGCACTTGATGTGACGACTGACTACATACCACCTTTTATAGATTTTAATAAACACTTCTCTATTTTAATACCCCAAAGGCATGGCTGGGAACCCAACTCACTAACCAGGGAACAGGGTATCTCATTCTACACCGATGGGTCTAAAATGGAAGAAGGAACGGGAGCTGGGGTGTTTTGTGAAGCTCTGAATATTAGATATTCGTATAAACTCCCAGATGAGTGTAGTGTCTTTCAGGCTGAGATTTACGCTATTGAAAAAGCGGCAGAAATGGTACAAACGAAGAAACTGAACTCGTCGGAGATCACATTTTTCGTTGACAGCCAAGCTGCTATCAAAGCTTTAGCCAGTGAGACTATAAGATCCAAAACTGTAGCAAAATGCCGAGGCAAACTGAATGATATTTGTGACACTAACCGAGTCAAACTCTGCTGGGTTCCTGGACATAGCGATATAGAAGGGAACGATATAGCAGATGAACTGGCAAGGAAAGGGTCAGTATCAAATAGAAACAGTAGTAGCCAATTAGATATGGGACTTAACATCCCGATCGGCGTGATTAGAACGAAAATAAATAAATAAATAATAATTGCGCCATTGGCACAATGGCCATCAGACTGGGTGTATTTGCACCCGATTTCTGCAGGAGCTGTCAAGACGTAGAGGAAATAGAAACCATTAAACACCTGCTCTGTGATTGTCCAAACCTCCAAACAAATCGACTCCGTTATTTTGGAAACAGGTTTTTTGAAGAACTGGAAGATCTGGCACAGGTCTCAATGGCAAACATGAGAAAATTCATAGAAAGCACAGGCTGGTTTGCAAACGATCCAGTCTATGTGAACCATTAGTTTGGGTGCATCTCTGCCTTCTTTTTTAAGGGGATCACAATGGACCAATAGGCCCCCGTGTACGCAACAGCCTCTGTGCTGTGCACGCCCCTCTTAACCTAACCTAACCTAACCTTCACGTTATAGCCTTACATGGTATTTGAAGAACAGGCGAAACTTGTGGCACTTCAAGTAAACAAGGGCAAGACAAAATAACTTCTATTAACAAACAATGAACTGAGTGTCAAGTTAGCCAAGCATCTTTCACGAATACAAAAATGAGTAGGTGGATAATTGATTGTTAATTAGTCGTACATTAGTTGACAATTTTGAGCTTGTCGTTCAATGTTTTTGGGGCTTTGCAAGCTTGACATCAAATTGGCAAAGCAACCTGTCGAAAATCAGTAAAAACGTATTATACTTAATGGTTCATGGCTCAATAATTTACCGCCAATCAGTCTTTAATTAGACAAATCCAATTTTATCGTGCAATGCTTTCTATTTTTGTTTGTGGGTGCTTTCCTTACTTGATATAAAGTTAGAAAAGCAACTCTCTCGGATCGAAAAATGTGAAGGTTGATAGTTTGTCATTATTAAGTCGTTAATTAGTTGTAGCAGTATCAAATTTTTTATTATATGTTTTCTATGTTTTTTTTTAGAAAAGATGTAGAAACTCCTAAAACTTAATATTTATTACTTAGTAATGTGACGTTTATTAGTCGTTAATTTGTTGTGAATTAATCGAGTTCAGTTTTTCATATCTATCTGACGACTAATTAGCAACAGATTAAAAAAAAAAAAAAAAAAAAAAATAGGGTGGCGCAACAGCTCGTGGAGAACCAGGGCCTAGTGACCTTCATCTCTCAGCCATTCCTGTGTGCATGTTGTTGGTAGAAATGGAAGGGGACCTACAGTTTTTTTGCCGAGTCCGAACGGCTAAATGAGAAGCACTTTTCAAGACAAGTATACTCTTGGAAGATTTGTCAGTTCCTCGCAAGAGGCAGTAGGTACCTCCGATAAAACATTTCTGTTTTCAGGTGGCACGGCTGGGAATCGAACCCACACCTTCGGCATGACAGTCCTACGCACTAACAAACAAATTATTAAGTCATAAAACATTAAGTTTAATAAGTTTAAACTACTTTTCGAATTGTGTTAAAAGAACATAGAAAACATTGAACAAAAAATTCAAAACTGTCACAACTAATTTTAACGAATAATTATGCACCTATTTATCGATTCATGAAAGCTGCTTTGCTTACTTGATCCTCATAGAAAACAAATCAACCAAAAATACATAGAAAACATATCACACCAAATTTGAATTTATCACAGCTAATTAACGACAAGTTACTAACTCACACAAAATTAAATATAAAAAGTTTTTAGGTACCGCTATTTGAGCTGCGCAATCTAGTGGCCAAAAAAACATAGAAAACATTCATATTTTCATTTATATTCATATTTGAAACTCCCAACATGTCTTACGAGTTTTTATTATTTTTTGAAAAAAAACATAGAAAACATCGAATAACAAATTCGAAATTGTCACAACTAAACTACCGACTAACTAATCGTAAGTTATTACGCCATAAGCCATATAAACCTTTTAAGCAGATTTCATCCCACTTTGAGTTGATGTTATGCTAACTTGATGTCAAGCTAGCAAAGAACCCAACACAAAAACATAGAAAGCACGAAAAAAATGAAATCGTCACAATTTATTGAGGACTAATTAACGGAATATTTCTAAGCCATAAACTATTCAACATTAGCAGATTTGACCCTTATTTGAGGTGATGCGACTTGATATCATAATAACGAAGTATTCAAAAAAAAAAACATAGAAAATCTTTCACAATTGAATTAAATTTTTCACAACTAAGTAACGGGAAATTATTAAATCATAAAACATGGAAATGGCGGATAACAACGTGCTAGCATTTATACATTTGTTAACTTGTATTTCTTATGTACAAATGTGTAATAGTCTGTAACGTGTGTTAACGTACGTATAACTTTAACTCGCCAAATTCCGCGTATAATGAACGGATAACTTCTTAGCACATACACGCAAACGTGTGATTGGACCGTTTACTACTACTAGTATACATTTCGAAGGGCAGTGCATGTGACACATGTATTAGAAGATCACCACAATTTGATGAAGTGGTGAATTTGAGGAAGTGATAAATACTGGAAAGAAATCACATCTTTTTTAATAAGAAAAGTTATCAAACGGACAAGTTGTCTATCCATGTGCAAGTGAACATGTATGTTAAAGAGCGGATACAAGTTTTTTTTGTTAAAACTGCTGTAAGTATTAAAAGTTTTTACGACTTTTCGAGTTGTGTCAAGTTAGCAAAGCAAGCAAAAAAAAAAACATAGAATATATTGAAATTCATATTTTCATTCATATCCATATTAGAAACTCACAAGTTTTTACAACTTTTTAAAAAATAGAAAAACATAGAAAAACGTAGAAAAACCAATTCGAAACTGTCACAACTGAAAAAACACTAAGAAATGGTAAATTAGTAAGTCAGTTTTTAACCTATTTTGAGGTGATGCTATGCTTACTTGATGTCAAGCTAGTGAAGAACTTCAAAAAACATAGAAAACATGGAACGATTGAATTCAATTGTGTTAATGGAAAACTATAAAGCAATACAAGATTAAGCTTTTACCACTTTTCGAGTTGTGTCAAGTAAGTAGAGCAACCAAAAAAAAAACATAGAAAACATATAAATTCATATTTCATAGTTTCATTCATATTCATATTTGAAGCACACAACTAATTCAATCATTATTAGCGGCAAATTATAAAGCTGTTCTAAATATAAAAAGTTTTTGCCCTATTTAGAGATGATGCTCTTTGCTTAAATAGGATTTTTTTAAGTGAGTGCTTTAGACAATATCACTTCAGGCATAAACGTATGAAAATTGTTCCTCTCCTATAAAATTTTTGTGTAATAATACGTCGAGGAATCATTTCTCAAAGTTTTAGTCATACATTTGTAAACACCCTGTATATACCTTTTAATTCGTTAAAGAATCCTGAGTTTCGCATCAAAGCAATTTAAAACAAATTCACTGTGCAGAGCTAATTGTTGCAGTGTTAAAAGCTCCACAAAAAAATTTCACGCGGTGGGGGGGGTTGTATATATCAGATCAAGCTTTAAACTTTGTTTTCACTATATCAGTGATGTAAACAAACCGGTACCATAACCTTATAAAAAAAAATATAATTTAAAAAAATAGACTCATAGAATAGTTCAGCAAGTTGGATGTGAGGCTGAAGGGCAAAATTGTATGCAAATTGTATGTAAATTTTCGTATACTCGTATGCTGGCGGTTAGATTTTTTTTTTTTAGCAATTTATGATATTCGGTCAAGAACTGTTTTTTGTTGTTTGCTTCTGGTGCATTTCATGCGGGTTTATTATTTTTTATTCATACAATCTAAATAATGTAGTGTACAACGCCGCGCGGTGTTGAATTTTAGTTAAGGAAATTAGATTTTGATCACACATGCAGTGGGGTCGGGGTGGGAGTAAGAAATTGGTTCAAGTAGACCACATGGCTCATACTTGGGTTATGTTATTATATTTGTTTAGTTGCTTTTTTTTTATAATAATATTAACTTCATTTTATATGAAAAAACATCGAAGTCGGGATATATTTTTTTTGTTTCAAGGTTAAATGTTTGAAGAGATTTTCAATGGGAATTGACTTTATCAATACCCGCATGAAATAACTTTTTTCAAATCGAATCTCTACTTGTTTCGGACATGTAACTATTATGTTCTTCATCCGCTTTAATAATATCATGACGGCTTAAGTATTGCCTTGGGATATATGCAAACAAGAAGAATATAAATAAGACTTTTTGCTTGCCTTTGTACATGGCTTCTTAAAATTGAAAAGATGTAGGAATGGAGATACATACATGCATCTATTGAACTTATTTCGTAAAATCCTTATTCCTTGCTTATAAAAAGAAAACTATGTTTTTCTATCTCTCCTTCTTCAGCTTCAAGTAATTTATTATCAAAATTGTTTTTGACTAACGGCAATAATAATAATTTTAACAATGTACTTCTGGCTACAAAGTGAACAACTTTTAACGTTTGAATAGGTACAATTACTCATCAAGGTTGAAAAACTATGTTTTCACTATACTTTAATTAAGTTAGGTACTCAAATTAGGTTAGTATTATAATAGGAAATAGGGTTTTCAAAAAAGGAATACCTATAAATGCAAATGCTTTAGGTAATTGGGTATTTACTTGAGGCTGTTGAAAATTAAGTGGAATAATATATTTTATTTCGTGGAATATTTAGAGGCGACAAAACAAAATATAACCGTTGAAGACTTTTTTAATTACATTATGCAACATACCAGTTGCGGATACAGGAGGACATAGATTTACTTGGTGAACTCTGCTGATGATATATGATGATGGTAATGTTCGTCACGTCTGTTAAGTTAGCAGGGCAACTTTCACCCACGCAAATGCACCTTTAAATTTGCATTTTTTTTGCATTTCTATTTCCGATTTTACAGTTTGTCAAATAAGGGTGTAATCGAGTGACCAGCTAACTTAACTGTGAAGTTAGCAGGTCACGCCATGACCCTCAGGTCAGGAACCAAGCATGCTATAGTCGGAGAGCTACCCAGCCACTTTGACTATTGGGACTAGTTAAGTATGAAAACCACGGTCTGACAGGGCGACCGCGGTCGAAAGGTTGCCATCTGATTTCTTCAAAATGCAAAAAATGGTAACAGTTAACCTGCTGTCAGAAGTCTGAAATTTATTTATAATTTAGTGTATACATTGTTATGCATGAAACAAATTATGCCAGACGGGTTTGGCGGTCGAAAGTGCTTGCCAGACGAATCTAAAGTTCTTAAAGATTAATAAAAGATATTGGATAACTTGAGAAATTTGTCAAGCACAAGGCTCAAACTTAGTGTATGCTTTATTCGTGAACAGATTAGTCAAAAAATAAAGACCAGGGAATATTTTCGCAATTCTATCTATTTATTGTTTTTAGTCTTATTTATTGAATTTTTGTTTTTTTTTTCATTGTGATCTAAAAGCTTTGTTAGTTTTTAGTTTTTTTTTAACTTGACCTTCGGTTTTTCTTGACACACAACTCACACAAAACTTTTTGAACCATTTTATAAGCTATCTTTTATTTAAAAAAAAACAACATGAAGAGGATTTTCATATATCTATTCGTATTTGGTGGCTCACAGCTCCTATACCAGATGGATTTCGGGGTTGCCCTTTTGGTGACGCCAATTGCTTATTATAGGGTACCGATTGGTTAACATTTCGTTCTTGTCGATTTTGGTTTTTTTGTCCATACATATTTGGCCATCTCCTTTATTAAATATAACACGTTAACTGTGTATAATCGTAGTACATATTAAATGAAGTCGCAAATTACACATATTGTTTCAAAATTTTATAACATTGACAAAACCAAAACACCTATCTATACAAATCAGTTTGTAAATAAAAAAAAAAAACATATGGACGCGTTGGACGGTCCTGCCAGACGACTCTAAATATTTAAAAGCTGGTATTGTAAGAAATATCCTTTTTTAATTTTTTCTTATATTTCAAAAAAACTGTCAAAATTGCAAACCAACCTTCACAAAGCTGATTTTTACATACATACATGTTAGCTAAAATCTTCTTTTGAATGACAAAAAAAACCAGACCAGTCGGACGGTCGAAAGTTCTTACTAACTTCACAGTGAAGGTCACTCGATTACACCCTCATTTGGCGAACTGGAAAACCAGGAATAGAAATGTAAAACAAAATGAAAAAAAACGCAAATTCCTGTCAAGGTCCCATTTGCGTTGGTGAAAGTGTGATGCTTTTTTAGTTTCCAGCTGAGGTAGGCCAGCGGGGTCCAGGGTTTTACCGTAGAAAGCAAGAAAACTAGGTTTGAGTAGGGTTTGGAACTCCAATTAAATATTTATTATAGGTTTTTTTTTTTTTATTCTTAACACGGTATTCTTATGTATTTAATATTTTTTGTTTCCTTTACAAAATATTATTATATTGCTAACATGGTATTTCTTATACTTGACAATTGGTAATTTTCTTAAAATAAAATAACACAGTACTTCGTATAACAAGGTGGGAAAGGTTCACTGGTCTGTCCGAAGCTCAAGGCAGCGTAGATTGGGACGTAGGTACTCCCTAGCACTTGAAGCAAACGGCAGAACAAAATTAAAGTCGGCGGAGCAGCGAATGAACGGGCTCGCTAGTCTGACCGAGGCTCAAGGCAGCGTAGATTGGGACGTATTCCCTAGCACTTGAAGCAAACGGCAGAACAAAATTAAAGTCGGCGGAGCAGCGAAGGAACGGGTTCGCTAGTCTAACCGAAGCTCAAGGCAGCGTAGATTGGGACGTATTCCCTAGCACTTGAAGCAAACGGCAGAACAAAATTTATGTCGGCGGAGCAGCGAAGAAATGGGTTCGCTAGTCTAACTGAGGCTCAAGGCAGCGTAGATTGGGACGTATTCCCTAGCACTTGAAGCAAACGGCAGAACAAAATTATAGTCGGCGGAGCAGCGAAGGAACGGGTTCGCTAGTCTAACCGAAGCTCAAGGCAGCGTAGTAGATAGGGACACACTCCCTAGCACTTGAAGCAAACGGCAGAACAAAACTATAGTCGGGGGAGCAGCGAAGGAACGGGTTCGCTAGTCTAACCGAAGCTCAAGGCAGCGTAGATTGGGACGCACTCCCTAGCACTTGAAGCAAACGGCAGAACAAAATTAAAGTCGGCGGAGCAGCGAAGGAACGGACTCGCTAGTCTGACCGAGGCTCAAGGCATCGTAGATTGGGACGTATTTCCTAGCACTTGAAGCAAACGGCAGAACAAAATTAAAGTCGGCGGAGCAGCGAAGGAACGGGTTCGCTAGTCTAACCGAAGCTCAAGGCAGCGTAGATTGGGACGTATTCCCTAGCACTTGAAGCAAACGGCAGAACAAAATTTATGTCGGCGGAGCAGCGAAGGAATGGGTTCGCTAGTCTAACCGAGGCTCAAGGCAGCGTAGATTGGGACGTATTCCCTAGCACTTGAAGCAAACTGCAGAACAAAATTATAGTCGGCGGAGCAGCGAAGGAACGGGTTCGCTAGTCTAACCGAAGCTCAAGGCAGCGTAGTAGATAGGGACGCACTCCCTAGCACTTGAAGCAAACGGCAGAACAAAATTAAAGTCGGCGGAGCAGCGAAGGAACGGGCTCGCTAGTCTGACCGAGGCTCAAGGCATCGTAGATTGGGACGTATTCCCTAGCACTTGAAGCAAACGGCAGAACAAAAATTATGTCGGCGGAGCAGCGAAGGAATGGGTTCGCTAGTCTAACTGAGGCTCAAGGCAGCGTAGATTGGGACGTATTCCCTAGCACTTGAAGCAAACGGCAGAACAAAATTATAGTCGGCGGAGCAGCGAAGGAACGGGTTCGCTAGTCTAACCGAAGCTCAAGGCAGCGTAGTAGATAGGGACGCACTCCCTAGCACTTGAAGCAAACGGCAGAACAAAATTAAAGTCGGCGGAGCAGCGAAGGAACGGGCTCGCTAGTCTGACCGAGGCTCAAGGCAGCGTAGATTGGGACGTATTCCCTAGCACTTGAAGCAAACGGCAGAACAAAATTATAGTCGGCGGAGCAGCGAAGGAACGGACTCGCTAGTCTAACCGAAGCTCAAGGCAGCGTAGATTGGGACGTATTCCCTAGCACTTGAAGCAAACGGCAGAACAAAATTATAGTCGGCGGAGCAGCGAAGGAACGGACTCGCTAGTCCAACCGAAGCTCAAGGCAGCGTAGATTGGGACGTATTCCCTAGCACTTGAAGCAAACGGCAGAACAAAAATTATGTCGGCGGAGCAGCGAAGGAATGGGTTCGCTAGTCTAACCGAAGCTCAAGGCAGCGTAGATTGGGACGTATTCCCTTGCGACCTTGAAGCAAACGGCAGAAGAAAATAAAATGAAAGGCGGATGACAGAGTACAAGGGAGGGGGGGGTTGTTTCACGGCGTAAGCCAACAAGTTTTGAAGCTTCTAACTGGTACACAAAAGTAGCCAGCAGCGTACCTCTTTATTAGTTTTACTAATAAAAGCGAGATCTTTTTAATGCAAGATGAATCTGAATTCTAGTGCATTTTCCACCCTTACTAGTCAACTTTGCTGGCATAACCAACTGTGGACTGTTAACTGATAAATGAACTTCGGTTGTTGACGTAACCAACTGCCATCAGATTACCTCCTAGCAGGCGGCAAATGTGTATCCTCTTCTGTACTTCATATGGGGACCTCGGTGGTATGTAATGCTCGTTCATTGTTTGGTACGGGTGATTGAGGGTATAAAAAATGTGACTTCGTTACAAAAGTTACCTTGCTTACTTCACAAACGTTTATTCGTGAATCGTGAGTTACATATCTGTCAGTTTTATCTATATGCAATTGAGGAACCAGCTAATGCCTTAATAGGCACCGAGTAAGGGTTCGATGAAGAAGATTAAAAATCAGCCAGGAAACTTTTCACTGCTGAAGAGAATGTTGGGCGGAACGCGTAACCTCTTGTCAGAGGAACTGCCAATTCCATTGAATAAATTATTTAAGAAGAGGTTTTAACATCTATTAAAACGTTAAACCATTAAGCAAAAAATGGGAAGCATTTTCCATTTAAATAACAATACTTTGGTGCTGATATGGTACAAGGAATGTTCAAAGTGTAGACAATGTGCATTCAAATTCAAATGGACACAAGCGTCCACAGGTTTTTTGTAAAATTCACTTCTTTCTATCATATCCTAATCTCACCTCTCCGTAGACGTCCCGATTTTGGCGGGACAATCCCGATATTTGAACCCTGTCCCGATATCTGTCCCGATATAGAAAATGTCCCGAATTTCTATTTTCTTACAGCTGAAAAATTTCTTTCATATGTCAAAGAAGGAATTATCCTTTTAATAAAAATGATTTCGCGAATTTAGAAAAAAAATATGTGAGTCGTTTGTGCGAAAGGAGTTTTTGACACCTTGGGAAAATTCTTATTATGCAGCAAAAAAATTTTAAAGAAGAAAACCAAACAAATTAACATTTAGCTACGGTTTTAATTAATATTGTCTACTCTAAAGGTTATCGACAATTTTATAAGATTTGGAAACGAAAGTGCTGCGTGATTTAATTTTTGCAAATCTTGTTGTGTTGCTTTAAAAATTGAATTTTCATCGGTTTTGCCACCCTTGTCAAAGTTGCCGCCTAGGCAATTGCCTATTTTGCTTACAGACAGAAGAAGCACCGCACCAGACATGTTGGCAAGACACCGAGTGGAAATAAGAAATCGAGTCATTTTTAATTTTAACTGATAATTGGACATATTGTCGCTTAATATTTTCTAGTAAATATTTTTCTGGTGGTATGTTTAACATTCCATGCCTTTTTTGTAAGTTCCAATTTGTCCCAATTTTTGAATCCTGATGTCCCGATATTAAAAATTTTTTGTCTGGCAGCCCAACCTCTCCGTGGTCAACATCGGGACCTCAATCGGATTGATTCTAATCCCTGTGGATGGTTGTTGTCGGCAACAAACAAGAGCGGGGGGGGGGAGAGAATTTCCATTTAGGTGGCAGCGGAAGAATTCCCGAGATGGAATCAACGGTGGCGTCTACAGTTGCAGGCAGGCAGGTTGAACTAGTTAGTGAACACCTTATGTGGGCTACTAGGACGTACTAATAAAAAAAATGCTATCTTATTGGTCAGAAAAGGTCAACTAGTCCCAGAAATTGGTCAGTCCTAGATAACTTGTAATCAAGGCTTAAAGTTAAAGTTTGCAAAAAAATTTATCATCCGAAAGATTTCTATAGATCAATGCCAAAGGTCAGCTAGTTTTCGTAATTGGTCGGCCATTGATTTTTTTATGAGTTTTTATCCTTATGCCAAAAATGTTTTGTGACCTTGAAATAATAACTATAAAAGTTGTAAAAAGAATCTATAGCTGACCAATTACTAAAACTAGCTGACCTTTCATTTAGATCTAAGGCTCTTACAGATGGAATTGATTTTTTGAAAATTTCCCTAAATGAGGTGCCACAAATCACTTTGACCTTAAACAAAAATTTAAAAAATCTATGGCTGACCAATTATTGAAACAAGCTGACCTTAAATAAGATGGTAAACATTTTTTGCAAGTTTAATATAAATGAGGTGCCAAAAATCGTTATGACCTTGTTTTTTTTTTTAATTCATTAAATATTCATAAAAAAAAATTATGGCTGACCGGTAGCTGAAAATAGCTGACCTTTTATGACCTTGAAGTGGCCTTTCAAATGGCAAACTTTTCTATTAAATGACCCAAATGAGGTGCAACTCTAAAAATACATAGCAAAAAATCTATGGCTGACCAATTATTTCTAGGACTAGTTGACCTTTTCTGACCAATTAGATGGCATATTATGTTTTTTTCCAAATTTCTCATATATGTACATACTAGCTGGCCCGCCCCGGCTTTGCTCGGTAAAACAAAATTTTCGAACGACATCCTCTACATATAACCTTTCAAATACAAAAACGACATTTAAAATCAGATTCCATATTTTACAAAACCCCATTTCACACAATAAGTATTTAAGTTTTGAAATGTCTTCAGTCCTTAAGCCTTTAAGAATAACCTTCCCAACTCAAAAAGTATTTTAAATCATATAACCATTTTTAATTTGTACCCCTTTTACCCTATGTATGAAGACGATATCCTCTTAGTAAACTCTAACAAACAGAAAAAGAATTTTTTTATCTCATACCATTTTTGTTTTAACCCCATTTATCCCTACAAATTGAGTTTTTCAACCGTAAAGTCTTCCCTATAGAATAACCTTTCAAACTCTAAAAGAAAGAAAAACTCACAAATACCCCAAACATTTAGATACATTGCAATTAATTTGTATCCAAATAAAATTGAGCCTATGTTGCTCAGGGACATTATATCTTTCCATTTATTAAAAAATTTTAAGGATCGGTTGAATATTTTAAGAGATTACCCCCTACATAGGTACAAACAAACAAATAAATGTTTCATCTTTATAATATTGTATAGTATATAGTATAGATGAGGTGCCAAACGTCCAGAGCCTGCAACGGCGCTAAAATTTGTAGGGGGCTGAAAGGGGTTAAATAATTTGTTTTGCTAGTTTCTCGAAAACTACCAGTTTGAAAAAATGTCACTAGGCCCTGGTTCTCCATGAGCTGTTGCGCCACCCAATTTATTTATTTATTTATTCTAATATGTTTTTTATTATTTAAAGTCAATTTTTAGAAATTGCTCCCTGCTTTATGAGGGGAGATAGAATTTCCCCCATTTCAATTTTTTTCTTAGAATTATCCCAGAAATCATCCACCAAAATATGGATGACGAATAAGGGAACAACCTGTAGATCGAAAATTTAAGGGTGCCTAATACCTTTTCCAGAGTGTATGATATTATAAATTAATTTATGTATTGCCTAATAGAGCAAGTGAAAATGATAAAATTCTAGCTAAACAAATATTACAAGAGAGGTTATAGAATATGAAACCTCTTGAAAGAAAAAGAATATCTAATTGACGGCAAATAAAATCCTGGTCACAACGATTATTATTGGAAGTCCTTGAACCATATCACATTCCTTACAAATTGTGTTCATTACAATACAAACACGTACAAAAATAAAAAATAAAAAAAAACAACTTCTAATGATTGCTTATGCTGCATGCTACAATTCAATTGGTTTTACGGTATATTAAATTTCATATGTGATTCTATTGCTTTTATTAAGAACAAACAATCAAAGTTGTACAGAAGTAATTAAATAGTTTACATTGGAATTAAAACGAATTATGGAAGCTGTCATAATCACTGTCACACAAGCTTGATGGCTTCTTTTATTGGATTTTCCAATTATTGCAATGTGTTTTTTTTTTATATTATACACATATTATTTTAGTTGTATACTTGTTAATTAATTAAAAATAAACTACGCTTGTTTGTTTTTTTTTCTAACAGATGAAGCGGAGTGATTAAAAACTGAAAATATTCTCAGGAGGTTGCTGACTTCACAATAATGGACATGTGCAGTGCAGGATGGCGCAAAAGGTGAGACTTAAAGTTGTTTAGTTAATTAATATCACGAGCATTTAGTTAGTTTTTAGTTTTGTCTGGCGACAAAACGGATCTGGCCAACACTGGATCCGAAGCGATCGAAATGTTTGTTTTCTCTTAGTAGATTGCATATTAGCTCCACAATTGGTGTCATAACTGGACACCGCCTCATAGGCAAACACGCCAATAGACTAGGCGTTCTTTCAAATGACTTCTGCAGAAGCTGTATGGACGAGGAGGAGGAAGAAAC
Organism: Dasysyrphus tricinctus; assembly: GCA_963921185.1. Lineage (NCBI taxonomy): Eukaryota > Metazoa > Arthropoda > Insecta > Diptera > Syrphidae > Dasysyrphus > Dasysyrphus tricinctus. The sequence goes on from OY992530.1 coordinate 9,760,618, forward strand.
TATCCCACACCTTCTTTGTTCATGCCCTGCTCTTTCTCAAAGACGTAAAATATACTTAGGAAATTTTTTCTTTGACGATCCCAGTGATTTAAATAAAATCGACATTCACAGTCTCCATCGCTTTATTAAAAGCTCCAATTGGTTTAATTAGCAAGGGTCATCTCGCAGTCTTTATGTGGTATCACAATGGGCCTATTCTAGCCTAAGTGTGTCAGTAGTTTTCCTGGCAGCCACCTTAACCTAACCTAACCTAGTTAAAAAAGAAGCTTAGTTGGTTTGCTCTTATATGTTAAAGCATATTTAATGTGATTGCGTATACAGCAAGAGCAAGTTCAGATGATCCATTTACCTTGCATTTTTTCATTCATAGAGTTAATCCTGAAAAAGATTTAAAGATAGCTTGCTTGTGCCGCTGTTGGTGAGACCAACCTGTCATTTCATTTTGATGAGTTAAGCTCTGGTATACTAATAGCTCATTTTCCAACTGCAGGAATGGAGGGGACCTAAAATTTTTTGCCAAGTCCGAATGGCTAGATGAGTATCACTTATTGATGACAAAAGATACCCCTGGAAGATTTGTAAGTTTCTCGCAAGAGGCAGCAGGAACCTCGGAAATGAAGATTCTTTGTTTAAGGTGGTAGCGACTGGGAATCGAACCTAGACCTTCGGTATGACAGTTCAAAGCACTAACCCTTATGCCACTAGGTTCCTAAAACCATAGGACCACATTATTGATCTAACCCTTCCTTCCCCTGCTTTTTAAAACGAAACCAATATTTAATCAGTTTAAATCTTTGTCTTATTATTCTTGGCCTTAAAAATTCCCTCTCTCATCAGGGATTTTTCCCCCTCTGCTTGAGGTGGCACGAGAGAAAAATCAATAAGTGTGCGGAATCCGACGAAAGTTTTGGCGTCATCGTCCGACATCTGGTACTCGATTAATGGGAATATGGAATTGTATGTTATGAAGTATTTCGGGGTTTTAGCCTAGTAAGTGGAAGCCCTTCTACTATTCTTCTGACAGTTTTGCAATCCTGGCAACACTTTTTTCAAGTTAAGTGAAGACATTAACTTTTGGTATACCAAAGCTTAACCCATAAGATTTAAGTGACAAATGTGCTCTTATATCGTGCAATAACGGCCTTACTAACGGGTGATTTTTTAGCTGGTTTGGTTTTGGCAACACTGGTTTTGACAGCTGACGTGTGTTTAGTACCTTGTGTCACTGTCAAACAGCTTCAGTTTGGTTTGCAATTTAACCATGGATCGTCTTACAAATGAACAACGCTTGCAAATTATTGAATTTTACTATCAAAATTCGTGCTCGGCTCGAAATGTTCATCGCGCGCTGCTTCCATTTTATGGTCGGCATTCTCGACCTTCTGAGCAGTCTATTCGAAATATTGTGACCAAATTTCGCACCAAATTTACTTTGTTGGACATTAAACCACCAACACGTTTACGTACTGTGCGTAGTGAAGAAAATATTGCGGCCGTATCAGCTAGTGTGACAGAAGACCGCGAAATGTCGATTCGGCGCCGTTCCCAGCAGTTAGGCCTTTGTTACAGCACTACGTGGAAAATTTTGCGGAAGGATTTGAGCGTAAAGCCTTTTAAGATACAGCTGGTGCAAAAACTAAAGCTTGCCGACCTACCACAACGCCGAATTTTTGGTGAATGGGCTCTTGGAAAGCTGGCCGAGGATCCGCTTTTTTATCGAAAAATTGTGTTCAGCGATGAGGCTCATTTTTGGTTGAATGGGTACGTAAATAAGCATAATTGCCGCATTTGGAGTGAAGATCAGCCAGAAGCATTGCAACAGCTACCAATAAATCCCGAAAAAGCCACTGTTTGGTGCGGTTTATGGGCCGGCGGCATTATTGGGCCATATTTCTTCAAAGATGATGCGAATCGCAGCGTTACTGTCAATGGTGAACGCTACCGAGCGATGATAACAAACTTTTTTTTGCCCGAAATGGAAGTTCTTGACTTCCATGATATGTGGTTTCAACAAGACGGTGCCACATGCCACACAGCACGCGAAACAATGGCGCAATTGCGAGGCGAGTTTGGTGAACAGTTAATTTCACGTTTCGGGCCGGTCAATTGGCCGCCTAGATCGTGCGATTTGACACCATTAGATTATTTTTTGTGGGGGTATGTCAAGGCTAATGTCTATAGGGACAAGCCCGCTTCGATTGACGCACTGGAAGCCAACATCCATGCATTCATTCGTGAGATACCGGCCGATATGTGTGAAAGAGTATGCCAAAATTGGACTCAGCGGATGGGCTACTTGAGACGCAGCCGCGGTCAACATTTGCATGAAATTATCTTTAAACATTAAATTGCAAGGTTCAAACTATCGATTCAAATAAATATTTCATTCATTTTTTCGAATTCTTTGTGTTTTTTTTTTTTTTTTAAGTTCTAAGCCTCTTAAAAAATCACCCGTTATAAGCAATTTTAATGTTTTAATGTTCCTTCATGGCAAAATGTAACTTATTTAATTAAAATACAAAAAATACCAGTTCCAAGTTTACCTTCCATTAGATTTATTTACCTGAAAAAAAAAGAAAAATTTTATTAAATACAAGGCACACTAAGGGTTCATAATTAAATTATTTCAAATATATGAGATACCTACAAATATTTCTTGTCATAAATAATAAAAATACTCTTTGTATGATCTCTTTTATATTAATTTTGTTAATGAAACTAGCTGTCCATCAGATAGGCATAAAAATGGGCTAAAATCTTAACTCTTCAGAATAAAAGCCGGAGTTCCCCAGGACTCTGTCCTAGGACCATTTTTGTTTTCCATTTATATCTATTGCCTACCTTGGTTGTCCATACATTGTTAATTTCACGTGTTTGGTGTGTTAAAAATCAAATCAGCGGTTTTGTTTTTCAGAAAAAAAAGACAACACTCGACCTGTGCAACAATTTTTCACGAAAGGCAAGCCTGACTGTTTTTTTTTTGGGTAAAACCCGATTTTATAAGGATTTTGTTTTTATTATTTTAATATTCAAAAATATCTATTTTAATTTGCTAATAAAACTAAAGCAGTGATGTTCAAAGGGTAGACATGTAAGTTTAAAGGGTAGACATGGTGCATTCAAGAGGACACAAGCGTCTACAAGCTTTTTTTCAAAGCGAATCTCTGTTTATCAACTCCTACTCTCACCTCCATGTGATGAACATCGGGTACCTAGTACTTTTAACTGAAGATGGGGTTCTAATCCCTGGTGGACGATTTTAGGGGACAGCAAACGAGAGAGGGGGGAGGAGTGTTCCCACTAAAGCACTTCTCCTGTATCTAGGCGGCATGCAGCGGAAAAATTCTCCAGATAGAATCAACGGTGGCGTCTACAGTTCCAGTTAGGTTGAACTACTTAGTGAACACCTTTTATGGGCTACTACGACATATTCGTAGCTCAAGCTTATAAGGAGCGTTTTATACGGCTCCCCACCCTTGGAGTTATACTAAGGGTCTGGTCCTCCAGGTTGGGGGTTGTGCGTCGGGGTAACTTCCCTACCACGGAAAAACAAACTGATTCCGAAATGACCACAAGCCTCGGATATGGATGATTTTAATGTTGACGACCCCAGCAAACGAAACAATGACAATGAATTTCGGATCTGCACGTGGAATGTCCGGACCTTAAACAGGCCACGTGCAGCCGAACAACTAGTGGAGAGCCTGGATAGGCTAAAGGCTGAAATTACAGCCATCCAGGAAGTGCGATGGGATGGAGAGGGCATACGAAGGATAAATTCGTATGACATCTACTTCAGCGAGTGCTGCAAGGAGCAGGGTCAGCGGCTTTTTGGGTGTGGTTTTGTGGTAAGCGGAAGACTTAGGCAAGAAGTCTTAGGCTTCAGAAATGTAAGCGAGCGCTTGGTCACAAACCACAATCCGGATCAACGAACCGTCAACTAGATTGATCATGTTGCGATAGACGCAAAACATGCTTCCAGTATCCTGGATGTCTGCACGTTCCGAGGTGCATAGACTCGGATCACTACTTGGTGGCAGCTCAAGTACTATTACGGATATCCATGACGCCACATACAACGAGCGGATGCTGTGAAAAGATTTAACGTCGCGAAGTTAAAATCGCAAGAGATCGCCAGGACTTTTGCAGACCATGTTTCTCTTAATCTCTCAACAAGCCCGCCCCAGCATCATCTGCAGTAATCATTAAATACCAAATTTCTGTCATAACTTGGAATTGTTTTGATATTACTCTACTTAAGATATCTGATATTAAACTTTATGAACTTAAAACTTGGCATATATTTTAGATCTCATTACTATTTTTGGCTGACTTTTGGCTCTTTTTTTAAAATGTATGTTTTGTTGTGATATTTGTTTTCAACGACAAATTTACGATACTTGAAGTTGATCCAGCTATCAAATTTTGATCTTAGATTTTTGGCTAACTTGAAGCACATGCAACAACATCAATGAGTGGATGGACTTCTAATGCAATGGTTTTTATTTCAATGTTTTTTTTCGAAAACGGATTTACCCGTTCTGAAGAAACTTGAAACTACAGTGATTAAATTGTATAAAATAACTGCTTATCAGATTTTGTATTGCCATTTTTTTCCTTATTCTTTATATCGGTCCATATATCTACTAACGTAGTTATCCTCTTGAAATTTTTAAACTACATATTATATACCAACCTACTTCTCATAAGCGCCTATAACACACACGTTTTAATCTTTAAAGAGGTGTAGTTGTCAGCTTTCATCAAAACGAATCAATGTTGAAATCCACACGAGCAAACACAAGTTAAATGTACTTAACTGAATGAATCTACAGCCACTTAACGAATTTACATACTTTGAAAAGGGATAAGGATTAATTCCCCTTGAAGTGATATATTTTACTGATTGAACATTTTATCCAAAAACTCAAGTATTTTCACTAGCAACAGGAGATCTAATTGTTTTATAAAAAGCTTTTTATATTTAATTTCTTATCAACGTTAATTGACTTGATATTGCGAATAAAATGTACGTTTGTGTGAATTTAAGCAAAAATAAATAAATGGGGAGTTAATGGGGTTGGTGTTAATTTAATTTATACAAATACGATTATTGATTAAAAGGTGCGATGGTGCTAGACCAACAAAATTTTTCATAGACCATATCGTCGGTTCAAAGGTAAAACTCACTAACTAACATTTTACACTTTTGAAGGAAATTAGACTGAAACATAGTTTTTGAGGCTGAAAATTCAATATCCGAAAATTTTTGAATAAAGTTCCAGGGTATACCTTTCAATGTCCTTATAAAAAACGTGCAAAATGAGGCTTTTTTGCATTCAAAAAATGCATTTCATTCTCATTTTCTTAACTTTTTTTTCTGCACTTAGTGAGTTTTACCTTTGAACAGACGATATGTACCTTTATACGTGTTGAGGTGAAAATTAAAATTTTGAAACTCTTTGATATAAATGAGTTAGATAGATAGATTTCAATTAATGATAGCTTTTTTTTGTGACAAGCTGAATGATGAGGTTTGGTAAAACATTAAAATAAAATAAATATTTGGTCAAAAACGACCCAAAAAGTGGGAATCTATATATGGGTGATTCCATAGAAAACGACCCTTTTCGAAAAATCACAAAATATGATTTAGAATTGAAAAAACGACCGTTAGACGGTTTTAAGAGATTGCATGTTTCATTTTAAAAGTGAAATTATCAATAATTTTCTTATCGCCGCTTATTTCGCAGCTCGAACCACTTTGCAGAATAGGTCTCCAAAAGTCACTTTTTGTTATCAGAAGCTCAAAACCCTACTTTCAATAATTAATTGTTTCACAATTTGAGAACCGGTGGTTATTTGCCCTTATCAGAACTCTTAGCACGTTTTCGTGTCATTTAATTATTCAATAGTAAATACAGTTTTAGTTTTTAGACAGTTGATTCATAAAGTGGTTATTGTCACGCCCGTAACAAAAAAAAATATGTTTCATTACTAGAAGAAAAAAATTTGTATCAATTTGATAATTTGGGAGAAAAAAGACAATACTATGATCTAGGTACTGTCAGACAAAATTTCAAGACTTTGAAATTAATACTGACCCCGTATTTAAAATTTTAAGTCTATGTCACACCCGTAACAGGTTGGCATTTCAAATCATAATCTTTCTGTTTTTCAACTCAGTTTTAGTTTTGTTGCTTTTAGATAAGAAATTCATGACGTAGGGATATAATTCTAAGAAAATCTACTTTAAATATAATTTTAATCGGCCTTAAGTGAAAGTTTTCCCTATTTTAAAAGAAAATGGAAAAAATCTCAATGAAGAGAGAAATCTATTCACTTTTCAGTGAGAAAAACTTAATTTTTCTAGAAAAAGTGTTTTTGACATCATGTGAGAAATGATTATACATCGATGACAGAAATTTGCCGTCAAAATATAGTATATTATATTGTTTTTAGGCATAAAAATCATACTCGGTCACACCCGTAACGATGACCTGTCACACCCGTAACGTTTTCAAATAAAAAATTTGTATAGTTTTTCGTAGTTTTGGTTCTCATTTCTTGACTGAAACTGAAGATCAACTATCTGGGTTAATATTTGCAAAAGAATGATACAAACTTTTCATGCAATATTTTACACCACATGAAAATTATATATCTTAATCGCAAATCACCAGTTTTCTAAGGTCACACCCGTAACGCAACCAAATTGCATCCTATAACTGAACTACTAATTTTTCATACTTTAATATACTAATTTTTTAAAAGGGCTTCAGGTGTCCTATATAATAGTAAAGTAATTATTTATAAATTGGGAATAGTATGTGAATAATTATTAAAATATGGAGTCTCATTGTCACACCCGTAACGATGGAAACACCCATATATATAAATGTTTTACAGAACAAAACTGTTTCTTTTATAAATTTTGGCGATATTAGTTTCTAAAAAAGTAGTCAGAAGGAAGAAATTTACTATGAAGATATCTTGAAAACCATTTTTTACAACACTTCAAAATATCAGATTATTCAAATTTTCTTAATTTTTTACCGCCCCTCTAAACAGCATTAATTACTGTGCTCCCGAGCGCACTTCACTTAAGTAATCCTGACATTTGGTGAAAAAGGAATGCCAAAATAAGATAGATGAAAAGCCTATAAGAATCGATCACGAAAATGATTCGATTATTTCAATCAATCGATCTTTCGATCATTTTCATTTTACTGAATTTATTTCCGATTCAATTTTATTCATTTGGATTTCGCTGGAGTTTGATCTCTCCGATTTAAACGAATTCAATTCAATACTGTATCGAATCCAATTTCAAAATTCAAAAACACTAACATTTTTATTGATTAAAAAAGCTCAAAAAAAATTTTAATTTTAAGTTTTTTACTGCACCGGAAAAAGGTGATTTTATGTCAATTGGTTGATATTTGGATTGTAGTGCAGTTCTTATTTGAAAATATAGTTCGGCCCTTATCTATCAAGACATCAACTGTCAAATTTCATTGACGGTTGGCTACGATGCCAATGGATTAAAAAACTATTAACAATTAAGGTGACATCATCATCATCGTGTCCTGTAACCCCGACTGGGGCATAGGGCGTCAACAAAACGTCTCCATCCTTCACGGTCTGCTGCAAGGTACTTTAGCTGAGGCCACGTTTTTTCTTTCTTCCGCTAAGACAGTTGATTTCCATGTTGTTCTCGGTCTCCCAACCCGTCGCGCCGTGCACCCCTGAGGATTCCATTCAAAGGACTGCTTTGCAATTTCATCGTTTGGTTTCCTCAGTGTGTGACCAATCCAACGCCATTTACGCTTTTTTATGCCGACGTCCAGCCGCTCTTGACTTGTCCTGCGCCACAATTCCTTATTTGATAATATTTGTGGCCAGCGAATCTTAAGGATTTGGCGAAGACAGCGATTCACAAAAGCCTTCAATTTCTTCGAAATGGTAGACGTGACCTTCCAGGTTCCACAAGCATATAACAGCACGGATTTGACATTGGATTCGAAGACTCTCGACTTAGTGCGTAAGGAGATTTGACTGGATTTCAAAATTGGGGACAGAGTACCGAAGGCAGCACGAGCTTTATTTATTCTACTTTTAACGTTCAGAAAGGTGACATTTGGATCAAAATATACCTTTTTTTGTCAAAATATAGTTTGTCCCCTATATATCAAACCAAAAACTGTCAAATTCAATTGAAGAATAGCTACAATGTCGATGGATTGAAAACCCTCTACAAAAATCTGAAGTTTTTGAATAATTTGTACTGCTCCAGAAAAAGGTGATTTTAAAGCAATTGGGTGACATTTGGATCAAAATATACTTTTCCTGTCAAAATATAGTTTGTCTCCTACATTTCAAGCCATCATCTGTCAAATTCCGTTGACGGATGGCTACAATGTCGGTGGATTTAAAAGCCTCTACAAAATCTGAAATTTTTAAGGCAATTGGGTGACGCTTGGAGCCGGCATGCTAAGCTAAACGCATACAATTCTCGGCATTTAACTTAAAAGCGAATAAAAACTGTGTTACCGGCGGGTAGTAGACCTAAAATTGTACTTGTCAGCGCGTTGACAACTCGTAGCAAAAGTTACGTTTGGATAAAATTGGGGCTAAGCTAATCCAAGAGAAGTGACATTAGCATGCGCTTACAAAGTCATTCACGCAGGTAGAGGACAACCTCTTCGAGCTAATTTGAACGAAGAGCGCTGAAATTAAATGCGGAGAAAAACTGTGTTACCGAAGTACATAACACCACAAACGTTTAAGTTATAAGCGCATTGACAACTTATACCTTTTTTGCAAGCATGGATGAAATCGGTCGAAAAAAACGACACCCGGGGATTACCGACGCCATCACAGAAAAAACACGGAGTTTCCATTCAAACTATCGATAACATGTATGCTTAACGTCCTTGCTTAAGTTAAGCACTGAAAATTCTCCGTAAACTGATGAGCACCGACATCGTTTCTTTCATCCAATTTCCTTCGGGCTTACAAAAAACAGGGGTAATATCGATACGTATGAGAGTTTGCATACAATTTTTCGATAGAAAAATTAGCCAGGGTATTTTCAAATGATTTTTGGATGTACTCCAATAATAAGTAAACATCGCAAGAATTATTGCATTGTTTAAAAGCAGTCTTGAGCGTCGAGAAGAACTGAGCTACTTTTCTGCAGCACTGAACGCTGCCATCGGACATTCCAATAAACTTTCCAGTCAGCTGGAAAATTGGTTGGTTGGTGGGTGGACAAAATTAAAACGTCACCTATTTGTCAACGTTTTGATTTTGTCCCAATAAAAACAAACTAAAAATGAACGATATTAATAATAAGAATAACAAAGGAAAACATATTAAACAAAGGAATAAAACAAAACAAAACATACCTAATCATCATATTATTAAAGGGCAAACACGAATCTTAATAAGTGTTGTGAATTTTAAAGTGAAAATGTAAAATAAAGTGCCGTGAGCAAAAAGGTACTCGGTCTCGCTCTGGCTCTCGCTCGCACTTATTTTGCAATTTTCTTTTGTTGTTTTTAAGTTTTTGTGGTGCAATTATTTAATAATTTTTTTCATTCTGCACTTCTGTGCAAAAAAACTTTTTTACCAATATATAATTTATATGCTTTCGGCTTTTGTAGACAGAGTAAATTGTACCACAAAATTCGTGTTTGCCTTTTTTATGATGATATCATGAGTTTTGTTTGAGATTTTTGTTCAGTTCTTCGCATATATCAAAATTTGTGTCAAATTTCAATATTTATTGTTGTGTTACGTGTTTTTGTCATCATTTTCCCATCCATTTTTTATTGCTGACATTCTCAATTTAAATTTGTCTCTGTTTTAACGTGTGTTTTTGTCATCACGTTCATAGCCTTTTCTTATTTCCGTCACTTTCAGTTTTGACAGTGTGCGCAGTATAATACCTTAGATTTGAGTATTGTGGATGAAAAGTACAGAATGAGTGTGTTCCCCTTTTGACGATACGGAAAGCTACTTTTCGTTGGTTTCTGACATAAGCTTCAGTGCCATTCCGACCATTATAGCTTAAGACGTAAAATAGTCGTTAAATTAGGCTATATTCACGAAAAGCTGTTTTGGACGACATTTTTATCAAAATTCCGGTGCGAGCGGCTAAATTTAAAAACTTATCGAAAATTTTCCAGACAACAACTTTTACTTCAATTAGCAATATTATGTCATCCAGCGTCTGCAGGAAGTTAATGAAAAAAAAAGTTCAAAGGTCAAACAAAGATTTTATTTGAATTAAACAAAAAACCAGGCAGTGCTTAAGCTTTCTGTAACTGAACCCCAATTAAATTGAGATTCATGTTAAAAAAAATACAAATTAAGGAGACGAACCAACCCTACATATACGCTTTTTCTCGATGCTCTGTGTGCATAATTACGATACTTTACATATTTTGTGAATTTTTTATTTTATTTTTTCGAAATAAATTTTCAATAAATTCTGCAAATGATTGATTGATTGATTTATTACAAGTGGAGTAATTTAAAGCAATGGGTACTTTTTTTATTTTCAACTTATGGTCTGTATTAAGGCGTTAATTGGTAAATGGTATAATGAAAAAAATCTCAGCGGGTAGGGGTGTTTAATTGCCACAAAAACATTCACGATGTAAAAATGATTTCTGTAGTGTTGTTGTTTGTTATTAATATGTTTGTTGTTTGTTATATTTAATAAACGTTTACCATTGAATAAAACACGTCCGATTCACTTAACTACTTTATTTGTAACGATTATATTTAAATCTTTGCTCTCATTCATTAATGAGGGCATCTTACTCTAAAGATGTAATTGGTATAAATGTTAGTATTACCAAATTGCTTAAACATTACATTTCCTCCCTTGCTTATTATTAAAAATAAATTAAAAATAAATATTTACATATATGACTTATTAATAATTTAATAAAATTATTCTAAGACATAATCACGATAACGTCGTGGCATCTGACATCTCGTGGTCCGCCTGTGTTCTTGGTGTAAGGGTTGTTGTATTGGCTGTGGTGAATCTGGGGGTGTGGTGAAAATTTCATTCTCACTTACATCCCTGTTGTTTGTTGTGATGTGGCTGTCAATGTCAGCTGGTGTTGATATTTCAAAATTGTTTTGGATTTCAATTTGCTGCGGCTCAATATCATTATTATTCAGAGTTTCTTGTTGTTGTTCGTTTAATTCTCGTGGTGTTGTATAAATAATTTTGTTTCTATCAGCTTTTCTTAAAATGTGAGGTGTTTTGCTTTGGTCACTTCTGGAGAAATGTTTGAAGAAGGATGAGTTTCGAACTATGGTTTTATCTCCTCTTCTTGCCCAGTGCCGAGATTCAGCTAATTCGAAGCCGCAGGGCGTGAGTGAGATGAGTCACTTTTCGTCGAAAATCGATTCAGTTAGCAAAAGGGAGTGAGTGAGCGAGTGAAATGAAATGTCAGATTACTCGCCAGATATTTCCGCAGTGACTCGATGTATGTGTTGGTAAATTTCTAGTTTTGGATAGGTATATGTGCTTTTCTCAAGAATTCCTATTCATGGATAGGAAACGAAATAAACAACAACGTAGATAAAAACAACTACACTTTTATTGATTCTTTAATTTTATTTTATTGTCATACTATGCACATATATAATATTAAATAAATTTATATTCTATTCACTTTCAACACTTTTAAACTTTTTATTTCTCAAGGGTAAAACTGACATTAAACTTTACTTATGACAAAAAAGAAAAAAAATTGAAACAAAAGATACTAAAACTCCATTATTAAAGATTCCAATGTTTACATTGTTGTATTTGTTGTTTCATTTCGTTTTGCATAACGAGTGTGACAAGGAGGTAGAATTTAGCTCTTTTATATTTACTCTTTGTCTCATGTTCGAAACTAAATTGGAACTTACTCATTTCACTTAAATAGCTGAATCACTTTTGCGAGTGAAGTGAGATGAGTCGGCGAGTAAGGCGAGTCATCTCATCTCACTCGCTGAAATAGCTGAATCTCGGCACAGATTTGCGACCCGATGATTTTAATGATTTTCAGCGGAACAGGGTTGAACGGTGGAGTTAATTTGTTAATTTTTCTCTGCTTGCAGAGAACTTCATCACCAAGATTGAAATTGGATGGTTTTGTGTGTCTTCGTTTATCTGCGTACAGTTTGTATTTGTGTTTGTTTTTTTGTTCGTTTGTGCTAATGTTTTTCTTTTCCCTATGTATTGTTGGCAGGAAGTTATTCATCTTTCTGTTAAACATCATTTCAAACGGTGACACCTCTGTTGTTGCTTGTGGAGTTGAGCGATAGTCCATCAGGAAACTGTCCAACTGGGACAAACAATTGGAATGTTGTAACTCGGACGATATGAGTGTTTTCTTGATTGTTTTTACCATCCTTTCTGCTGCGCCGTTTGCCTCTGGCCAGTATGGAGTCGTTTTGTGATGGTGTATGTTGTGATGCTCCATAAACTCTTTGAAATCATGACTACTGAATGGAGGTCCGTTGTCAGACTTCAAATTCAGTGGTATTCCAAATGTTGTGAAAATCTTCAACAGTAGTTTCTTAACATCCGTGAACTTTGTTGAATTGATGACTTCCACAAACGGGTATTTTGAATACTCGTCAACTAGAACGAGCAAATACTTTCCATTTGGAAGTGGACCAGCAAAATCCATTGAAACTTTTTCAAATGGTGTTGATGTAGGTTCACATAGTTCAAGTGGCTCGCGGTTGTTTTGGTTGGTAACCACTTGGCAGATGTGACATTGGGAGACTGTCTGTTCTACTCGTTTGTCCAAGTCAGGAAACCAGATTTTTGTTCGTAGGAGCTGTTTTGTTTTGACTATTCCCATATGAGATTTGTGTGCTAGGGCGATAGCTGTGTTGACAAGTTTCTCGGGTAGTAATAGTTGAGTTCCTTTCAAGATACATCCTTCTGTTACGGAAAGTTCTTGACGCACTCCTTTGTATCGACTTATTTCCTTGCATTTCCACATACTGTGTTGATTTGTTGTAATTGCTTTGATGAGGGTTTGTAGAATCGGATCTTGTTTAGTTTCGTTTTGAATTGTTGATACTGAAATTGCTTTTGGTAAGGCGTTTTCAACTATAAAATTTACGTATTGTTCTATTTCGTTATTTCTGTTTATGTTGTTACTATTGTTGTTATTTGGATGTCTGGAAAAATAGTCTGCAGGATTTGAGCTACCTTGTTGATGTTGAATGTTAAAGTTATATTGTTGTGTTTTTAGTAAGAGACGCTCAATTCTACTTGTTGGTTTAGATAGTGGATTTTTAAAAATGCTGATTAAGGGCATGTGATCTGTATGGAGCGTGAACTTTGTTCCGTACAGATAGATTTTAAAATGTTCCATTGCCCATGTTGCTGCTAGCATCTCCTTCTCTATCTGGCTATACCTTTTTTCGACTGGGCTAAGTGCATGACTTGCATATGCCACAATCTCGTAGGTGTTTTTGTTGTGTTGTGACAGTATACTAGAGAGACCCTCGGGACCTGCATCGACATGTAGGTGTGTTGGTTTGTTGACGTCATAGTAGGCAAGTTTAGAAGCATCTCCCATTAGCTTCTTCAGAAAAGTAAGTGCCTCCTCGTGCTTTCTTTCCCAGACGAACTCTTTGTTTTTCTGGATGAGTTCTCTTAGGGGTTGGGTATGTGTTGCTAATTCTGGAAGAAAGGGTAATGCAAAATTTAACATACCGAGGATGCTGCGAATTTCTGACACATTGTTGGGTGTTTGAAGTTTGTCAAAAACTGCTACTTTCTCCGGATCTGGTTGGATTCCGTCTTTGGAAAAAACAAAACCAAAGAATTTAAGCTGGGGTTGGCTGAATACGCATTTGTTCTCGTTGACGGTTAGATTATGCGCACCAAGTTGTTGGAAGACCTCTTCCAGTGCTGCATCATGTTCAGCCTGTGTTTTTCCGAAGATGAAAATGTCGTCACTCACATTTAAGACGTTTTTGATGTTGTTCAGCGTTTGTCTTATGATATCTTGGAACTCTTCTGCTGCTGTGTTGACGCCGAAGTTCAATCTTTTATATCTGTAGACTCCGCAGTGAGTACTGAATGTTGTAATGAACCGCGATTCCTCATCCAACTCGACTTGATGATATCCTTCGTTGAGATCGATTTTGCTGTGTACTGTTGTGCCATTTAGTGATGTTATTATGTCTTGTAGTGTTGGTGTTACTTTTCGGACACGTTGAATGGCTTTGTTGGCGGCTCGCATATCTATACACATTCGAATGGCAGTTGGGTTATGGGGTTTTGGTACAATTACCACTGGTGATACCCATGGTGTTGGACCCGTTGCCTTTTCGATTATGTCTGCCTTCAGTAGTCGGTTGATCTCGTCTTCAACGGCTGGTCGTAGATGGAATGGAGTGCGACGGAAACGCTGTGCTACTGGTGGTACATCTTTATCGATAAAAAGATGAACTTTGTGTTTGTTGTGTTTTCCTATTCCTCTGAATACTTCTGGATATTTGTTTTTGATGTTAAGATTGAAGTTATTATTTGTTAAATGTTGGACAATGTGGATTATGTTGAGTTGTTTAGAGGCGTTGTAACTGAGTAGAGATGTTGCATGGCTGGCTATTACATATACTATTTCGGCTATGGACTGTTGTTTGAAAACTAAATTTGCTGTAAATTTTCCGATTATAGGCAAGGATATGTTTGAGTTGTATGGAATGATTTTTCCTGTGTGTTTTGTTAGTGTTGGTCTATTTGGTAGTTTGTTAAATACATTGTTACTAATAATTGTTGCTGTTGATCCTGTGTCTATTGTAAAATTTGTTGGCATGTTGTTAATTGAAACTTTTACTATTGGCAAAGTGTTGTTGGAATCATTTACGTTAAATGCTGTTTTTTGTGCTTCATTTTCTGTTTGTTGCAAATTGTAGGTTTTAAACGTATTTGTTGGTTTAGTTTTCATGCAGACTTTGGCAAAATGTCCTTTCTTTTTGCATGAATTGCAAAAGACATTTCGTGCTGGGCATTGTTGGAGACCCTCAGAATGCCAGTTATTGCCACAGTTCTTACAGTTGGGTTTTGAATTTGTGAATGTTTTTGTTTTGTGCGCGTCTTTGTTTGTTTTTGCGCGCTTTGAGTGTTGATGTTGCCTCGCTCTCACATGGTTACACTGCTCGGATTGTTGCTGTTGCGCTTCGATTTTAACTGCGTGCTCTTCAGACATTTCATATGTTTTTGCCTCTTCTAACAACCTCTGAAGAGTTGGCTTTGTTTGAAATGCAAAATCTCTGAGTCTATGCGATGTTGTTGTGCATATGATTTGAGATTTGATTTCTTTGTCTCTGTCTGTGAAAACACAGTTTGCACTCAATTTCAAAAGCCTTGCATAAAACTGACTAACTGTCTCGTTTGGATTTTGCTTTGCCTGCCGAAAGGAAAATATCTCGAATTCAACGTTCGTTTTGGGTGAAAAATATTGCAATAGCTTTTGTTTCGCTATTTCAAAGCAATCCATGTTAATTGTTTTTGGTTCACCCTTCTCATCGATTATTACCTTTGTTGTTACGGTCGGCTCAGGCAAATTATGGAAAATCTCAAACACGTCTTCTCCTGCGTAGTGTAATAACAATGCTTTTTGCCTGTCTATGTTATTAATATCACTAGCAATTAAGAAGTTTTCAAAACGAGCAATCCATTTTTTCCAACGATCACCAGCGGTGGTGGCGTCTTCATTGTAATTGAAAAATGGAATTCTTCCCCCTTCCATGTTTAATTTGTTGTTTTTATGAATTAAATTAGGTTTTTTTTAATTAAACTCGTACCTTTTTTATCCTCGTCGCCAAATGTAGTGTTGTTGTTTGTTATTAATATGTTTGTTGTTTGTTATATTTAATAAACGTTTACCATTGAATAAAACACGTCCGATTCACTTAAATACTTTATTTGCACTGTAACGATTATATTTAAATCTTTGCTCTCATTCATTAATGAGGGCATCTTACTCTAAAGATGTAATTGGTATAAATGTTAGTATTACCAAATTGCTTAAACATTACAATTTCGTTAATCAAGATAGTTTAAAAATAAAAATAAGGGTGAAATAAATTATTTTGTATCTCATTCATACACTCCCGTTCATCTGAATAGGTACACAATTTTCTAGTGCTTTTAACCATTATAACTTCGGACAGAGCGATTAAATTAATTTTTGTGAATGGCATAAGAGGAAGCATCCGAATGAAGATAGAATAAGAAAAGACACAATCTTAAACTTACCGTCGCGTCATTACACGTTTCAAATTCATGTGGAAATCGTAGTCCTTTTTTTCGTTAATTGGAATAGGTACACAGCCTTTATCTTCACTTTAACTTTGAACAAGTTGAAGATCAGACCTTTTTAAGCAATTTTTGGGTTTATGTCATGGTCTCTTCGACATGACACAAAAAAATTGAAAAAAAAAGTGGAGAATGGGTGGAGGAAAAGCTTGAGCGCGGTTGAGTACGCGCAAATTTAGAGTTTTCACGATCAAGGACTAAAGGGATATCCAATTTCAGAAAAAAATTAAAAGAATCTCTTCTTTGATCAATAATTATCTGAAAAATAAACAAAAAGATGGTGTTCATATAAAGGATGCAAAAAAACTGCTATCTCCGCAAGTGATAGACACAAAATTCTGAAGGTTGCGTCTAATTCGTCGGCTAAAATAAGGGAAGAAGATAGGTTCAGTGCCAGTATTTCTACAGTCGAGGGTGTAATCAAAAGTTCTGCATACCGAAAAAGAAGAAAATCAAAGAAACCACCCCTAAACGAAGTTAGCAAAATAACATGAAAACGAACCGAATGTAGTTTTGTAAGCTTCATAAAACTAACTTGATAGAACAAGTAGAGTAAAGTCGTTGTTTCTAATGAAAAAGGGATCAAATTCGACGGAATAGATGCATTCGAATTGTAATTCCATGAATGATCGTTTTTTTGTAACTCAACCATAGTCGTATAAACTATTCAAAAATGTGGGGTTAATTTCTTTCCCTTGAACTCTCAAATTGATACTTCTTGAATGAGTGGATTAAATTTTGTGTTCCACACTTAAAAAATTGGTTTGTTTTGGACAGAAGAGAGTGCTCTCTTTCCTTATAAATTCTTTGGTCTGTCAAACACCAGGTTGACGTAGGTCAGTGGTCAGATGTCAAATATAAAAACAAATCTTGCCGAAATTTGTCATCAAAGCGTTTAACACTTTTTCGGCAATTTGCTTCTCTATGATAAAATTTAATCTAAATTTCATATAAACTGCCAATTTTTGTCCAAAGATCTCTGGAACAAAGCTATCATTTTCATCAAGTAGTATCACTAGGGCAAATTTGCTCACTTTTTAATATTATTGAAAATTTGGGAGATGCTTTTGATTTTAAATGCAAATACGGGACTTAAAACTGGTGATTTCAATTCTAAACTTTCTGGAAACGTTGAAGTATAGGGCTTTAAATGGGTTCAACCGGTTTCAGCTCAAGAACATAGGTCCTTCAGCTTATGCTTTAGTGCTAGACGCTTTTGAGAGATAAACAAAGAAAGCTATGACCTGAGAACTTGAACAAGCTGTTTGTTGCCTAATCCTACTAGCTAGAGCCACTAGGCTCTAGTTCTCCACGAGTTGTTGCAGTTTTATGGAAGAAACCGTTATTTTTGGAGTTAGAAAAATCAATGGTCTTTCTAGCCAAAACTTAAGACCAAAGAAGAAGTCACTTCAGCAATTTAAGAGAAAGATTGAGGTACTGAAAGACAGATGGACACAATTGTAGGTCTAAATTAAAAAGCTATTTTTTGAAGAACAGTGTCCTCTTTTAGTTTTGCTTTCTCATACCCAGTCTTTTTGGGCTTATGATTTTTTGTTTGTTAAATAAATGCCCACGCTAAGCAGCAAATGCAGTTGACATAAAACAGTCCCTTCGAGCTGTTAATATGTTTTTGTTCTTATTTATTCTTTTATGTAACAATTTGCTGTCCAAAAAGTCCGAGGTAATCACATAGGCATCAAAAAATGTCGGCTTCCACTGCATGCATTCGAAGCACGTTAATCTTAAATCGACATTTGAGCTAACATTATCAATTTTCTTACAAAACTCTGCAAATAATAAAAAAGCGCGCGCTTTTTAACATTTTCCAATTTGCAAAAACAGTATTTTGAAAAGCAGAATTATGAAAACAGAATTTTCAAAAGCAGAATTTTGAAAGCAGAGTTTTGAAAACAGAATTTTTGCACACGCAGAATTTTGACCCCAAACCCGATTATTTAATAAGAATCACAAGTTCACAGATGTTTTAAAATACTAACGCGGTTTTTATCTCTCGTCTCTTAACATGTGTGCTGATATATATATGTAGATGACATGAAGAGGTTATTGGAAGTGTGGAAAATATAAATATAAATAGATAAATAACCATTTTGGTTAAGAATTTGTTGCAATGAATTTGACTTGGGCGTATGAGTGCTTTTTTATCACATTAATGAATTCTGAACATTTTTAACAAAAAATGATTAATAAAACACTTGTTAATTTCCACAATTTAAATATATGTATTTATTTGATATTTTTAATAGAAAGCCAACGCGTTTCGTCTTCTTAGGACATCTTCAGGGCACTAACATTTACATTGAAATACAAAGAAAGGGTTCGTGGTGAATTTGTAAAAATGCAAAACTATACATACCTATAATTATATAGACATATTATAATTTTTTAATTTAAAAAATATTAAAAACGTTAAAATTTAAACAGATAAAAAGAGTTTTACTAATTATTCAACAGGGGGCTGTTATTAGTAAGGTCAATTTGACAATTTAATATATTATGACGTTTATGTTGATTTATCTCAAAGATCTCGTATTTGTCCAATATACGGCCTGCTGGGAGGCTATGAAGAAGGATAACATCATCCATAGAACATCCGTGGCCCGTGTCTTTGAGGTGTTGTGCGAGACCAGAAGAAGGATCTTGATGGGTAGAAGATTTAAGATGTTCCATTAATCTTTTGCGGATTGGCCTTGACGTTTTTCCGATGTAAATCCCATTACATTCCTTACAAATTACTTTGTAAACTCCACTTTTTTTACCCTTATCGACGGTTTGTTTTATTTTGTTGTTGCATAGAGCATTTTTCAGGGTAAAATTATTAAAGAACGCTGGTTTTATTTTCGCATCTAAGTGCGGCTTGGAGAGCTTCTCAGAAACACCTGGAACATAAGAAACACCTGGAACATAAGGAAAAACGTCAAGGCCAATCCGCAAAAGATTAATGGAACATCTTAAATCTTCTACCCATCAAGATCCTTCTTCTGGTCTCGCACAACACCTCAAAGACACGGGCCACGGATGTTCTATGGATGATGTTATCCTTCTTCATAGCCTCCCAGCAGGCCGTATATTGGACAAATACGAGATCTTTGAGATAAATCAACATAAACGTCATAATATATTAAATTGTCAAATTGACCTTACTAATAACAGCCCCCTGTTGAATAATTAGTAAAACTCTTTTTATCTGTTTAAATTTTAACGTTTTTAATATTTTTTAAATTAAAAAATTATAATATGTCTATATAATTATAGGTATGTATAGTTTTGCATTTTTACAAATTCACCACGAACCCTTTCTTTGTATTTCAATGTAAATGTTAGTGCCCTGAAGATGTCCTAAGAAGACGAAACGCGTTGGCTTTCTATTAAAAATATCAAATAAATACATATATTTAAATTGTGGAAATTAACAAGTGTTTTATTAATCATTTTTTGTTAAAAATGTTCAGAACAATAAACTTCCACCAAGTGGCTAATCATCGCTCTATTGAGCATATAAAAAAAAAAATTTATGAATTTTTAACCCGAACGATGCATGGCGATAAACAGCCCTCTAAATGCAGTTGTTGGACTGATACACACTTAGATCATTTTTAACTTTTTATCTGTCATCTTTGGTAGGTTATAGCCATTTTGAAAATTACCTAACAACTTAAACTATGCATTCATACTGGTGGTACATATGTAGGTCACGAAACTGGTATTTTGTTTAAAATTAAAATTTTGTTCTTCAAAATGGCCGTTTTCGAAAACGTCATCTGCGTCAAAATGCAATTGCAGAATGTTCTTTAACGCAAGCTGCTAAGGTAACGTGTTCGAAAACATTATCTGCGGTGCAGCTGTGCAGTATAAAAATCGAGTTGACGATCAAAAAATTGAGAAACCAGAGAGCGTGTTTATAAACATCGAATGTGATTGCGAGAAAATTGAATGACGTTGATCAAACCGAAAAGATCCTTTGCACTTTTGCACCTATACCAAAATTTTAATGCCGATTCCTTAAAAAATGATTACCTCCAAGCCAATCGAGCGTACAAAGCTTTATGTAGAAGCAAAAGAGTAAATTTCTCCAAAAAACAAGCAGAAAGTTTAACATCCTGTAAAAATTCCTCGGAATTTTGGAAAGGAATACAAAATTTAAAAGGAAAAACTTTCGAAACAAAAACCCTCTTACCTGCAGCAACACTACGACACCATTTCGAAGGACAATTGAATGCGGAACTTTTTGCTCCATCAATCCAATACGCTAGAACAAATGTCGAAAATCAAATTTTGGATAGAGAAATAACGATTTCTGAAGTAGAGTCAGTTGTAGCTAATTTAAAAGACAACAAGGCTCCCGGGGTTGATCAGATCCCAAATGAATTTTGGAAACATGCAACAACAGGGCTCTTACTACATCTTACAAAAGTGTATAATGACATTTTCACAACAGGGGAAACACCGGAGGCCTTCAGAAAATCTATACTTTTCCCCATACTAAAAAAAGGAGACAAGATGGACCCATCCAACTACCGAGGTATTGCTTTTCTCAACACGTCGCTTAAAATCTTCATGGAAGTCCTAAGACGCCGCTTTACAACATGGATTGAAAGAAACCATCTTCTTAGTGAATTCCAAATTGGATTTAGAAAAGGATATTCCACAGTAGACCACATATTTAGTCTGACCAATATCGCAGAGATATACCTGCGTAGACGGAAAAAGCTATACGCCTTTTTCGTCGATTTTCGAGCCGCATTCGACTCTATCGACAGGAAAGCTTTGATTTTCAAATTTTTTAGAGATGGGATGTCTCTCAAGTTTGGAAGAATGATTGAGGGCATCTATAGTGAAACACGATATGCAGTATGGGATGGGCAAAATTTATCAGACTGGTTCCTTGCGTTAGTAGGATTGAAACAAGGATGCAATCTCAGCCCCTCAGCCTTTTGCCTTTATATTGAAGACTTAATAAAAGAATTGCCGTGTGGTATAACAATCGATGGGTTTCTGATCAAAATACTGATGTACGCAGACGATCTAGTCCTTTTAGCTGAATCACCAGAGTCCCTTCAGCTAATGATAAACAAATTACGAGATTACTGTTTGAAGTGGAACCTAATTGTTAATCTCAACAAATCAAAAACAATGGTGTTTCGGAGAGATACAGGACGACTTGCTGCTAAAGAAAAATGGTATTATGGAGCAGAGCCTATCGAAACTGTAAAGGAATACCAATACTTGGGTTTCACTGTGACAAGCAACTTGAACCTGGAAAAGCACTTAGTCAAAAAACTTTCCTCTTCCAAAAATGCGATTGGGACGGTGTGGAAAAATGTTTATGGAAACAAAGACCTATCATTTAGCGCAAAATATAAAGTCTTTCTGGCAACGTCCGAGTCAATAATGCTTTATGCTGCGGAATCATGGGGTTGGAATCAATCTGAAACCACGGAAAAACTCTTGAGGTTCTTTCTAAAGCGACAATTTCGACTACCAGACACAACACCAAACTACATGCTACTCATCGAAACTGGATTATCGCCACTATATCTTTCATCTCTAAAACTTCACTTCAATTACATTTTAAAACTCATGTATAGTCACGAAAATAAAGTCGCAAGAAAGATTGCAGTCTCCATAATTAGATCGCAAAGCTCATGGTTTGAGGAATGGAAGAACTTAGCAAACTACTGTGAACTCTCTTTCAATCTTAGTTTGGATAATCTGGCAGACTGGAGGCCATTTCTTAACATCCTACTTGAAAATCTCCATTCCAAAACAAGAGAGGAAAATATAGCGCGAGCCAAAAGTTCACAACATAGAGAATTCTATCCTGAACTCCAGCACAATTTAGGAGAATCCAACTACTTCAACGACAGCCTTAATAAAGAAACGATATCATTCATATTCCGTGCAAGAGGAGAACTATTGCCTTTACATTACATACCACATCGCAACGACTTACCACTTAACTGCTCTTTATGCAACACCAACGAAAGGGAAAACATACTACATTTCATCGCAAGGTGCCCAATTCTAGCTGAGATACGGCGTCTAATATGGCAACAGAATTATTTGGAACAAACGGACCTCATAGAAATACTAAACGGGATGGATTGGAAAAAACTATCGCAATATATAAAAATAGCACTTACATATAGAAAGCAAATAATAAGAGAAGACTTTTAATTTAAATTTCTACCTGAGCACCATTAATTTACAAACTCGAAAATGTATTAATAAAGGCTATCATCTGGCTGACGGCCCTTCTGGCCATGCCAACAAAGATTTATGTTTAAAATAAACTGTTTTTGTAAATACTATTTTGTAAATACTATTTCTTGTGAATTAATAAATCAAATCTAATCTAATCTAAATCTAATCTTGATCAAACCGATTTTGTGCAAGCAGAACGATTGCATCTGACGATTGCAGTCTGCGTCATAAAATGACGATCATTTGACGATCAAATTGACTTTGATTTGACGTTTTCGAAAACGGCTAATTTCTCTGAAAATTTTCCATCATATTTTTGTTCTTTTCTCAACCAGCTCTAGCTTTTTATGACATTTGATACGAATCACGAAATACTATGTTTCGTGACTTTCGACCCCGTATGATTAATGTAGTGGAGCCCGAATCGATCTAGAACTTTCCCAAAACCTTTGAATAAATCTCTGACTGTTTTCTAATTTTCCTGTGGGATACCACGCAAGAAAAGCTCACCTTGTACTCAACCTCAAAGGTGGTGCAAAAGAGTATATTTTATGCAGAAACATTAAATCAGTAACTCTACCAAGTCATCACATACTGCTTTCCCATCTGGTATATCACGACAAAATCACATATGAAGAAGCTGGCAATATTCGAGCGGAAGATTCTACGGATTTGCACAGGAGTAAACTTCGACAGAATACGAAGGAAACACGCCAGCAACAAGAGACTCTATGAAGAGGCCAACATTGTACAACTAGATAGATACCTCATCCAATCCAGCAGAAGATGTCTACAAAATATGATGAACCACCCGAATCCTCTAATAGAGGGAATTGTAAACCAGCCAAGACATCCCAACCTCGAAGCGATGGAGCTGCTAGATGAGAATATTATCTCAACCACCGACGAAGAGAACATTCCCTTCTACGCTGACCCAAGGTCAGTTCACTACCGTGGCTGAAAGCCTCACCCCCCCCCCCCCCCCAACCAATCACAACAATGACAACCGGACCTGAACAATCCGAGAAATGAAGCAGCCAATAGATTAAGAATAGAAATAAACAATAATGACAATTAAGTATAAATCTCAATGTAAACAGTTAGGCCCCCTATTGTGCCAACATATTTTATGTAATAATCAATGTATACTTTGAGATAACTAACATAAGCAAATTGTAAATATTAATCGTTCAATAAAAAATTTTGTAAATCCTGTAACTCTACCAATTGAATTATCTCGAAAATGGTTACTCTTATGAAAAAAGGTTATTTTTAAAGAAAATTTTCTAAGCTACTGCCTAATCGTTAACAATAACATTCTTTCCGTAAGAGTAACCGTTCGGGAGATATTCCTTAAAAACCGTTGGGGGGCCTTTGACCGTCTGTAAAATTGTAGCGGCGCTCATATCGATGGAGAATTTTTCAAGTTTCCTTACTTAGAATGCCATAAAGATGCTATGTACTAAAATCCAGTTTCCACCATTTTTCCGTAATTTGGATGATTATTTGGACAATATGACTTAACTATATTGCCAATACCGACGCGAATATTGCCTAAGAATTTGAACTCAAATGATTTGCAGGTTTTAATGCAATAAACCCATTTTTTTCATGTCACGCAAATTAAATTTCTAGTAAAATATTAAATTTAAATGAGCTCAGGAAAGCGTTAAAGACAAGCTTTTAATTTTAGGCATGGTCCGTATATGTTTTATAGGGTAAATAAGGGAAACAACAAACTTACAAAATTAGTTTTTAATATTATTTATTGAATGACAACTAACTTCAATCTTAACATTAATTTAATTGAAAATCTTACACATACACATTTATTAAAGAAAACGCAAAAGCTCTTAAAAACATTTTCGTTTTAATTTCAAGTATGCACTTTTAGTTTATAACACAAAATTTCTTTTTTTGTATCTTTTCGTCAATTAATTAGGTAGGTACCAACTTAATTAAAAACTTTCGAGAGAAGAAAAGCGATCAAATTGTGATTTTCTTTCATTTTCTGTAATTTATTTTAGCAATCTTATGGGTGTACTCAAACATGTCATCGAATAAAGAATTAGGTATAATAAACCACTTTGAACTCTCATAAAAGATGCCTCCTCCTTCACAATAATGGGGATGAGGTTTATATTGTATTGCTTCTGTTCTTGCCTATGACATACATATTAAACGAAGGACACCGAAATCCTAATTGAGATATTTATTCTTCTTTTTTGTTTTTGCTGTCTCCCTGCAAGAAAGGGTAAATTGAATCACATTTTTGTTTTGACGTACATTTTGACATTTAAGAAAGAAAGTTTGCATTAAATAAATTGAAATTTATAAAAATGTCAGTGTGTCAAATAAAGTACACACATATAAATATAATAATAAATGTAATCTACTTTGCGTGAGTAGAAATATCATTTATTATGCATGTAAAAGAAGTACCCAGCAACAAAAGTAAATACATGTACATAAATAAATTGTGAGGAAAATAATGCTTTTATCATTTTATTATGTGGGAAATATTCTGATGGGGATTAACCTACCTAACCACGGATGCTGAGATTTGGTAAACATATTTGCGTTGGGTATAAAATATTTATAAATATTTTGATGAAAAGTATTCGATGTTGAAATTTTTTTGTACCTACTTGTGAGAATGCACTAAATTGAAATATTTTTGAAAGCATTAAAAATTTTCATTCAAAATTGGACCCTTGTCGAAAGGACTTATTGTTATAACAAAACACAATGCAATATTTGAGCCTACATAAAAATATTTCTTCAACAAAGGGGTTAGCAGTATATGTATATTGCATTTAAAGGTGTTTAACGGGATTGAAATGATGATAAGGTAGGTATGTGACCGAAATAACATAAAAAACTACTTACTTATGATAAATGAAAAAATTCAGTGAAAAATATTTGTATTTTCATGAAAAAATTCATTATAAATGTTTATCTATTTATATTTCATACCTTCTTATTGTTTAACTTTAACACAACAATCCCAAAATATTTTATTTTCGAAATGGTTAGGTATAACAATATTTTTCAATTCAATTCCCGGAATTAAATTAAAGAAAAAAAAATCTAAAATTTTTTTCTGGCAGTGAGTTCTGATGAATACACATTCACAATTCACTGCAAGTCATTAGGTTTGAAGCAAACATTTTTCAGAAGTTTAACTGAAATTTTGTCGGCTATATGGGAAAGAGATTAAACATTTTTCAACCACAAAAAAAGAATTGATTTTAAAGAGAATTTTATATATACTGTCCTTTGATATAACTGAAGAGTCACTCAAACTTAACTTAAACTTTACTTAATTAATCACATTAATTAAGTCTCCCTGGTGATGTTATTACTTCCCCTTTTAAACTAACTTTTCGTGTAAGCTTAGCTTATATTTTTAATACTATGTTAAGGTCCTATGAATATGGTGGCAAAGGCATCTGGAAGTGAACGTTTTAGCTGGTAATGAATGATTTAACCCATGGTACTATATGTGAGGCAAAGGGAATAATAAACGAAATTTCCACGAGAGCCACATTTCTTTTTTGCGTTAGGAAATCAACAAGATCATGATCTTGAAAGGTTGTGAGTAAGATCGTTTCTTGTTAATAAATCGAATTTAAAAGTAAAAACTGGAAACTATAGCGATAAAAATAACAGACAGAAAGCCAGTGACATAAAAAGTCAAGTCATTTGCGTAACATTGTAAGTCATATCAATAATAGCCACTGAGGTGTTGAATTGAACCAATAACCGTTTGTCTGCCTCCATAAGTACGTCTAGAACAGGTGCACAGTTTGGGTTATTAAAAAAAAAATACAGCTAAACACATGTTTGGAAACTTCACTGCTCTCTATCTTCTTAGGACTAGCGACAGAGAGTTTGGCCTATAACAACAATTGCTCAAAATTGCAAGCTAAATATTTTTTTGTTAGCACACCTTTTTCCTACGACCAATAGACATTGAAATATATCAATGTAAAAAATTGTACGTAAAATTTTACACCAGTTTGGCACGTGCTTTGAGAGGCAGACAAACGGTAATTGGTTCAAAACCTCAAAGGCTATTATTGACATGACTAACAACCTTACGCAAATGACTTTACTTTTTATTTAGTTGGTTCTTAGGCTATATAAGTGAAGTTCATATTGTGTCCAACTTTAAAATGCAAAAAAAAAAATCACAAATCACGAAAATCTTAAAAAGACCTGGGCAGAATAACGATCACTCTTCACTCACTTCCACACAGCAAACCAACTTTTGTTAAAAATTCACCTATTTTTTTAATCTTTTATTTGAATCAAGACGATCCAGAATATTGTTTTAATGACAAACGCTCACGGTCCCAATTTTCTCATGCATCAGCAACACTCAGAAAACGAGCACAATGCATGAACAAACCAGTCGAAGAGTTGTCTGTCAGCGAATGGATCAAATGCCGACAATTTTTAAGGACCTTGTAACTTAAAACCATCAAAAGGATATGAAACCTCAAAAGGTTTGTGTTGAAGCTTAAAGTTCTACCTATACTTAATAACATTATTCGCACAATATCACTCTTTTTTTTACCAAATAAACATACAAAATTGCTAACTTACTTGAAGTTGAAAATAACAGCCAGGAACAAAAAAAAAAAAAACAAACACTTCTAACTTTCTTTGCCAACTAGAATAGATTTAGATTCGATTGTTTATTGAATATAAAATATATATACAATAGTATGGAATGGCTTATATGCCGTCTGCCAGAATGATCATTACAATGGTTTGTTTAAATAGTGCAAAGAAAAGATTGGAATTAAATTAGAAAAAAAAACAGAATTGCAATATTAATTAACGAAAATACATATGAAGTTATATTCGTATACATTTTGAAACCAAGAAAGAACAAAAATATAAAGAAAACACTTTAGCATAAGTGAGACTTATGCTATGTTTCCACCTAAGGTTTATCTCAGATTAGATTTAATAAATCTTTTTGGTGTTTCCACCGCACAAAAAGATTTAAAAAAGATTAAATTTGACAGCACCTTCAAAAATGCAAATGGCGTTCCAATTTTTCTTATGAAGTGCGAATGAGACAGAATGTTTGATTCGTGTGAAACAATGAAGAACTGAATGCGAGTCTCGAATGAATCGTTCAGCACCATTTAAGAAAAGGTTAGTTCGATTTGTAAAACTATTTGTCCTAGGAAGATTTAACAAGATTAATTTCTAATCTTCAAGATTAACGAAATAAATTTGTATGGTAAATCTCCGAGATTTGAAGGAGATTTGAGGTAAATCTTATTAAATCTCAGATTAGCGTCAGGTGGAAATGTAGCATTACTTCACTCAGTACGGTGGGGGTTTTGTTCACACCAAGCACCCCTTTTCGCTCGTTGTTGTCGCTTTAGTGTCTCTTTCTGAGTTTTGAAGAAAAGTTAGCTTTATGTGAATTCACTTCTATATAAAAGAGCTTGTTTAGTATAAAAATACAAGCAGTTCCAACCTCTGGTTCCATTGAGAACACCGTACAGCTCATTTTGATCGAGAAAGCTATTTCCAAAGTGAAGACGTCTTATAGTCGGAGAGCTACCAGCCACTTTGACTAACCTACTAGACACAAGGCTACAACTTTGTGTATGCTTGATTTGGGACTAGTTAAGTATGAAAACCACGGTCTGGCAGGGTTGCCGCGGTCGAAAGGTTGCCATCTGATTTTTTCAAAATGCAAAAAAAGGGTCAAAATTAACCTACTCGCACAAGGCTGAAACTTATTTATAATTTAGTTTATACATTCTTATGCATGAAAAAAATTATGTCAGACGGGTTTGGCGGTCGAAAGTGCTTGCCAGACGAGCCTGAAGCTCTTAAAGATTAATAAAAGGTATTGGATAACTTGAGAAATTTGTTAGGTACAAGGCTAAAACTTAGTGTATTCTTTGTTCGTGAACAGATTAGTCAAAAAATAAAGATCTGAGAAAATGTCCGATATTCTAGGGTTGCCATCTATTTTTTTCAAAATGTAAAATAACTTCCAAATGCAACATATCTACTTTTAGAATGCTGATTTTTGAATTTAAAATAACATGTATCTTTTTGTACATGAAAAAGAAGATGCCAGACCAGTTTTGGTGGACGAAAATAGCTTGCCAGACGTGTTTTTAAAGTTGGTATTAAAAAATGTCATTGATTAGTCAGAGAATAATGTATTAGATATAACACGTTAAGTGCGTATAATCCTAATACACATTAAATCAAGTCAACAAATTATCATATGGTTCTTTTACTGTAGACACAGGGTTGCCACATATTTTTTCCAAAATTTTATAAAATTGACAACACTGAAACACCAACCTACCTAAAGTTTTCGCACATATGTAAGCTTATGCCATCTTGTATATAAGAAAACCTACTTGACAGACGGTCAAAAGCTTCTGTCAGACAAGCCTAAGGTTTAAAAAATTGGTATTATAAGAAATATCCTTTCTTGATTTTTTCTTAAATTTCAAAAAAATGTCAAAATTGCAAACCTACCCGCACAAAGCTGATTTTTACATATATGTTAGCTGATGTTGTCTTCTTTAATATGAAAAAAAATATATCAGACCGGACAGACGGTCGAAAGTTCCTGCCAGACGGGCCTCAAGTTTCAAAAGTTGGTATTGTAAGAGATATCCTTTTTTTTTTATTTTTTCTTAAATTTCAAAAAACTGTCAAAATTGCAAACTTACCCCCACAAAGCTGATTTTTACATATATGTTAGCTGATATATTCTTAAATATGAAACAAAATATATCAGACCAGACGGACGGTCGAAAAGTCCTGCCAGGTAGGTTTGCAATTTTGACATTTTTTTGAAATTTAAGAAAAAATCAAGAAAGGATATTTCTTATAATACCAATTTTTTAAATCTTAGGCTTGCCTGACAGAAGCTTTAGACCGTCTGTCAAGTAGGTTTTCTTATATACAAGATGGCATAAGCTTACATATGTGTGAAAACTTTAGGTAGGTTGGTGTTTCAGTGTTGTCAATTTTATAAAATTTTGAAAAAAATATGTGGCAACCCTGTGTCTACAGTAAAACAACCATATGATAATTTGTTGACTTGATTTAATATGTATAAGGATTATACGCAGTTAACGTATTATATTTAATACATTATTCTCTGACAAATCAATGACATTTTTTAATACCAACTTTAAAAACACGTCTGGCAAGCTATTTTCGTCCACCAAAACTGGTCTGGCATCTTCTTTTTCGTGTACAAAAAGACATATGTTATTTTAAATTCAAAAATCAGCATTCTAAAAGTAGATATGTTGCATTTGGAAGTTATTTTACATTTAAAAAAAAATAGATGGCAACCCTAGAATTGCGGAAATTTTCTCAGATCTTTATTTTTTGACTAATCTGTTCACGAACAAAGAATACACTAAGTTTTAGCCTTGTACCTAACAAATTTCTCAAGTTACCTATCCAATACCTTTTATTAATCTTTAAGAGCTTCAGGCTCGTCTGGCAAGCACTTTCGACCGCCAAACCCATCTGGAATAATTTTTTTCATGCATAACAATGTATAAACTAAATTATAAATAAGTTTCAGCCGTGTGCGAGTAGGTTAATTTTGACCCTTTTTTTGCATTTTGAAAAAATTAGATGGCAACCTTTCGACCGCGGCAACCCTGCCAGACCGTGGTTTTCATACTTAACTAGTCCCAAATCAAGCATAAACAAAGTTGTAGCCTTGTGTCTAGTAGGTTAGTCAAAGTGGCTGGTAGCTCTTAGACTATTATTTCTTGAAGCATTGGGCATGTAGCTATAAAATGATTTACATCCTCTCGCTCCCTGCAATTGCACAAACCACATATTTCAGGCAGATCTTCCCTATATGGAATAAAATATAAATTTATAACTTCTATCCTTAATCGAAAAATTATATTTATTTTATCAATACTCATCTTATCCATGAAATAATTATTTTCGCCTAACTTATGGTTCAGGTTTTTGTAAATCATTCGCGTGTTTGATGAGCTAGCTGAATTTAAATTTTTCAGATACAAATTTTCATCGATTTTTGCAATCAGATCATAGAAAGTATCCCGCCATTCTTCAAAATTGTCTGATAATCTAAAAACAAAATTGTGGGACATAGCTAGATCGTTCCATTCCTTGAAAATTCCTGAGGAAGTTCTGTATAGGAACAACAAAGTTTGTTTTTGCAAGCAAGAGCTATTTCTCTGCATGGTTTTTATGATGTAATCACTGTTAGCTTTTAAATTTTTTAAAAAGATGCTCGATAGCCCTGTTTCAACATGAATTGCATATGTTGGTGTTGTTTCCGGAAGCCTGAACAGGCGTTTGAAGAAATATCGCTGCAGCTTTTCGAATTCTTCCACGAAAGAACAACCGAAAACTTCACTACCATAACACAGACACGAATTGATGGTTGCATTAAAGACCTTATATTTTGCAGATGTGCATATCTCTTGTTTTCCGTAAAAAGATTTCCATATTGAATTAATAGCTGTTCGTGCAACTGTACATTTAGCTTTAATGTGTTTAACCCAGCTCAAGTTCGATGATAGAGTTACACCCACATACTTATACTCTTCGACTAATTCAAGGTTTTCATTATTCAGAGTCCATCTTTGCGTTACTCTACTTCTGCTTGGATTTCCACGAAAAATTAGTACCTTTGACTTTGAAATATTAATTTGCAAACCTCATAGCGAGCAGTATTTGGAAAGCTTGTTGATCATTAGTTGAAGAGTTGTTGGACTATCTGCTAATATAACCAAGTCATCGGTATAAAGTAAAACTTTTATGAGTATGCCCGCGAAGATCACTCCACCCGGTAAGTTTTGAATAATATCATCTATAAATAACGCGAACATGATTGGGCTAAGGATGCATCCCTGTGGAACTCCTGTCAATGTGTTGAAAAAATTTGAACTTTCTGTGTTTCCATCTACCGTTGCAGATGTTCCCGAGAGCAATTCCATGTATATTCTAATGAATTTAAACGGGACTCCTATTAATGATTATTTGTAGATAAGACTATTCCTGTTTATTTTATCAAAAGCTGCCTTAAAATCTACAAAAAGACTGTACAAGTTTTTTTTCCTTTCCACAAAATGTTGAGCGATATTCTGAAGGACAAAAATTTGGTCTGAAGTGGAATAGCCAAATCGCGAAATCCTGCTTGAAAAACACTCGATTTTCCATTTGTTTCAATTCATTTCATTAACCTAGTGTATACATAATTTGTGCAAATATTTTTCGGTTTGTGTTAAAGAAAGATATTCCTCGGTAGTTTTCGGGCAGAGAGCAATCACCTTTTTTGAATATCGGAAATATAACGGCTTTCTTGAAATCGGTTGGAAACTGGCTACTTTCATATATTCTATTGTAAAATATAGTCAAATACATCAAAAACTCATTTGAAGAATATTTATAAAATTCTGTACATATTCCATCGGTTCATGGAGCTTTTCCATTTTTCATTGCTTTTAGAGCAGCAACCAACTCACATTTATATTTATATTGATTGGACAATCCATTTCATTGTCTGCGATACAGGGTAAAGCGTAACTATAGCTATGGAGAAGACACTCAATGTTTTCATTTAGGAGTTTTTCAAAATGCATGGCTAACATGTTTCTATCAATCGAAACAGTGGTATTATTTTTCAGTTCACCAATGATCTTTATTGTATTCGAGAAGATTTTCGAATTTTTGTTATTTTGAAGTTGTACAGCTAGATTGTTATAGTATTCGTTTTTCTTCTTAATACATATTTCTTTGCTTGGAGATAATGGGTTCTGAAGATCACATCATCACAACGCCTAAGCTGTTTTAGAGAATCAAAGCAAATACTGCGAAGGTTTTTGCACTCACTGTCAAACCATTTGTGGATTTTTAATTGCGTAGAGGAACCGTTTTTAGCTGGAGCTGATACTTTAATAGTGCTTATTATATACTTTGACAATTCATCTATACTTTCGACTTGTAAATTTGGGGCATTTTCCAGGCGAAGGTTAAGTCTTTGTTCATATCTCTCTCTTAGCCAATCTTTCCACTTCATTTTCACCCTTTTTTCGACAGAACTCTTTACAGTTTGACACCCAACTTTCACCGTTGTTATACTTGGAAGGTGAACAGAGTAAGTCGCACATTGAATTTCAAAATCACTTACAAAATTTAACCATTCACCTTTTACCACAGAAAGGTTAATGATGGATTTGCCTTGACTATTTATAAACGTTAAATGCCCATATACATCGCTTTTTGAGATACCATTAAGTATGAAAAATCCATAGCTCTCAAACATTTCCACTAAGCGCTTGCCTTGTCTATTAATGAGTATGTCTTTTGATTTTCTGATTAAGCTGAAATTGCTGTGGAATTCTTGTACAGGAGAGGCTATGTTTTGGAATTAACCTATCCTTGCATTAAATACCTATATAAATATAAATATAATATAAATATTTCGCATAGCTCATCAAAATCTTAGCCCAGTTATTGCAGTTCAGATAAATAGGATATATTACGAGTTCTTTTCCATTAATTTCTAATTCAAATGCAAGTATATTACGAAATTCACGTATTTTAGTAAAGTGACCTTTGCCAACTAACTAGAACTGTCAATTACAAAGCGTATTATAAAATTGCAGGAGAAAGCGTTTGGAGTTAAAATTATTGGTTTATAAAGCAGCATTCTTAGTGAAAACGGCAATGCTTAATGTGCCCCAAATATGAATGTGCCCCAGTTTGCCATAAATATCTCGAAAAAAAAAAATTAAATCAAAAGTGAAATAATATATTAGCTCATAAAATTTTACACAAAATATATCATTACACTTTTTCGAAGAAGCAACATATATTGAGAAAAGACCTAAGTGCATAAAACGCGTACTTTCAGAGCTCCGTTCAAAAAAAATTTGGCTAAGTAACTATATACATTTCTGTAGGATAATTTCATTTTTGTATGTATTCAACAAAGTGCAAAAAAAATTTGTTTACATAATTTAAAAAAATGTTAGTTCTATTTATTTTTGTATATTCATAACGAATCTTGGACAAAACAATTACAAGAAGCTTTTTATTGTGACCGTATTTCATTTGTCCAAATGGGTCCACCAAAGTGTAAAAAACTTGTATTTTCAAAGCTCTTTACATGAAAAATTTTGCCAAGCATATAATATGTCAATTTTATTGTTGACATATTTTTGATAAATCTTGCAATAGAAAAATTATCAAAAAGTTAAACTTGTAAGCGCTATTAATCTAATTCCGCTAGATGAGCGAATTCCCACACTGTGCAACACGAACATTTTTCGATTTTTAAAATATTCCAAACTCACACTTGCAATGAACAACGCTTAAATCACTTAAAGTCAAGATATCACATGGAAGCGCTACTTGATGAAACCCTTTTTAATCGAAGCCATAAGCTTACAGCGGAAATGACCAAGGATTGTTTCCTGTATTTTTAAAATTAGGCCTATGGAAGATAACTATTTCATAATTGTATATTGGCGAAAAGAATATTAATCGTTCTTCAAAAATAACCAAATATAACTACAGAATCTTAATGTGCACGATTTTGTTAAGGATGTGAGGGCGCACCGATCGTTGTCCTTTAGGTGTTTTTATTTAAGAACTTATGTCAAAAAATTGGAGAATTTGTAACTTATCCATGACCTTTGAAAAAAAAATACTCTGAAGTCATCTCCATAACATCTCGTCATTACCGCAACTCAGAGACAGGACACGGAAATGACGCTACGGAAATGACGAAAATTGACGCTTTTTTAACTTTTAAGACTTGAAAGAAAAAAATAAATATTTTTCGAATCTGTTATGAATAATAATTGTGCTACAAAATACTGCAAAACTGATATAAAATATTTTTCATTTCATATTTCAAAGAAAACTTGCATGAATTCTATATATACAGCTGGCTCTTAACTTCAATTTTAAAGCATTTACTTTTTTTTACGGAAATGATGCTTATTTATTGATTTAATTTTATTTTAAGGACAATTATAAAGTACCTGATTTCCTTTATTTTTGTATATTCAGATTTTCTCTGAAACAAAAAATGTTCTTGATACAGTGCAACAAATTTGACAACATACAGCAAATAATTCCTCAGGGGAGCTTACGATTCGTACGTTGCTGCAAGTATTTTTATTATTACTTCAGAAGGGTAGTTAATTTCTTAACGTTTAGAGGGGATTGTCACTAAAAAAAAACACTTAACATGCAAACAAAATTGTTAAAAAACAAAGGTAGAGCCTACAAAAATGTTTTATAGCTCGATTGAAAGCTAGAAGTCTGTGCGTCAAGTATATTTTTTAAACGAGTTATATTTGCCTGTAATTTTTGAAAAAATAATTAAAAATAACAAAAAAACCGAAAGTGTTTTGTAAGCTGTTCCGTTTGTTTTTTTTGGAGTGCTTTTATTATAAAAGTGTCCCTCCTCCCTAAACGGTAAGAGATTGACCCCCGTTCTGGAATAATAAAATACTTTTTTTGTGTCCCTCTACAAGTATCCGTTACTTTTTTTTGCAGCACCGTACGAAGCGTAAACTCCCCTAAGGAATTATTGGCTGTATGTTGGCAACTTTGTTACTCTGTATCTAGGACATTTTTTGTTTCACAGAAAAACTGAATATACAAAAATGAAGGAAATTAGGTACTCTTCAAAAAAACTATTTAATCATTTTTTCGTTCAGACGAACAAGAGGCGAGATATACGCTAAAAACGATTTTTTATAAACAAAATTTGACAGTTTTTCGACAATTACTTTTCGTGGGAAAAGTAGCGGGTATAGCCCTGAACCAACTTTAAAGAGTAGGCAGGGAGAACAACGGTAGGAATCTGATTCCAGCCCAAGGATAGTCAAAGGGAGAACAACGGGTATAGCCCTGAACCAACTCCAAAGAGCAAGCAGGGAGAACAACGATAGGAATCTGATTCCAGCCAAAGGATAGTCCGAGGGAGAATAGCGGGTGTAGCCCTGAACCAACTCTTAAGAGCAAGCAGAGAGAACAACGGTAGGAATCTGATTCCAGTCCAAGGGAGAACAGCGGGTATAGCCCTGAACCAACTCTAAAGAGCAAGCAGGGAGAACAACGGTTGGAATCTGATTCCAGCCAAGGATAGTCCAAGGGAGAACAACAGGTATAGCCCTGAACCAACTCCAAAGAGCAAGCAGGGAGAACAACGATAGGAATCTGATTCCAGCCCAAGGATAGTCCGAGGGAGAACAGCGGGTGTAGCCCTGAACCAACTCTAAAGAGCAAGCAGAGAGAACAACGGTAGGAATCTGATTCCAGCCCAAGGCTTGTCCAAGGGAGAACAACGGGTTTTTAACGGCGGATGCAAAAAAGGTTTTCTTCAAATGATACACGGATGCACCAAGTAAAGGACCTAAGCTTATCAAAGTTGCTAGAAACAATGAACCGCTGGAAACTTAACTCTCCTAAAAACTCAAAATAATTAAATAATAATAAGGAATTAATTCGAGATAACAAGCTTCGCCTTTTTCAGAAATTTTCACCTTCTCATTATGAATTTTGTGCCACAAGACAGTGTGAATTTTAAGGAGGTAAAATTTAAAATCGTATAGCGTCGGCAGTACCCAATGCAGTGTGCAGTTGTTGTTGCTTACCAGAGTGTATACAATGGTGTTATGTGTGCTGTGGCTGTTGATGATTCGATGGGTGGTTGCGGGCGTATGTTATGCTGATATAGGATGCTGATAGCTGATGTTGCTGGCGGTGGGTGTACTTATAAATGGACGGTGACGGATCGTTGAACGCTTGGTGTGGGAGGGAAGTGAAAAGTGTAACACTTCGTTACAACATACTCAAATGACTTCTCGAAAATGTTGCTAGCTCTTAGACTACTATATATCCAATTTTCTTAAACCCTCAGCCCTTTGAACATAAGAGCAAGTACGTGCAACCCAGTCATACATGTTATTTTACAGTATAATATATATTATCGTGTGTTTTATAGATAATTTATTTAATAATTATTTAATAACTCATTAATTTATGAACTCATGATTTTCAGTGTTCAAACTCGTCAAAGTGGAAACACCCATTCCATTTAATTAAAAACTAATCAAAACCGAAATGAAATGAGTTTCAAGTGAAATAATGCCATTCAATTCAATAAAATTAGTTTCAAACTCTTTGATTCATTGCACTTTTCATGTTCGAAGCAGAAGTCAATTCTTAAACAAAAATCCTTTTAAACCCTTTTCAAATAAAAAAACGCACGATATTTCACTCAAAGTACATTACAAGTACATATGTACTCACTTCTTCATCTTTTTTTTTTAATTGCATATTCAATGGAATAAATTTAAAACACCACAAAGTAATATTTCAACTAAATCAAACTTTTTTGTTTGTGCATACCTAATTATGTACTTTAGTAACAACATCAATTTAACTTTTCACAAACTATTAATGGTTCTAGAAAACTATTTCAATGGATTTAATGCTCTTAACTTCTTTGAAAAAAAACATCTAAGAAAAAAACTCGTTAATTTTTTAAATCAAAGCACTTGCAAGAACAAGAAAGAAGGCAAAAAACATAATTGTGTATCTTTCATGGGGTATTTATAGTTCTTTTTTTCTAAGAAAACAGTTGTTAAGATAAAATATAAAAGTAAAAATAAAAATTAAAATTTTAAAATGACATTTATCGGTTGCATCACAGCAACAAAAATTCCACTTTCCTTTAGATAAACTTTAAAAGTAGTTAAGTTTTAATGAAAAAATTTGCTCTATTATAAATATTTGACAAAACCTTGAAGATTAAGAATTGAAATAAACGAAAACAACAATAAACTAATAGGTAATGCATTTATATATTTCTTATTAATAATTCGCTCTATTATTAAATTATTTAGAATTATTCAATGGTTATCTCCATACTTCATCATCAGATGCTGAATTATTCCAAGAAATTGCGAAAAGTCGAATAGTTGTTTGGGTTCACAGAAATCCATTTTTTGAATTCGATGATTAGGTAATTAATTTCGATAGTGTCCATTTCAAATTTCGGTTTAGAATTTCCAAGAAGTATGTATAAATTAACTTTTGGTTTTATTTGGAACCCAACCTTAAAAGTGAAAAAAACTAAATTTTGGTGCAACTGGGCATTATTAATATTATAAATATTATTAGTAAGAGTAAAGTGAGGTCAATTTTATTCAGCTTAAAAGTGGTATATTTTTTTTTAATACTAATTAGTTGCTTAGGTAGAAAATTTTACAATTTTATCTAAAAAAAAAAACAAAAGAAATTATTTTTGGCTTCACAAAAAGATATAGCATGGCATTGTAAGTGTTACCGTTGTTTTTAAATATGTTTGTTCTTGTTTTAAGTCAATTTCTTAGAAAATTGCCCCCACTGGCTAAACGGAGGTGAATAAAACCCCCTCCCATACGATTTGTTTCTTTATTAACCCACCCTACACGCTCTTGCTTTTTGTCACATTTTAAACGAATCATCCTGTATAAACGAAATACCATATTTCGTGACCTTCGACCCCGTATGATTAATGTAGTGGAGCCCTAATCAATGGGGAACTTTCCCAAAACCTTTAAATACATCCCTGTATATATTTTTTTTTAACTGTTTTCTAATTTTCCTCGAGGATACCATGCAAGAAAAACTCACCTGGTACCAGAGTTGTTAAAATTTCAGTGCAGAAAAAATGCATTTTTCATTGAAAATAAAATTTTAATGCAATGTGAAAATATTTTGCATTAAAAACAATGTTAATGCAGGCCAAAAATTGTTTGCATTAAAAAAAAATGTTGATGCTAAATCGAAAATTTGTTGCAATAAAAAAAAATTATATTCTAATTTTTTTTTAATGCAGACAATTTTGGATCCAAACTTATATTTTTTTTAAGGCAAGAAGTTTTCAAATTTTATTGATTTTTTTTTTTAATGCAACAAAAATTGTTGTTTGCTAACATTTTTTTAATGCCAAAAATTTTCATATTGCAGTCACATTTTTACTTGCGATATAGGTACTAAAGGGCAAGTTTTGCATTCGTGCAAAAAAAAATTCGAGATAACATTACGATGATAGAGAACACGAAAAAAGCGGGTGGCACAATTCTGTCTGTCTGTCTGTCCGTACCTCAACCTACAACCTAAAGCACTGAAGCGATTTTCTTCAAATTTTGAACTTAAGGTTTTTTTGTAACTCTCCAGAGGGTAAATTGAAATTTTTTTTTAGCTCAAAAAATAACGGTACTTGCCATACAACCGTCAAGGAAAAGCTTATTTATCTCAAGAACGGCTCCAACGATTTTGATATCAGTGTATTATTGTAGATATGATTTACCTTTTAGTAAGAAAAATAATCACCCAAAACATTTATTAACGGTACCTGCCATATAACGGTTTTTATGATTTTTGATTTTCTCATTAACCGCTCATCCGATTTCAATGAAATTTATTGCACAAAAGCTTTGTTGGAATATAAATAATATACTGCATACCAAAATTTTTGAAAAAATAAATTTTGGATTTTTGAAAAAAGATTCAAAATTTTTTTTTGAAAATTCAATATTTCAAAAACGGGTTGATGAATTGTTTTGAAATTTCAGTTTTAAATGTATATTAATATATACTCAAAATTGGCATACCCAATTTTTTTTTTTGAAAAATGTTACAAAAATTTTATATATAAAAAATTAATTTTTAAGAAAACGGCTCCAACGATTTTAATTTTTTGCATATAGTATTCATATTTTTTCAAGAATTTAAATGGCATACTTTTTTTTCAGCTCTAAGTTATTTATCAGGCTGTTTTTACAATTAAAAGAACGATTTAAATGCGTTTTATACTTTTTCTCTAATTACTTGAATATTTTTTAAAGTTCTTAAGCCCCACACAACTTGAACATAAGAGC
This sequence comes from Dasysyrphus tricinctus, assembly GCA_963921185.1. Taxonomy (NCBI): domain Eukaryota; kingdom Metazoa; phylum Arthropoda; class Insecta; order Diptera; family Syrphidae; genus Dasysyrphus; species Dasysyrphus tricinctus. The sequence continues at coordinate 9,800,158 of OY992530.1, forward strand.
AAGTACGTGCGATCCAGTCGTGCATTTTATTTTTAATGCAACAAATTTTCGATTTAGCATTAATATTTTTTTTTTTAATGCAAACAATTTTTGGCCTCCATTAACATTTTTTAATGCAAAATATTTTCACATTGCATTAAAATTTTATTTTTAATAAAAAAATGCGTTTTTTTGTATTGAAATTTTTACAACTCTGGTTATAACACCAATCATGGAGCTAATGTGCAATCTACTTAGAGATATCAAACATTTAGATCGCTTTAAGTCCATTACAGGCTAGATTTGTTTTGTTGCCAAAGTGGTGATATTGTTCCACCTAAGGTTTGTTCTCTCTGCGGACAGTGTCTTATAGACAAGCACGCAACGCGTCTTGGCGTATTTTCTAGGTAACGATTTTTGCAGAAGATGTATGGATGAGGAAGATATAGAATCGATTCCTCACCTTCTATGCACGTGTCCTGCTTTATCTCATAGACGAAGATTCACTTTGGTGATTTTTATTTCAATGATCCTAGTCATCTAATAAACATAGGCTGCCTGTTACGCTTTATATATACGCTTTCAAGACTGGCAGCCACTTCAACCTAACCTAACCTTACCCTTATTTACCCTATTGAAATTTCGAATTTCAACAAAATCACGTATGATTTTTTTTAATTCTAGCTTACCTCATCAGCTTGGTGAAATAATTTAAAACCCCAAAAATGGAACTTCGAAGTTTGGCAACCCTATTCCTAAACAAGTTTGCGGTAGGCAACCCATGCGGAAAAAATGCGCAAGCCCTCTTGGTATAACCATGTGCGATTTTTTTCTAAATCTAAGCTTAAGTCATTTAAAAAAAATGTCCAATGTAATACAATACATCCACCATTTAAAAAAAAGGTCATTCCAGTTCAAAACCAATGTGTCTACGCTCTTCATTCACTTTCTTTCGAATATTTTTAATGATTTACATAAATTCTTTTTTTTTATTGGTTAAAATAAAAAAAATATATTTATTTTTATTTTTGTTTAAGTTATGGAGCGAATCATAGCAAATCAATGACACTTGAGCTGAATAAATGCTAATGTGAAACATGAGCAAAAATAACACTGATACATAATGTAACTTTTATTTGCATTTTTATTAGTGAAACACTTACTTCCAAAATTTTGCATGAATTCAATTTTATTATTTTATAAAGGAATAGTTATGACCGATAATCACTTATTATTCCTTCTAAAAATAAAAAATATTCATAGGTAATAACAATGGTTTGACTGTTTTTTTAATAGTATTGATGGCTGACCCCTTAGTGAAATATTTTCAGTTAGTATTTTCTTGTGAAAATTCTTCGCCGCAAGGTGTTAATTCGTTACTTTAATGAGAAAGATTTTTTATGGCGGGATTATTAAAATCATAAATTTTAATAAAATAACAATTTTTGTTTGTGTTTTAATGTCCCGTTTAAATTAATGCTGTACTTTCTAACGGAAATACTTTTATCTCAAAACCAAATTTGATCATAAAATTTCCCTCAACATTAATTTTAAGTCTTAGACTCATGTACTATATTTTTACATTTCATCAGAATTTGCGAGATTGCTGACATTCCTGAATAATTTAGGTGGATTCGTTTTCTTAAATTGGCCAGCTATAAATTTTGTATAGGTACACCGCATAAAATATATTTACCTTTTTTTGCAGAAAATGGTTATTTATAATTTAGAGGTATTGTGTGGACTTAAGCCACAGAGGCCGATCCTATGGGAGTTTTTCAAATAAAATAGGATTTAGATTAAGAACATAAAAGTTAAATACATTTCTCATGCGAGAAGGTTTAGTACAAATAAAATAAACCTTTTTCTGTAAAAAAAAAATGATAAGGTGAATTCATAGGATTTTTCCACAGTTAGCCAAGTCGTAAAATTAATAAATTTACTGTCGCAACGGTCGGTGTCGTGAGAGCCAGGGACTAATGTCTTTTGCTCTCAACTAATAATAATTGTTCGCCTATTCTGAATGGCTAATATCAGAAGCACATTATCATGACAAAAAACACTCCTCGATGCTTTTTCATCCAAAGGGCAGTTGTCTAAAAAAAAATAACATTTTTGTTGCCAGGAGGTAAAGGCTGATATTCGATCCCCCAGACCTACGGCAATTATGGACAGATTTTAAAACCTGCGTCATTATTATTTTGTCACAATAATTCTTTAAAACAATTATATTTTTTTTTGTACAAAATATTCTGTTTCCAATGAAATGTCTGATTCTGAAAAAAAATTGAATGCACTCCTAGGTCGCACGTACTTGCTCTTACTGCTTCAACTGAATAGACACACAAATTTTCAAAGGGACTTTGTGCATTTTTTCCAAATATTGTGCATTAATGAATCGTTTGATGATGCAGATTGTTTGTTTATGATGTTGGGAAAATAAACTAGAAGGAATCATACGAAATGCACCGCTATTTTTCTCCGGCTCTCTTCCAAAGTATTCCACATCGAAGAATGCATTTTTTTTTGCGTCAACTGAATAGACACACGTATTGAAATTGGTCATACAAGTTAATGGAAGGAAATGAAACAAGTTTTTTTTGAAAAAGTATTTTATTGGACAATTATTCTAGTAGTGGGTAGTATCACTTTTTTCCATTAAACATTCATAAATTTGATCCGCCGCACACTGGGACCTCTTGTATGGAGAGCCTGCTCAAAATGCAAAATTGAAACTAACGGTTTCGTATAAAATAGTAATGCGGATTCAAAGTTCACATGATTGTGTATCAATACGTCAAGTTTTGAAGTTTTGGGAGACAGAAAGGTAATAAAAAATAAGCGATAAAAGTAGCATTTCATGTAAATTCTAAAATCCATTGCGGAGTTGTTGGTCATTTGAAAATTCGAAAAAATAAATTCGTGGTGAATACAAAAAATATAAAAAATATATTGGCATCAAATGAAGCTCAGTAAAAATAAAAAAAATGTTTTTATCGAATTACATCAACATATTTCACTTGCATTTAAAAAAAATGAAAATTGAAAAGTTGCGTAGAAAATGTTCAAACATTTTTTTCTTTATTTTGCGCACGAAACTTTTAAAACTGAATACGTGCTTTAGTAGTATCAATATTCCTCTATATGAAACAGAAGTCAAAAGTGAGATCATGGTGCGCAAACCCGAAATAAGATTTTTTGAATATTTTCTGGGTAACTTTTCAATTTGTTTTAAATGTAAGGGAAATATGTTGATCTACTAAATTGAAAAAAACATTTTTTTTACTTTTACTGAGCTTCATTTGATGCCAATATATTTTTTATATTTTTGTATTCACCACGAATTTATTTTTTCGAATTCTCAAATGACCAACAACTCCGCAATGGATTTTAGAATTTACATGAATTGCTACTTTTATCGCTTATTTTCTATTACCTTTCTGTCTCCCAAAACTTCAAAACTTGACATATTGATAAGCAATCATGTGAATTTTGAATCCGCATTACAATTTTATACGAAACCGTTAGTTTCAATTTTGCATTTTGAGCACGCTCTTCATACATGAGGTCCCATTGTGCGACGCACGGTGGTTCAAGGAGCATGGAGAGGCGGTCTTAAATCTATAAAATCTGAAACAGGATTTCATAAGGCATTTATTATTTAAATTTCCGCCTACTGACACGCCCACTTTTTAAATAAGGTCACCTTATCATCGAAAGTTGATGTAAATGAAGGGTCTATTCTTTAGAAAAGTTGTAGATAATGTAATTTATAATAACTCTCTCACACAAAAAATTTGACCACGCCTACTTTTGGGGGTGTTTTTGACCAAATATTTTTGTTTTGGGTAATTAATTGCCTTAATAACAAGTTAAGAACAAAAAATGATGCAAAACGTTTGCCCCGCCCACTTTTAAAGGCGTTTTTGACAAAAAAAAAATTTTGAGCATTTTCTAAAAAAAAAAAGTGAAAAAAGCAACATAGGATAAAAAGTGTAGGAATTGCCTTTTTTTAAATTAGGTCATACAAAGTTTTTTACCACGCCCACTTTTAAGAGGTGTATTGTAGAGAAGCAATACTTACTTAAACTAAAAATATTAAACACTCTTTCTCGTAAACGATGGTATAGTATAGGGCGTTAAGGAAGTCATATTTTGGATTTTTAAAAATGTTCATAAGAAGGTGGATTGAAAATGGTATTAATGCAAATATTTAGATCCACAAACAAAATATATAGATTTTTCCGTAATATTAGGCTGTAGCTGAACAGACAGACAGGCAGACGGACGGAATTGTGCCACCCACTTTTTTCGTGTTCTCTATCATCGTAATGTCAAGTTTGATTGTTATCTCGATTTTTTTTGCACAAATCCAATACTTGCCCTAGTTACGCAAGTTAAAAACGTTCTATGGGAGGTGCTATTAATAGTAAATGTACATTTTTATAATTTTTGGTAGTAGATCGTACTAGTTCTAGCCTATAGAAAATGTTTTATAAGAAATCATAGAAGCTGGATTTAAGAAAAAAAAATTCCTTAGGTAACAGTTTTCCCACATTTGTATGGAAGGTTTTGTAATTTTTGTCCTGAAAAGTAATTTTTTTCTAAAAATATTCTAGAGTATGTTAAAAAAAAATCTTAAATATTAAGTTTAAAAGGTCTGAGTTTTCAAAAATTTTATTTAAAAAAATGAATATTTTTAAAAATTCTAAAATATTTTTTTTTATATAAATAGAAACTATGTACAGCATCGGACAAAACATACCTAATACTAGAAGTGAAATCACGCAATTCCTTCAGATTCATAAATGTTTTATTTAAAAGAAAGTAACAATATTGATATATTTCAAAAGCTGTAAATAAAATTTGTTCCTTAGGAACTACCATTAATAACAATTGTTTAAAAAATGGTTTTCCATCAAAGGGTAGCCTTTTCTAAAAGTTATTTATTGATTTTTTTTTATAAATTTTGTGAAGCCATTTTTCAAAAAAAAAAATAAGATTTGCTAATATTATATTGCAGGTACCTTTATTTTTGGTTAAAAAAAAATTGGTTGAAAAAATCAAAAAAAAAATCGAAACAGCCATCCACAGCCCCTATTTGAGATCCACTTTCTTCGTCTTCCATTTCATCGTAAAATCGGATTTGATCAAAATCTCGAGTACTTGATATTTTTTTTTATGACTGCATAACTTGCCATAAAGCAGTAAAGGGAAAAAGGAATTCAAAGCGGATACCACCTACACAAATACGTATCATCACAATTTTCTATTGATTTCAATTCTCCTGTCTGTTGTTAAAAAATAATAAGGTACAATAGGCGGATATTCTTTCTTTTAATAGAATAACATTTATGACAAAAATAATACTTAAGACTCCTTATCGAGGTTAAATTTTGCTTACGTATTCGAAAATTAATATTGACTTATGTAGGTACGCACTTTCATACATACATACATAATATATTGATTTATTTTTAGGTATGTATTGAAGGTAACAAAGCCTTAAGACGATTGCAATGACCATGAAGCTTTTTCGATATTTTTATTTTTGGCATAAGCACATGTTTACTTTATAGACAGAAGAAATTCGAAGAAAATCTGGTAATAACTTTATTTGTTGTTTCGTTTTAATTCTATGTCATAAAAAATAAAAAAAGAAAATATGAGCTTTTAAAAAAATTTTATGAAGGAGGGGATGTTGATGCGTTTTTGGTTTTGAATTCCTTATATCTGATCTTCAATTTGGTGAATATAAAAAATATAAAATAGAGGATGGGTGAGTCTAATTAAACCAACTGGCTTCGTATTCTTGCAACTATTAAATGTTTGCAGGTCTCTCCTAACCATTTTGTTTTTGCCTCATATATGTATATCGGAAAATCTTTGGAATTTAATAGGTGCAAGGAACTAAGTCCCCGGAAACCTAATCCACCGGGGGACTTAGTTCTCATTAAATGGGAAATAAATCCACTTTAACGAAGTGGACTTAGTTCTCGTATAAGGTGGGAATTAAATTCTTCAAAAACTGAGTGGTTTTATTTCTCTTTAAATGTGTATTTAATTCCCACTACCAAGTAAGAAATCAATTTAAATAGCAAAATAGAAACACTTTTTACAATTGTGGATTTAGTTCCAATTTAATGAGAACCTCGGTGGACTAAGTTGCCGGGGACTTAGTTCCCTGCACCAATTTAATTAATTGCTAAACGTTTATCCTGCAAAAAAATGTATGCGTATTTTGATGCTTTCAACTTGTTTTAATCGATAATGTTAGGACTCTCCAACTCCTAAATAAATGAGGAAGTTCTGGAAATATAAACGTTATTTGGATTGTGATTTTCGCAAATATGAAGCTCCAAAACGCCCCCTGCATCCGCCTCTAACACCGACCAACTTTTCACTAGAAAATAATCATGAAACTAGACCGCCAGGAAATAAAATAAGTCAACCGAATATATCGAATAGTTGGAGGAACAAAATGCAATTCACAATTCTGTCTGTCTGTCTGCCTGTTCGACTAAAGCCTAAACGTCTGAATCGATTTTCTTAAAACTTGATACCTGCCATACAATTTTGTTTAGCAATTTTACAAAATTTTATTTTTTTCAAAAACGGCTCCACAATTTTTCTTTAAGAAAATTAAATACATTTCTTTTAATAAAAACAACCTTTGGATAGGAAACCATTTTTCAATTACATATTAATATTTTCGATTTTCTCCAAAACGGTGTTCTTGATTTCAAGCTTCTAAGAAATATAAAAAAGTATTGTGTACCAACATTTTCAAAAATATATTTTTTTGAATTTTAAAAAAGTGGTCAAATACCAAATATTTTTGTTAAAATCAAATACCTATTTTGAAAACTACATAGGTACCTACTCGATTTGTTTGGAACTCGATATTTAAGGGCTTTTAAGCACTTTCTTAAATATTTTAAAAACAAAAAATTTCTTTTATGAAAAAATAACGGTGGCTACCTTTCATACAAACCGTAAACGGCCCTTCGATTTTTAAAAAAACTTTTTCTGTATGCTAAGATTAGTGAAGTCTACTACCAAAATACAAATAAGATTTACCTATCAATATTGCATATTAGAATTTTCAAAAAAGATGTTTGAATATTTCAAAAAAATTTGATTTTTTTTGTTTGGAATTTGTATATCTGAAAAACGGGTTGCCAATTTTTCTTTTTTTTTTTGTTTTATTTTTATATGCACACTTACATAACATTGGTATTGGAAATTCAAGAAACGTGCCAGCTTGGAATTTAGACGTTAACAAACTCAATAAAACCTTTGCTTCTTCATGACCATTGACACTGGTGCCTTTTGCAAAACAAATCAATGCTTACACATAATCTGTCTAGTTTTCGTAAAAAGCATAGCTGTATCACAGCACTTTTGAACGTCATTGAAGACGTTGGATAAGGATGAGGTGACATTCTTGATTTTCAAGGCTTTCGACACAGTTCATCATGTCAATTAATCTAAAAAGCTTATCCAGGAGTTTAATAATTTACCATGTGCATGGAAGCTTATACATATATTCCCACATATTCGACTAATAGAATACAAGCAGTTCAAGTTGTGGACAGCTTGTTTAATTTTTTGCCAATTGCTACTGGTGTTCCACAGGGCTCCATAATGGGTCCTCTCTCCTCTACTATTATCTATTTACATCAATGAACTACCATCTTTGATTAATAACTGCTCTTGTCATATAAATGCTGATGACGTTCAGCTGTAACTAAGCTGCCCCTTTGCACTCCTTGAGCATGAAGCTTTCAGTGTCAACGAAGACCTTGAGAAATTTATTTAAATTGGTCCCATTTAAATGGTCTTATTTCGAACCCAAAAAAATTAAACTGTCTAGTTTTATTTAGAAAAAGTTTAGGTCTTGATTATTTTTCGCCGATTTTGTTGAGCTATGCTCTTATCGAATGTGTTGAAACTGTTAAAAATCTCAAATTGACTTTTAACCACTTTTGACTTGGGATAATAATATAAATGAACTTGACGGCAAAGTATTATGTTGTACTACGTACATTATGGGTAACCCAGTTTTTAACGCTAGCAAAAACACGTTTATGTGTTGGATATCTAATCATAACTTTATTTAAACATTGTGAAACAAACCCCTTAAAAATTGTATTAAATATTTTTGATCTCATTATTGTTTACCTAATTAAATCAGCTTAAATTTTTATATTAATTTAACTTATTACTTGTTCAACTCTGTAAAATTATGTAGCTTATAAGTATCTTATAAGATATTTTATTTTTACAGATCTTGTAAAAGATTGCAGTCTTTGCGAATGCAGTGTATATAAATGTCTCATTGAATTCAACAAAAAGATTCTTGACATCTTTTTTTAAGAAAATGCAGTCGCCATTCTTTTTTCGTTAAAAAGATTGAAATTCTTTTGTTTCCAATCTTTTGTCACCACCAACTTTCTTTTGAGATTTCATGCATTCTTTTGAAGTATTTTGAACTCTTTTGAATTCTTTGAATTCATTACATTTTTTTTTTTGTTTTGCCCTCCATAGTACTAAATCTAAAAGCGCACGTTAGTATTATGGATGGAAAAATACAAAAGAATGCAATGAGTTCAAACAATTCAAAAGAATGCAAAAAATTCAAGGGATGCAAAAGAATTCAAAAGATTTCAAAAGAATGCAAAAAGCAAGTCTTCTTCTTAACGAAAAAAGAATGGCGAATGCATTTTTTGAAGTCGCATTGTCAAAAAAGGATGTAATGAATGCAATCATTTTATTGAAGTCCTAAAGATTGCATTCGCGAAAGATAGCAATCTTTTACGAATTTGGATCTTAAAATTATGTAAAAAATCAAGAAATAAAATTAATACAAATAAAATAAATATAAATTTGTTTGAAGTAGCAAATAATCATCGACAATATCGGCATATTTGAATAAGAACCGAGGAATTTTGTAAGACCAAAGTTAAGGCATTAATAAAAATATAAACAAAAATAGACCTAAATGGCTGCCCTGAGGAACACCACATTTGACGAAATATAATAATATGACGAAAAACATTAACTGAATCCCATATTTTGTAATTATTAATTGGAGTTTTGTGTCAAAAGCTTTACAAAAATCACAAAGTCAATTTGTTATCGTTCCTCACAAGCATCCAGGCAAAAAGATCTAAAATGGAAATGGTTAAAAGACTTTTTTTTATAAAACCATGCTGTCATATACATATAATAGAGCTGCAGTTTTAATTTGTTTGGGGTTAGCCTTATATTAGACTAACCTGCCTAATTGGCAATATCTTGTTTAGACACAAAATTCTTTGAATTATCCTCATAATCACACAATTAATAGAGCAAATTCTTTTACTTGCGGGATAACGTGGAGGCAGCAATTTTCAGTATGTACAGTCCCTGGCCATATTATTAGACGCACTATATGAATTTTTTAGAAAATCAAAACTGTACAATATTTTACGCATTATTTTTGACTTTTAACCTTATATATAGAAACTATTATTTAGGTAACATTACTTTTAACATATTGTGTTACAATGGTAACATATTGTTGCTAGAGTAAACACACGTTTAAGTCTGTTTTTATCGCATTCGCGTGTGCTGAAGTTGCGGGAATGATTTTGTAGTCTTATTCACTTACCAAAAATCGTTTAACATTACAAAATCATGCCCGCAACTGCAGCAGACGAAATTGTTATAAAATATATTTTTACCCTTCCAACAATATGTTACCATTGTAACACAATATGTCAAAAGTAAATTCAAAACGGACCCAAATACTGTTAGCTACCTAAATACCAGTTACTGTTTACAAGATAAAAACTCAAAAATAATGGGTTAAATATAGTACAATTAGTGAGTTTCTAAAAAATTCACAGTGCGTCTAATAATATGACCAAGCACTGTATTTTGAATTTCATTCTTAATCCCTAGCAATTTTGATTGCCACCGCATTTTATGAATACTCTTATATGGCTTTATATGGCTAGAATAGGTATATATTTCTTTCGGTTTCTAGGTATGTTCTTAAAATCTAAAAAGTTATTTTCCCCAAGAGGGGACACAAAAATTTAACACAAAGTTTACAAATAATAAAATTTATTCAACCTTGAACAATTCTTATACCACACATTCATGCACACATTGAATACAGACTAAAGAGGGTTAAACTATACCAAGCTGATTTTACGTCCTTTTTATCGTTAGCACAATAAAATGATTGTTCGCATGAGAAAACTGTTTGATATTTTTGCTTACATCGGAAAATAAAGGATTTTTAGTATAATAATTTGTTTGTGAAGTTTTATAAAGCCAGCAGCAAGAAGTACCTACTATATTCAAATTTCAATTATATATAATTACAATATTCATGGCTAAGACCTAATTAGAACAAAATTCATATAGCTATAGGATCCAATTATAAAGGACGAATGAGGGGCTCATTGCAAGAGTCAATTCAAAGTAGAATTAAAGTTGAATAGACTTAAGTAGCTGATATCTTCAGAGGGTCCCAACGATAGTATGTATGTCGGTCCTTATCTAAAAATTAGAACTCAAATGTGTATCAAGTCGTTTCTTCACATAATTACTTAGCACTTTCCTTGTAAATTTGTGTATCGATTTGTGCTAGTATTCGATTTCATTAAGAATTTCGAAATCGAGCTGAGTTAATACCTGAATCCTACCTTCAATTACAATTACTCCAAGCACATAATATATCTCAAAAGGGAATATACTATAATCAAGGGAAATTAAATTGGGTTCGTTCATCATACTTAAAACCAAGAGGAGCATTATATTAATTTCAGGGAAATAGAAATAGAAGCTAAAACAGTTGTGGAAGATTGTTCATTTCTGGTTTTATTATATAAAATCTGAGGTAGTTAATGCTAATTGGTTCTTAATGATTGCACAATTAAGAATTTCACACAATATTTTTAGGAATAGATTTGGGGATTGTAGGTACTGCAAATATCTTATTGGAAAATACTTCTCTTGAAAAGTTTTTAAAATCAGTAATAAGCCTGCAGATAGCAACTAAACCAAAAATCTTTTCTAATGGCAATGCGTGCGATGTTTCGATCCTGCTGATATAATATAGGTTGATGTTTTATTATCAAAGAAAGTTTTAAAGAAGTGTAGGAGAATGGGCAGATATGCTTATGAGTTGATCTATGGTTAGGAGTTTTATTAGAGAGCGAAGCTGATGAGTTGTTACGAATATAGCAGCTACGAAAATTAGGCTAGGTATGTACTTGGTTCCTGATTCCAAGTCGAAGTTTGGAAATTAATTTTACGGAGAAACTCTAGTTGGAGGTGATAACATTATAGAGACAAAATGAGTAATAGGAGCCTTCGAGCTGGGACAATAAGCTGTTTTTGAGACATGGAATGTTAAACTTGTGAAAACTTTTCAAAGCTATAGTTGTGGTCAGATTTGTAATATGATTTTTGGTAGTTAACCCTTTTACTTAAAACTAGTTGAAAATTGAGACTCAGAACTAGAATTCAATTTTGTAAAAGTGATTTTATCAATTGTAATGTAAAACCACAGATACTATAGTTACAGAGATATCACACGCAGAGCAAATAAAAATTAATACTTTTTTATCGTGGGACGTAGAGCTACGTCCCTGTTATATCAATATTGTGTGAACTACATATATATACCATATGTGATGTTTAAAAATATAGATTTAAATAGACACATAAATAAAAATCGTCAACAACAAGTCATCAGTAATTCGATCAACCGACTCGATTCTTGAGGAAGAAGAAAAAGAGCTTCCAATCACAAAACATTGAACAAATTGTCATTTTTATTTATATGACAGTCCAACGCACTAGCTATTATGCCACGAGGTACCTACTACATACTTTTTTACCTTTGTATATAGGTACAAATTTTTTGTTTTTTATAATTTGCGCGCACTAAAGGGGATTTTGACTACCCTTAAGATGGTGAGACACAGTGCGAGCGGTTAGGAAAATAGAGAAGGATTCAAGAAGAGATACCAATGCACATTGGTTTTGAAGCTCTGAATATCGAAGTGGAAGGGAAAAACAGAGCCTGGTATAGCATTCCACATTCGTGTTGTACGGCTAAAGAAAGAATCTCTGTACTTGACAGTACGTCCAAAGTTGGGCTCAAGGGTAAACTGATGGGCATTCCTAAAAGCGCGAGTATTACGGTTGAATTGTTTAAGGGGAGGAATGCAACTGGCTATTTCACTAGAACATTGCTTATAAAAATAGCTATAAAATAATGAGAGAAATGAAACATGGCGGCGATGTTGCAGAGTTGTTGTGATTGTTTCAGTAATAGATCTATCACCTATCATTTTTAAGGCTCTATTTTGTATTCTATTTAAGAGATTCAAGTGAGTTATAGGAGCACCTGCCCAAATGTGGGAGTTATACTCAAGTTTGGGTCGGATGAAGGCCTTATAGATTATAGACAGATCAGAAGGGGAAAAGAATTTCTTACATCTTCGGAGAAAACCTAAACACTATGCAGCGTTTTTGGCGACGTTGAATATGTGATCGTTCCACAAAAGGTGATCTGTGATACACATACCCAGGACTGAGAGCTGTTCAGTTTCCTCGATGCAAGTACCGCTCATGGATAGCGGCATTGAGGGTGGGTTCTGCTTCAGTGACAGCAGACAGCTTTGGGTTTTTGATGCATTAAATTCAACACGGTTTTTAATTCCCCACTGGACAATGCTGTCAATATCAGAATTTAATGAACGTGTGTGAAGTTGGCATAACATTTTTGAGCTAGACGAATGGGACCATGGCAGGAATTTGCAGTTTTTTTGCATTTTTTATGCATTTCTATTCCGGATTTTGCAGTTCACCAAATAGTGGGTGTAATCGACTGTACTGCTAACTTCACTGTGAAGTTAGCAGTGCCTATGCTTTTCTCAGCAACCGGGCTAGCTAGGAATCTGAACTAAGGCTCTGAATTTGCAGTTTAATTTGCAGTTCCAGAAAAGGAAAAAACCCAAATTTCTAAATCCTTACATTAAAAAAAATTTCATACTGTACTGCTAACTTCACTGTGAAGTTAGCATAAAAGTCCTTTTCTCGGCAACGGTGATACTTAGAAATTTGGGATTGGGTACGATATGTCGACTTTTAAAATATCGACTCCATAAGATCGACTTTTAAAATCTCGACAGAAAAAATCTCGACTGGTTAAAAGACCGACAGATCAAAATATAGACACAAATTTGATCGACTTTTTAAAACGTCGATTTTTAAAATGTCGATTCTCAAAATGTCGACAGTGATCGATATTTTATGAATCGAGATTTCAACAGTCGGCATTTTAAAAGTCGACATTTTGAAAGTCTACATTTTGAAAGTCGACATTTTGATCAGATCATAGTTTAGGGAATGATGTTTACAAGCGCGCGCTTGTAAACATCATTCCCTAAACTATGATCTGATCATTATTAGCTATTTTTGTAATTTAATTTTTGTTGCCTATATATTTCGACGTCTTAATTGCCTCTTCTTCAGGTACTGAAATGTGTTTTAATATTAAGATAATAATAAAACATCCAGAACATGAGGCAGTTAAAACTAGGAAAATGTAGGTAGGCAAACAACATGCGTTTTATTGAACTTTCTTGAAGCTAAACAAAAGGTAATATAAAATTAATAACTACCTGCATAAGTTCATTATTATAAGAATCAAATACATACATACATAAGAACTTTTTTCTTAAACATAGTCTTACATTTTCCACAGCATCAAAAAACTGTTAATTTCCTGTTAAAAAAACAGACAAGAATTTATGATTCTTGAGTTTATATGTAGTTATTATTTCGGGCAAACATTTAAAGCAGAGTGTTGTTCTTTGGGTAACTTTCGAATGACCGACAGACAAAATATCGACAGGTCAAAATGTCGACTGGTTAAAATGTCGATTCATATTTCATATCGACTTTTCTGTATGGGAAAAATATCGACAAGTCGATATTTTTCTCGACTTCTATCAGGGCAGTCGACTTTTTGTCAAATCGACATTTCAAACTGTCGACATTTTAATAAGTCGGTAAAAAGAAAAACGGGTTTTTAATTTACAGAAAAGTCGATAAAAGTCGACATTCTAACCAGTCGACATTTTTCTTGTCGGTCATTTGTACGTAACCCAGAAATTTGCAGTTAGGCTCCAAATTTGCAGTTTAATTTGCAGTTCAAGAAAAATTAATGTCCAAATTTTGAAGTCCAAATTAAAAAAAAAAAAATCGAATAAATTCATTTTTCACTGTTAACGTCAGTGTGAAGTTAGCAGTACATACCCTTTTCTCAGCAACTGTGCTAGGTGGACGTTTGCAGTTAGGGTCCAAACTTGCAGTTTTTCATTTACTTCACGAAATGCAGTTAAAATTTTGAAGTCAAAATTTGGCATTAAAATCGAAAAATTCACTTTGCACTCTGTTAACGTCACTGTAAAGTTTGTCTTGAAGTGCATGAAAAACTGCAAATTTGGACCTTAACTGCAATTTTCTAGCTGGCTCAGTTCTTGAGAAATGGGTATGTACTGCTAACTTCACACTAACGTTAACAGTGCAAAGTGAATTTTTCGATTTTAATGCCAAATTTTGACGTACAAATTTGAACTTAGTTTTTTCCTTGAAGTGCATGAAAAACTGCAAATTCGGACCTAAACTGCAATTTTCTAGGTGTCTTAGTTGCTGAGAAAAGGGTATGTACTGCTAACTTCACAGTGACGTTAACAGTGAAAAATGAATTTATTCGATTTTTTTTTCAAATTTGGACTTAAAAATTTGGACAATAATTTTTCTTGAATTGCAAATTAAACTGCAAATTTGGAGCCTAACTGCAAATTTCTAAGTATCACCGTTGCCGAGAAAAGTACTTTTATGCTAACTTCACAGTGAAGTTAGCAGTACAGTATGAAATTGTTTTTATGTAAGGATTTAGAAATTTGTTTTTTTCCTTTTCTGGAACTGCAAATTAAACTGCAAATTCAGAGCCTTATTTCAGATTCCTAGCTAGCCCGGTTGCTGAGAAAAGCATAGGCACTGCTAACTTCACAGTGAAGTTAGCAGTACAGTCGGTTACACCCACTATTTGGTGAACTGCAAAATCCAGAATAGAAATGCATAAAAAATGCAAAAAAACTGCAAATTCCTGCCATGGTCCCATTGGTCTAGCTCAAAAATGTTATGCTAACTTCACACACGTGGATTTGGATCCCTGCGTCTATTTCTTGTTTCCCGATTTGAGGAAATGGCTCGATTTAATGTTGAGGTTATTCAAGAACAAGTGAATATTTTGAGGCTTCCGAAAAAAACCTATTGTTTGGAGGGAATTCAAAAATTAGAAAAATGTTGGATGAAGTATACCTATCCAGGAGATAAAAAGTTTTTTTCTGAAAAGAGCGTTTCTTTTTTTCAATTTTCAGGGACTTATTGACCCGCCCTCGAACAATGATGTGCTATAATGTTTTTGAAATGAATTCTGCAAAGCGAATTATATTTGAGAAATTAAATTATAAATTGAAAAAAAATCCAAGTTAATATTTTTCAAATTTATAAAGTGTTATTTTTGAGAAAGAAAAAACAAAAAGTACTTTTCCCAAAACAACCCCGAATTATTCATGAATTATCCATCATTAAACTTTTTTTCGAGTTTGAGGCTATGAGTGCAAAAGTGGTGTAACCCAATTTTTTTTATCATATTTTTCATTTTTAATCGATCTTAAATACTATTTTTACTGAGATTCAAGAAGTATAAGACACATTTTTGGAAAGCTTAGATATTTTAGAAATGAAAATTTTACTTTTGATGACTTTTGATGCATAAATGTAAAAAAACGAGAAAAAAATATCAAAAATGCCAAAAAATGGGTTACACAACTTTTGCACTCACGGCCTCAATATAGGTCAATATAAAAAAAAAACCATAAAATGTGTAGACTTACGCGCAAAAGAAAAAAATTATTTTCCAATGAAATAAAGTTCTTTTTTCCCATTTGTATGCTACCATTTGCAGATTTTTTTGTAAATAAACCGTTGCGAGCGAAAGTTTCAGTTTAATTACATTTTGTATGGGGGACTATTAAAATTCAAAAATAGACAACAAACGAACGATTTCGTAACGTTCGATAAAGTAGCTTGAAGCCCTTGTTTTTAAAGGCTCAATAAAGCCGTGAACAATAATTAAACATTCCTGGAATAAAAAAAAAAATCATGTAGACAAAAGTGATTCGATAAAGCGCACAGAAGGGCATGACCGAATTATGTATTATTTTTAACGTGGTTACTCTAGCAAAATTATGTATGCATATCCTTTTTGTACGGAATTTAAACTTTAGTATATTTTGTCCTCGTGGGTCGTATCGCAGAGGGATGACGACGAGGTACAATGAAAATATAAATTTATTAAAATCAAAATATTGCGAAATAGTGTGTGAATATTCTAGTATTTTGATGATAATGAAGACCACACTAACCGAGTGTCCAAATTGATATTTTAAAATAATATCCATCTCTATGTCCCACAATTCAGATCAGTTCACAGAAATTACACTGAAAATCAAAATATTTTATCAAACCAACAAATAAACTCAAACAAATTAAATTTGTGCTTCTATAAGCATGATGTTGGCGATGCATATTTTTCTGTTGTACAGCTCCAGCTCATCGTTAACTTAGTTTTCATTAAAATTGGGTTTTAGTGGCATTCTAACTACAACCCACAAGCCCCCAAAATAAGTTAGTTTTTTTTTTCGGTAGGTACTGCATAAGGGCGTTAAGCATCACACGTTTGGGGAGTTAGCACTAAACTATGAAAAAAGATAAACTGACAACACATTCAAATGTAGCTATTTCATTGTAAATAAGTTTGTGGATAATAAAAACTAGATTCCAGAACATTTTTAGCTTTAGACAAAGTTGACTGTTTAACATCGCGAATTTTAAATCTCCCAAAACGAAATTTCACAATCACAAAATCTCGCACTTTTCATAATTTCGCAATTAAAAAATCGTGCTTTTAATAATCCCGAAATAACGAAGTTCCGAAATATCGGTCGAAATTTGGACGTGAATTGCTAAACTAATAGTTTTGAACAAAAGACGAAAATAGCAACACTATAATGCTCTGTCGGAAGATTGGGTGTATAAATCGGCTTTGTCCTTGAACGAGCCCTTCAGGAGGACGGTGTGCGGCGGATGAATACTATATGGGTGATTCTCCACTAAAAGCTCCTTTTCGTGGCCCCGGCCAAAAATGGTTAAAAACATGAGAAAATTAAAAATATTTTACAGTTAATAATAGCGAAAGGAATGTATCTAACTGGCCCACTTCTTAAATTTTAATAATTGGAATTAATTAATTAGAAAAAAAAAATATTTAAGGCCTAAACGTCATTTCCGTAACGTGTCTCCTCCTCGTTTCAGCACAGAAAAAGTGATTTTTTTAGAACTTTTAAATAAATAAAATGAATTCTGATTAGATTCCAGCATACAAATATTGTTGTTTAATATTTTTGTCCTTAAAATAAAATTAATTAATTTATTACAATTAACTTAGAAACTTACAAACATGTGTCTCCAGGTATTTGGATCATTTCCGTAAAAAAAAGTAAATGCTTTTATATTGAAATTAAGAGCCAGCAGTTTATAGAATTCAAACTAAATTAAGAAATTCAACCAAGTTTTCTTTGAAATATATTCAAAACATTAGATTAGAAATCAATTTCGATTGTAATTTTCAAGTGAGTGGTTGAATTCGTCACGTATTCCATCAATTACGTCATTACCGTAAGTGGGTATAATTTTGTTACTTGAGAGTAAAACAAAATTATTTTGTTACAGTTTTGTGGTATTTTGCTGCGGAATGATTCATACTGAATTCGAAAAATATAAATTCTTTTTTTCAAGTCTAAAAAGTTAAAAAACATCGATTTTCGTCATTTCCGTAGCGTCATTTCCGTGCCCTGTCTCTGAATTACGGAAATGACGAGTTGTTACGGTAATGACTTCAGAGTATTTTTCCTTTAAAAAATCATGGATTAGTTACAAATTCTCCATTTTTTACATTACAGTACATAATTAAAACACTTTGAGGACTATGATGGGCCTTAGATCCAAAACAAAATCGTGTACAGCAAGATTTTGTAGGTATATGCGGCCTATGATCAGATCTTTTATACTTTACCATTTTGATATCTTTGTTTTGTGCTACAATGGGGAGTAAGGAAGAAAAGATTAATATTCTTTTCGCCACTATATGCAATTATGATATAGTTATCTTCCGTAGCCCCAATTCTTAAAATACAGGATACAACAATACTTCGTCATAACCACTGTTAGCTTATTTCTGATTAAAAACGGTCAAGTTGGCAGGATGTAAGAATGTAACTTAATTTTACCCCTTCTGCTTCCATGGCTTATCTTGACTTCAAGTGATTTCAGCGTTGATTATTGCAAGTGTGAGTTTGGAATCCTTTAAGGATCGAAAAATTCCCGAATTTTGGCACAACATCGCGTTCGGCGGATGAGGTATAGAATTGGTGCAGTAGCTTCACCTCCACTTGAGTCCACTGGTCATCGGTTATCCGTTTTTCTTAGTTTCAATCATTAATGGCGTCTTCGTGTGACCGGACATTAGAACGGGTTTCGATTGTCCCTAGTACTCTTTTTGGACTGATGCACAGTGGTCGGAAATCAACATTTAGCGCGAACTAAATAAAAAACTGAAGGTGCAAATCACCATGACAAATGTTATCTATCGTGCGTAGAATACATCCGCGCACCCACTGATGACCTAGGTTTTTTATTTAAGGTAGAAGATTATACTAAAAGACCCGTTAGTTGAACGATTCAACCAATATTTGGAGCATGGTATGCTAAAAAAGTCGAAAATTGTGGTCTTTTGTGACGATTCTAAAATGAATTGTAAAAGATGAATTAGCACGTAAATGCACTTTGTTTTTGTACTATCTTGAAAAGAAGCGATTCCTTAACAATATTAGAGCAGTCTAAACACTTGCAAACACTTGCGATTTTTCTATGCTCAACTTAAAAAAATAATAACCAAAAAATCCTTTTTAACTAGGTCCTCACTCTACAGCTACTTAAATTTATTAAACAAATATTTACCGTTATATACCTTATCTATGGTTATAAATTATAAAAATAATTTTAGCTTAAATTTTCACACTCATTACAAATGATAAACAATTCAAAATTGACATACCATGCTGCGAATATTGGTTGAATCGTTCAACTAACGGGTCTTTTAGTATAATCTTCTACCTTAAATAGAAAACCTAGGTCATCAGTGGGTGCGCGGATGTATTCTACGCACGATAGATAACATTTGTTATGGTGATTTGCACCTTCAGTTTTTTATTAAGTTCGCGCTAAATTTTGATTTCCGACCACTGTGTGATGGTGTCAGTTTTTGCATTTGAAAAAAAGCAGTATGATTTTAAATTTCACTCCAATGCCGCTTATTTTGTGGCTTAAATATACTTTTTAAAAATTTAGGGGAGTTAGTATTTCATACAATTTGCCTTCTTTTCAATGCTTCATTTGTAGGTATATAAAATCTAAAAAGATGTACCTCAAAGCTAAATTTCTATACTAATACCTACAAAATTTTGAATAATTCTGTACCACCACCCCCTCCCCATCTGATTCGACATCCTGCCTACGCTGTTACCTTCAAGTGGATACATCCCCACAAATTCCTTTATCTTATTTCAAATGTACTTGTTTCAGAAGATTGAAATTGATGCATTTCATAAACGGGGATACAAATCCCCTAGGATGCAAATACCTAACCATTTACAGATACGAGCATTTCTTATAAGAACAAAGATACTCAATTTTATATTTAATTGATTTTGAGTAGGTTCCTGTCAACTTATTAATTTTAACAAAAAAAAAAAATTGTTATCTGCTTTATATTAGCAGAAAATGTAATTTCGGTACCAGACCATCATTTCCATAACAAAGGCGTCATTTCCGTAGCAAGAGAAAATCCTTAAAAACGCTTAAAATCAAGTGGCCTGACTTTTTAATTATCAGTTATAGTTTAATTTATAACAAGCATTAAACGTGCATCACTTTTTTCTTAAATTAAGGTAGGGGACATTTTGGATGCTTAAAAGGAGCTTTTAACAGAGAATCACCGATATATAGAATCAACGGTGTCACTAACCATCTGGAAAGCAGAGACCTTACATGAGCTACTCTGATATACAAAGAGATGAGGACAGTAAGGATTTTCAGTATTTGTCAGGGAGCTGAACAAGAGATGGTGGCGGATGAACCTTTTACGGGCAAACGGCAGCGCTCATATCCTTGCAGTAAGGTAAAACAAGGATCTAGCCCTCTGGGACTGAGGGTTATGTGGGGGGGTTGTCGACCTAAAGAAAACAACCGCTCCAAATCAGCAACTAAAGCCTCGAACAAGGACTGATTTAAAGACGACGACTTTTGGCTATCAAACAAGGATAAACATTGAATACTGGAATGTTAACACTCTTTTCGACAACCGCGAAGAAGGACCCATAATAATGCCAGATTCCTTCGATTTGTAGTTTGGTCAAGAAACCGAGTCCCTTGCGTTTTTTGGCGGGGTCTTCCCCAAAAATGGCAACACTGCATTTTTACCGAAAGTGCTTCTACTCAAAACCTATCCTTTAAAACATCAGCCGTTATTTTCCCAATACGCGTTTGGCATGAGGAGGCGTTTCCATAACTTTTTTCATGTTCAAAATATTAAAACAACCAAAAAGTGGAAGTCCCAACCTTTGACATAAAAAAGTATGTTCTTGAAAGGTGGCAACACTGAAATGTTACCCATAGGTCTAATAAACACTTATCTTTAAAGACATCAACCGTTGTTTTTCCAAGACAAGTTTGACACCCAGAGGTGTTTCGGGAACTTTTTCAACTAAAAAAAAAGGGAAGTACCTCATTTTAACATTAAAAAAAGTATGTTCCTGAAAAGTGTCAACATTGAAATTTTAACAGAAAGTGCGTTTACTCAACACCTATTTTCGAAATATTTTTCTTTGTTTTCCAACACGCGTTTGGTATCTAGAGGCTTTTCCGCATCGTTTTTCATGTTTAAAACATTAAAAAGATCAAAAAAGTGGAGGTTCCACCCGTTGACATTAAAAAAAAGGTAGGTATGTTCCCGAAAAGTGGCAACACTTATATTTTACCCGAAGGTGCGCCTACTCAACACCTATCTTTTAAGACATCAACAGTTATTTTAGTCATGGAAATTTTCCAAGTAATTTATGAGTTTCTCTTTATTTTACCATTTGACCCAGATTGTGCGCCAATTTTCAAAATGGCGCCCACATCAAAAAATTTAAAAAATGACTCCTGAGCAAAATGTCATCCTTAGCATGTGCCAGGACTTGGGGTTTTCACCGGAGTACAGGTTTACAGAAATGACTTCGGGCTAAATTTCATCCTTATCATCTCAAAAAAAAATTCCAAACATAAAAAAAGGTCCCCGTAAAGAACCGCACGGAGTCCGGTTTCCTGACCAGACTATTGGGAGAGAATTCCTACAATACAACCTAGACATCTTGGGACTGGGAGAAGTGAGATGGTTGAGCGCAGGTCAGGTGGGCTCACATTCAAAAAGCACTTTCTTCTTTTACTCTCGAAAACTTGCTTGAAGCTCCCACTACTCCGGTGAAGGACTAATGGTGTCTCCAAAGGCGCGTGAAAGTCTTATTATCTGGACTGATAGGAGACTAACAGCCATATTCCAGTGTAAATTAAGAAAAATCACCATCATCCAAAGCTTTGTCGCAAAGAACGAATTTTGCTTTCAGAGCTTCGCTTAGTGGTGACATAACTATCGTTATGGGAGATCTAAATGCTAAGGTTGGACAGGACAACACAGCGCTTGAACACGTTCTCGGTGACTTTTTACAATTCCATTAGAATGCTGTGGGGAGGCTATATTCCAAAATTCAGCTTTCCACTATTTTTTCGAAGCAAAAAGCTTAAATGACTGGACTATTCGATAAAAGTTTAAATCGAGAATTTATTTGGTTAGCCTAACGTAGGAGAGGTATACCCGAGAAGCTTACCGCCATTGTCAAGTCTATATGTCGAGGGTGCTATATGTCAAGTTTTGCATAGCGGAAAGGTATCTGCGGACTTTGAAATACAGAGTGGACTTCGGCAGGGGTGTTTACTATCACCATAATTGTTACCTATTTCTGGTTGTTATTAGAGATGTCCCCCATGCAGCCCTAGTCGAACAAGCGCGAGGAATCCGCTGGACTATGTTTTCTTTTCTGCAACATCTCGACGTTTTTGCTTCCTCACAACATCATGGATATATGTAGACCAGATGCTGAACAACCTGGAAAGTGAAGCGAATAAAGTCGGGTTGAGGATCAACACCAGAAAATCGACGATTCTTAAAATTTCTTTCTTAAAAGTTGACGTTGCCGTTGTGGGACAGCAAGTTGAAGCGGTAAACAACTTTATCTACCTAAAAAGCGTTGTCTCAAAAGACGGTGTGGTATAGATGAAGATGTTAATTGCCGTATGGGCAAAGCAAAAGCAGCTTTTGGCATACAGCCATAAGTTTGAAGGAGCAACGTTTACAGTACGAACACCGCAAGCAGCGACTGTTCGGCTCGAAAGTAGGTAGAGTCCGACAGACATTTCTTCACCGAACGTTTATAAACCAACCACTGACCTATCATGCCCATCTACCAGACGTTGAATGGAGCCACTGCTCCTACGGGCCTGATAGAGGGATGAGTTCTCAAGTGGGGGCAAAAGAAGCATCACGCTTTTGAAAAGCGTTATCTTCTCAGCCAGGTGATTATATAATGACAGTTAACGAACGGATACATATACCAACCACTGACCTATCATACCTCTCTACCAGACGTTGAATGGAGCCACTGCTCCTACGGGCCTGATAGAAGGATGATTCCTCAAGTGAGGGCAAAGGAAGGATCACACCATGAAAGGGTGTTTTCTTCTCAGCCAGGTGATTATGTGACGACAGACATTTCTTCATCGAACGTTTATAAACCAACCACTGACCTATCATGCCCATCTACCAGACGTTGAATGGAGCCACTGCTCCTACGGGCCTGATAGAGGGATGAGTTCTCAAGTGGGGGCAAAAGAAGCATCACGCTTTTGAAAAGCGTTATCTTCTCAGCCAGGTGATTATATAATGACAGTTAACGAACGGATACATATACCAACCACTGACCTATCATACCTCTCTACCAGACGTTGAATGGAGCCACTGCTCCTACGGGCCTGATAGAGGGATGAGTTCTCAAGTGGGGGCAAAGGAAGGATCACGCCTTTTAAAGGCGTTTTTCTTCTAAGCCAGGTGATTATAAAACGACAGACATTTCTTCAACGAACGGATGCGTAAACCAACCACTGACCTATCATACCCATCTACCAGACGTTGCATGGAGCCACTGCTCCTACGGGCCTGATAGAGGGATGATTCCTCAAGTGGGGGCAAAGGAAGGATCACGCCATTAAAGGTGCTTTCTTCTCAGCCAGGTGATAATGTGACGACAGACATTTCTTCATCGTACGTTTACATAAACCAACCACTGACCTATCAAGCCCATCTACCAGACGTTGAATGGAGCCACTGCTCCTACGGGCCTGATAGAGGGATGAGTTCTCAAGTGGGGGCAAAGGAAGGATTACGCCTTTTAAAGGCGTTTTTCTTCTCAGCCAGGTGATTATAAAACGACAGACATCCATCGAACTGACACATAAACCAACCACTGACCTATCATACCCATCTACCAGACGTTGCATGGAGCCACTGCTCCTACGGGCCTGATAGAGAGATGATTCCTCAAGTGGGGGCAAAGGAAGGATCACGCCTTTGAAAAGCGTTTTTCTTCTCAGCCAGGTGATTACATAACGACAGACATTTCTCAGCCTGGTGGTTATGTACCAACGGACACTCCTCCAACGACCAAGAAATACTCACCGACTTTTCAGGCTATAGCCTGCTGAAACTCTTCAATACCCTTAACGGGCTTGAATTAACATGGGATGTATCATAGGTTTCTTTTCATAGGGTTCACAACCCCTAGGGTACCACAATGGATCTACATTGATCTAAGTGTGACGGTAACAAAACCAACTGTCAGCCCATTTACCTAACCTAACCTAGGTAGAGTCCGTACTGCTATATGGGTGCAGTACATGTGTCTAGGAAGCGTTGTGTATCTCTTTTCCATTCTGACGCATTTCTCAATTTTGTCATTACAATATTAAGACTGGCCTTGAAGTACAAACCCAAAGATAAAAACACTTAACAGTTAAAGTTTTATATCCAAGTGATAAATTTTGTAATTGAAGCACCCACTCAAAATTTAATTCCAATAACTTAGCTTGGCTGCAACATGTATAACGTTATTTATGTGTATATAATATCAAACAACAAACACACAACAGATTGGTTAGATTATAAAAAAGTTCTCACAGTTCTTAAAGTTATGCGATGCCTTCCACATCTGTTTTTGCAACATAGCTTCTATAGTGCATCATAGGTATTAACTTAAGCTTGTGGGAAATAAACAATGGAAAATTGTATCTTTTCACGTTATAGATAGAGATACAATTACGGGGAGGGGGTTGGATAGGATGTATATAAAAAACAGGTTGGATGCACTTGCATTGACAAACACTTAATGGGTGTGTCATAATGTAGTCTAACTATAAACACTTGCACTTAAAGTATCTCTTTGAGATGTGAGACTTTGAAGTAAACAATATAACAACAGCGACGCACGTCTTTGAAGCAGAAAATCATAACAAAAAAAAAACTTGCATTGCAGTGCAGTGCATTACCACTTATTTCTTTGTTTTAGCTTTGTAAAGTTTATTCGCGTGCATATCCACGGTTTTGATTAAATATTAAATGTAGTACCTCGTGGCTTGATGGTTAGTGCGTAGGACTGTCATGCCGAAGGTGTGGGTTCGATTCCCAGCCGTGCCACCTAAAAACAGAAATGTTTTATTCGAGGTACTGCCTCTTGGAGGAACTGACAAATCCTCCAAGAGTATACTTGTCATGAAAAAGTGCTTCTCATATAGCCGTTCGGACTCGGCAAAAAACTGTAGGTCCCCTCCATTCCTGCCAACAAACACGCACACAGGAATGGTTGTGAGTTGTAAGTCACTAGGCCCTGGTTCTCCATGAGCTGTTGCGCCACCCAATTTATTTATTTATTTATTAAATATTAAATGAAAGTGAATTTTATTGCAATTTTAATATGCGTTTTAGTAGGTATTGACAAATCAATTGTAAATATTTATTTACATTGAATATTTTCAAGCTGATCAAGTTTCGTATTTTTATTAATTGGATTGTAATTTTTTAAATAAAGTACCTACCTATGCTAACAGTCGTGAAGGCTTGGCGTGAATAATTTGAAAAGGGAAGACGAAACAAAATATGAGTGGCCTGCTCAATAAACTTATCTCACCCCCAGTTTCACAGTGAGAGTTTAAACGCCACTTTTGGTTTAAACTTCAGTTTAGTAGAACAATTGAACTCAGTTTAAGGTTTAAACGAGACTGTGAAACTGGGGGTTTTGTATCCATTTTTTTTTTATTTATTTTTATTTTTATTTTATTTATTTATTTACATGAGAATGCTTAAAACTGTAAGATACAATATCTTATAAGTTAGTCCTAAGCTAATTTTACAAGTGAGCTAAATTTAATTCAAAATGTTGATGTTAAAATTTAATTAATGAGATAACAATAATTAATTTCCAAATTATAAAGAACAAAGAAAAAAATACAATTAAATTACAATATAAAGGTAAATTTAAAATTGTCTGAAAAATTACTTTTGAGGTTATAAACTAAGTAAAACCATTTTCTGAGAAATGTTTTTTTAAAAATTTCTTCATGCTTTTTGTGTTTTGAATATACGCGGTAAGGAATTCCACAGACGAACAGCATGGACAAAAAATTGTCGTTCTGATGTTAAAAAGGAATACTGAGGATGAATTAACTGACGAGACCTATGCGAGGATGTTAGTCTAATTCTTTCAAAGCAATTATTTGGTTGACGAGATAGCAAAATATCGGAGAGCAAGGTTAGGCTACGGAGTTGAAGATATTTCTCAAAAGGCATGTTAAGCGGGCGGGTAATGAAATTAGACAATCTGTCATTATCTTCTTAACCCATAAATATACCGTATAATACTTAATATAATCAAGACGCCATAATAATAAATGAATCGCTGACAAATAGAAGAAATCTATCAAGAAGCGCAAATGTTACTTTTGGCTACCGCATACGTACGAAAATCGGAGCATGGAACGTTCGATCCTTGTACAGCGATGGTAGATATGAGCAGGTCGAGCGTGAAATGCTTCGCCTAAAGATCAGTATCCTGGGCATAAGCGAAACTAAGTGGAGAGGTAGAGCTGAATACAGATCAGACACTGGACAGACGAGAATGCTGTATTCCGGGGAAGATGAAAGAGAGGGCGGCCAAAGACTGCATGGTGTCGGAATTATGTTGAACGAAGAAGCGAGGCGTAGTTTGATCTCCTGGGCGCCCATTTCTGCGAGATTAATGACAGCAAGGTTTTGTTCAAAAATTCGTAACGTCACAATTATTCAGTGCTACGCCCCCACAAATGAAGCGACAGAGGAAGACAAAACCGGGTTCTACACTCATCTTAACTCGGTTTATAGTAGTGTTCCGAGAGCTGACATCATAGTCGTTATGGGAGACCTTAATGCCCAAGTCGGTTCAGAAAATTACGGACTGGAACGCGTGATGGGAAAAAATGGCTTGGGGTCACGGAATGAAAATGGTGACTTGCTTGTCGACTTTTGTAACGCGAATTGTCTTGTGATAGGTGGGACTGTATTTAAGCATTAGAACATTACCTGGGTGCATCCGGATGGTCAAACCGAACAGTCGATCTCGTACTGTGGAAGTGTGTAGACGTTTTCGGCTTCCCAGTTTATTCAACTAGCATATTCGGTGTGATCTAATCAAGTTTTATTTAAACCAAGCTATTTTCAATAGCAACTACAGCTCAGTGGTAGAGGTGGCGGACCGAGAATCCGAAGGTAGTGGGTTCGAGTCCCAGTCGGGCAGTAAATTTTTGGCCGCTTTTTTCCATAATCGAGAGGTGGAAAACATCATCGAGAGGGATAAGCGGCTAATGGAAAGCAACAAAACGGCGGGGGCATCGAAAGGTGTCCCAACAACAACAACAAGTAAGCAAGCTATGGCACCACCACCAGCCTTAGCAACAACAAGTGCACCAGCACCAACAACATCAAAGAAGGCGATGGCACCACCAGCCATACCGTAGCAAAAACGGCAAAAACAGCAACGGCACCAACAGCCGACACACACCAAAAGAGGAGGAAGAGGATAAGCTGTGCGCCGAACCTCGTTAAGCGCCGCTCCACCACCACCTCAGCCCAGCTGCCAGCTGGGGTGAAGGAGACGGCGCGCACGGCAAAAACTTCAGCAGCAGCTAAAATTCAACAACAATTAAACACCTCGCCATCCGACGATGACATCGAATATATGTCAGAGGGTGGCGAGGGTTTATACACAACAGGAGAAAGTAATAGCAACCTGTTTGTGGATATTACCTCACCAGAGGCGTCCTCCGAAGAGGAAAATGAGGCGCAAGAAGTGCTAGATGAGCAAGCCATCAGCCAGAAAATCGATGCCATTCGAGGGGAGATGGAACGACTAAATGCCATCGTAACCCCATTAATTGAAGCCCTCAAAAACAAGCAAGAAGCTCGACGCGAGAGAGAAAGGCAGGAGCGCGAGCATAAAAAAGTGGCACAGGCGCCACAAAAACCAGCGCCACAACAAATGCAGCAAGAGCCAGTCATAAGAGCTCAACAGCAGCAACTGCCACAGCAGATAGAAACTAGGCAGCAACAACAACAGCTGCCAGCAGAGCAGCCACAGCAACATCCGAAGGAGCAACGCCCGAAAAAGCAAAGTCAACAACAGCAACAGCAGCAGCAGCAGCAACTACAGGAGCAGAACCATCAGCAGCGGAACCAGCAGCAGCCACAGCCGCCCCAAAATAAAAAAGAAAAGGTGCCACCAATAAACACATTTAAAATGGAACTTAAGGAAACCATAGACCTATGTAAGTCGGCCATAGGCCAAAACTTTTTTATTAAACGCCTAAGCAAAGATAGACATGCGATCCACTGCTCCACAGTGGCGCAACATAAGATAATTAAAGAATTATTAAAAAAATCCACGACTGAGTTCTTCAGTTTTACCCCCAAAGTGGATAAATGTCAAACGGTCCTCCTGAAGGGCATAGATTCCTGCACGGAACCAGAGGTGCTCTATAAGGAGCTCTGTGAAAAAGCGAGCGGCGATCTCGAGTTTATCGGAGTCAAGCCGTTCACTACAGTCAGAGCCAGACGGGAGAAGCGGTCTTTGCCGTTCTTCTTAGTTCAGCTCTCGCCCAACAGCAAACTGGATAGTTTGAGGAGTATCTCCGTCCTCAACTACCAGGTTGTAACTTGGGATAAATTAAAGAGACGCGGCGACATGCTTCAATGCATGCGCTGCCAAAGGTTCGGCCACGCTGCAGCAAACTGCGAAATGCAGTCACGCTGCGTGAAGTGTGGTGAGAACCACATTAAGGGAGAGTGCAAGCTCGGAGAGGAACGGGTCGAAGACATGACCCAGCTTAAATGTGCACTTTGCGGAAAGGAGGGGCACCCTGCTAATTATCGGGGTTGCTCAGCCTTTCAGCAAATTCGTACCAATAAAGTAGCTAGGCAGACAGAGGTAGTGGTACGCCCATCAACGCGTGCTCCTACAACAACACCCGTCAATCCCCAGATCTCCTACGCCCAAATGGCGGCAGGAAGGGGAAACACGGTACAGCCTGCAGCTAAGGTAGCCCAACCGGCCCTCGTGCCTAGGGCTCCGGACGCTCAGGCCGAAATAAGAAGCATGTTGCTGGCAATTCAAGGCCAGTTGACAGGACTTCAGAAAGAGATAAGGGAGCAGGCGAATAGGGTGGACTATATCTACTCTGTTTTGCCTAGCTTAACGCAAATTAGAGGTTAAAGGCGCGCTGTCGGAGAGGCCTCTTAGGATCCTTGCTGTGAATGTAAATTCACTGATTAGGACCGAACGTAGAGCTAATCTTTTCCAATTGTTGAAAGACCAAAGTCCAGATGTGTTTATGGCCAGCGAAACTAAGCTGAACCAGAAACATAAGTTGACTAACAACAATTACAATATCGTTAGAAGAGATCGACCCAACTCCACTCAAGGGGGGGGGGCGTCGCAATCTTCATACGAAAAGGCATTAATCATAAAGTTATATATAATAGTGATCTGCGCAGATTTCGGCTGTTAGAGGCGTGCATCTTGTGCATTCCTCTCCAACAGGGGAAGCGAATGTATGTGATCGCGGCTTATGCACCGGAATCACCTCAGCCAACTGATTTTATGACAGAGCTTGTAAAACTTTTCGAATGTCTACGCTTGAGCTTGGAAGAAAATTACTTTCTCATGGCCGGTGATTTGAATGCCAAACACCTAGATTGGGGAAATCAAATACAAAATCCAAGAGGTATTCATCTTTTTAATTGGATGAGTCTATATAACACTGAATATGGTGTCGACCTGCTTGCTACGGATCGGCCATCGTTTCCAAGAAGCGGTGCCTATCTGGATCTATTGCTAATAGACTCAAGACTGACAGTTACGGACACTGTGGGTCAAAGACCAAGAAACTGTTTACGAACGATCGAGTACGACAGTGACCACTGCGGACTCGCCGCCGTAATACAGCTACCGAACGAGCTCGTGGAGTTGGATGAGTATGTGCCTGTGCATACTTACAATTACAGTAAGGTGCGCTGGCCACGCTTTACCAACGCCTTATCGAGCGAAATCAGTTCGAATAATATATCCCCACCAAATGACAGGAATTTGACAAATAACGAAATAGACCAATATCTTGAACAAATGGACGAGACAATCAAACGAACAATGGACAGAACGATACCAAAGTACAAACAAAGGGACGCAACGGACATGTACCGGAATGCGACCATTGACGCATTACACAGACAAAAAAGTGGACTGCTGACAAGACTCAAACGCTTGTACCGACGGTTTACTGACCCACACGATCTGGAGATTAGGACACTGAAGTCTTCGATCAAGAACATCAACCAGCTTATTAAGGAAAATTATCGGTTGTCGATTAATTTGTATTGGGATAACAAAATTCGGGCTGTTAATTCTAGCGACCCGAGTATGTTTCCCCAAATTAACAAGATATTTAGAAGGAATGATCAGAACGACCTTCCGTGTCTTAAGCTCCAGAGAATGACAGATAACAGAGACGTACTTCTGACAGCAGGAATTGATCCAGAGGACGCCGTCTTGGACGATGACCTCTTTATTGTCGAAGATCCGCAGGAGAAAGTGGAGGCTGTGGGGGCTGCTTTCCAGCAAGTGTACAAGGTGAATGCATGCATTCGCCCGAACCATGATCTGGAAAACAGAGCCCTGCTGCACCACTTTTACCTTCGGAATGATATAACGCAATGGCGATCAGAGAACCTCGGTTTCACCGGGTTCAATGAAGATCATTTGGCAAACGCCATAATCGCCGAGCGAAATGGGCCAAGTTCCCTGTTAATTACGAAGGTGGAGCTTCAGCTTATCTTCGATTCATTAAAGAAGAAGAAGTCAGCAGGAGTCGATGGCATATCCAACGTTGTACTTCGACATTTACCCCAAGAAGCAGTAGACATTTAAACCACACTGTTTAACAACGCTCTGAATAATGCATATTATCCAGTGCGGTGGAAGACGGCTGTGGTGCATCCTCTCCCGAAAAAGGGAAAGGACAACTCCAATCCGGCGAATCTCCGGTCGATAAGTCTTCTTCCGAGTATCAGCAAGGTATTCGAAAAAGTTATCAATAGAGCTCTGTCAAAGTGGGCAGAGGACAATAATATCATACCGGATAATCAGTTCGGCTTTAAGGCGGGACATGACACCATTCATGCCGCGTCTAAACTCGTTTCTGATGTCCAATGGAACAAATCAAAAAAGCAGTGTACGGGTGCCTATCTGGTTGATTTGGAGAAGACCATCGACACCGTATGGCTAGAGGGTCTTTATCTAAAGCTGACCAGACTTGGCATTAGTAAACCACTATTATATATGCTTTATGATATGCTCAATGGTAGAAAGTTTGTTGTCAAGAGTGGCAATGTGACTTCTGCCACAACCTTTAATATTAAAAATGGTCTTCAGCAGGGAGCGGTCAACTCGCCGATTCTATTCAGCATTTACACCAGCGATCTGATAAGTAGTCTAACTCAGGCAATTGCGTATGCCGACGATCTAATTGCGTACAGAACAGCTCCAAAAGTCGAGGTCATCAGAATTCTTTTGCAGCGTGACTTCGAGAAGATTCAGCGATATTGCGATGACTGGAAGCTGAAAATCAACTTTCAGAAATCAGAAACTATCTTGTTTAGGACTCCGTTGCGTGGAGCCATAAAGGATACGAGAAAGAACTGGCGTAAGCTGGTGATCGTAGGGCCAAATGGACAGCCATTGGCGAGTAAAAGTGTAGTAAAGTACCTTGGCATCTGGATGGATCAGTATTTATATTTCGACAGACATATAAATGCTGCTCTGTCCAGGGCTAGGGGAGCTTTTGCCCTGACGAAACGGTTGTTTTATAGCAGCCGGCTTGACAGCAGGGTGAAGGTGATTTGCTACATGGCCCTCATACGGCCGATGATTGCCTATGGGTGCCCAGTTTGGTTCAACGTTGCCCCATCTCAAATGGAAAAGATTCGGGTGTTTGAGAGGCAGTGTCTTAGACGCTGCCTTGGATTACACAGAACACCAGAGTCGGAGTACAAACATTATTATTCCAACCTGGTTCTATACAACGGCGCACAGTGGATCGACTCCATACATTTAGACGTGAAAAATTCTAATATTTTCGGAAAATATCTGTTTCCATCTAAATGTTCATAAATTTGGAATAGTAACATAATTTAACAAAAGAAAAGCGACAGTAAGCTATCTATGAATATGGAAAGCAAATCCATTGATGAATCACTACTTTTGTACCAGTGGAGTGTTTGACACCAAGTTTTGAGGGAATGTTCGGGTAGTATTGCAGATGGTTTTTAAGAACTTTGTACAAAGTCGGCCAGGCCATTTATGAGATGTCCAATAATTTCATAGAAAGCACCTGTTTTTTTGGCGTCACTAATGAATGAAAAAGTGATAAATTTTCACTTTGAGTGCTCTCCGCAAGCCTCAAAACTTTTTTTTGGCCTTCCAGACGTTAAATGCCTGGTTGAATCTTCGTTAGGGTTGTAATTTTCAGTCTCTATTGTATTATTTATGTCTTTAAAAATGTCTAACTCCTCTAGCCAATTTTAATATTTTAGAGTAAACCGATTTCCAGCCGACTTCCATTTCAAATCAAAATTGGCTGATTTTGAACTGATAATTCTCTTTAGGCTAGCAGTATTTAAACAGTTATTTCGTGTTGATGTGTTAAGCTTGTTCGAAATATACTCCAAAAGTATTTTTGTTCGAGTCAATTTGGAATTCGAACACCAAACTTCGAAAAATTCCTTCCTTGGAACGCAGAAATCTTTTCCTGAAAAGTGGGCAAAAAAAGGGCTTTGCAAATCTTTGCGAGGTATATGACATATGTTTCTAGAAAGAAGACGTTCACAGCTATCCAAAACACTTAATTTATTTTTAAAGCAACCTTAGGCACATATTTAGATTTTCCAAAACAAATACGGAAAAAACATGATTTTTTGCTATTTCAATGACACATTTTTTTAAATTCAACAAACAAAAATTAAGAAAATTTCAACACAGATTTATAAAAGCACATACCTTCACGAACATCTGCCATTTTTTTTTTGTCAATTTCAGTTAAAATTGTAATTTTAATAATTATTTGTCTAAATAACCTCAACGCACCAGATCAAAAAAAGACTTTTCACCTTCACTTTTGGAGATCATTTATTCTATAATAAACTGGTTAAAACAAGAAAAAAAAATTGTTTTCAGACTTAACAGCTATCCGTTATAGATAAGAAATTGAATTTTTTGCAATTTATGTCATTGATTTTTTTACGTCTAATTATATGGAGGCGATCCACTGTGCGGCGCCAACATAAACAGGATAGATAATTTCTTGCTGAAGCTTATTCGAGGTCACATTGCAAGAGCAATGTCCTCGACCAACAGCTTAATTTTTGGGGCTTATTACCCTAAAAACGATTACTACGAGAGTGTGCGTCTAAGCGGCTTTATTCCGCCCGATGCATTCCTCTATTTAGACAGTCGAGGGCTGATCCAGGATAGAGCGGCGGTTCCGCTAATCTACCACGTCGGCCGTAGAACTGTAGATCGGCGGCTCCTTTACAGTCGAGACGTCCTCGCACACGGAGCGGAGCACCTTCGGTTCAGTAGGACTGTGTCCGATCGGGACCGAAGAGATAGGGTAAAGCAGGAGAACCAGTTCTGGTGGTTGAAACCTGAACACGAAGATTCTTCGGATATTTAAAAGTTGACTGCATTTTTCTATGCCATGGCCGACTTACATAGGCTTAGGTAGTTAGTTTTAAGTAGGGACAGTCAGGGTGGCACCAAAAAAAAAAAAAAAAAAAAAAAAAAATTATAAAACCAATAAAAACACAAAAAAATTATAAAACCAATAAAAACACAAAAAAAACTATAAAAACCCGAAAATGCTTGCTGTGGCTGTTCTAGTTTGTAAGTAGTCTGTAAGTAGTTAGTAAGTAGCTTTAAGTAGTTTTATAGTAGTTTTAATTAGTTTTAATTAGTTTTAATTAGTTATAATTAGTTTTAATTTAGTTTTATTTAGTTTGTAAGTTTTATATAAAACACAAAAATAAAGTCATAGATACCGAGTTTTTTAAAATTCTTCTCGGTGAAAAATAAAACCGAAATGAATTCTAGTTTTAAGATAGTTCGTAGGCCGAAAGGCATTAGCATTAAGTTATTAGTTTAACTTAGAGCGCCCGAATGGGGCCAGTAAGTTAGTTGTAAGATATTGATAAGTAGGCTAGTTTTTATGAATTTTTGTCTAGCTTTAAGATAGTTTTAAGATGAATGAAAAATAAAAATGAATTTATAAAAAAAAAAAAAAAATGGTCAAACCGAAAACCAAATTGATCGTATCATGATTCAGCAGCGATGGAGGAAGTCTATGTGTGATGTCCGGAGTATAAGAAATGCCGATGTGGGAAGCGACCACCATTTGGTTCTGATGAGTCTCAAACTACGAACCGCTGCCGTACAAAAACCAGCCCAGGATGCAGCAAGGAGCTCAAAATTAATTACTAATGCTTTAAATGACCCCAACATATGTCGAAACTATGTCACCACCCTTAACGACAGAGCCTCGTCATTAAACGGAATCCAGTATTCAAGAATTGATGAGATGTGGGGTGAAATTAAAAGTGTTTTTATGGAGGCTGGATCCGAAACTGTACCCCAGCGTAGAGACGTAGAGACTCTTGGATATCCCAAGACACCTGGGATTAGATCGAACTTCGCAAATCGTTGAAAATTCAAATAAATTCCGAAGCAGATATTCAACGAAAGGCTGACTTGCGAAGAGAGTACCGCATTGCACATAAGATGGTCTATCGTTGTGTGAGACGTGACAAGAGGGTAAGGTTAAACGGACTCGCAGATAATGCGGAAATCGCTGCCAGAAGAGGAGATATCCGGGAATTGTACCAAATAGCCAAAGACGTGATCGGGAAAAAAAGCAACACCAATCATCCTGTAATGGATGTGGATGGCACACTTTTGGTATCAATTGAGGATCAGCTTCGTAGATGGAAGGACCATTTTTGTGCCCTGCTAAATGAGGATTCAGTTGAGCAGAGTGCTGAAGTGCCCCAACTAAACGAGATGCGCAGGTCCTATAGGGGTATTGACATCGAACCCCCGTCAGAATCGGAAATCCTTACATCAATAAATCTCCTCAAAAACAACAAGGTAGCTGGACTGGACGGAATTCCAGCTGAATTCCTGAAAGCCGATCCCGTAACAGCGGCTAGTATTTTACATCCGTTGATACAAAGCATTTGGGAAAACGAAAACTATCCCAGGGATTGGAAGGATGGTGTGATTGTTAAGTTGCCAAAGAAAGGTGACTTAAAGAATTGCAACAATTGGCGTGGTATCACCGTTTTGTCCGTTTTCCCAAAACTAATGGCAACCATCATTCACGAGCGAATAAAGGATAGAATCGAGTCTACACGTATCGTCCTCGAGCAGTCCATGGAATTTCAATCACTGCTTTACCTCATGTTCGTGGATTTTGAGACGGCATTTGATCGAGTTAACCGAGATCGTTGCTTGGTAGAGGAATTCCGCCAAAAATTGTTGCCATTATTAAAGAGTCCTACAACAACGCAAGGTGTTTTGTTTTACACAATGGGCAGCTATCCGACTCCTTCGTAGTGCAACAGGGTGTGAGACAAGGGGATGTTCTATAGCCTCTCTTCCTGCCGGCGGCGATGGACGACGTATTGACGGCCACTCTTGGTACAGCTGAGCGATAGGGCATTCAATGGAGACAGTCATTTAGACTATGCCGATGACATATGTCTACTGGCAAATAACATCAGTGGGCTGAACGGGATGTGCCAAACACAAATAAAGCTCGTGCTGCCTTCGGTACTCTGTCCCCAATTTGGAAATCCAGTCAAATCTCCTTACGCACTAAGTTGAGACTCTTCGAATCCAATGTCAAATCCGTGCTGTTATATGCTTGTGAAACCTGGAAATTCACGTCTAGCATTTCGAAGAAATTGCAGGCTTCTGTGAATCGATGTCTTCGCCACATTCTAAAGATTCGCTGGCCACAAATAATATCAAATGAGGAATTGTGGCGCAGGACAAGTCAAGAGCGGCTGGACGTCGACATAAGAAAGCGTAAATAGCGTTGGATTGGTCACACACTGAGGAAACCAAACGATGAAATTGCAAAGCAGTCCTTTGAATGGAATCCTCAGGGTGCACGGTGGGTTGGAAGACCAAGAACAACATGGAAATCAACTGTCTTAGCGGAAGCAGAATTCCAGAGAAAGACGTGGCCTTAGCTGTGGCCACGTCTTTCTCTGGAATTCTGTACCTTTCAGCAGACCGTGAAGGATGGAGACGTCTTGTTGACGCCCTATGCCCCAGCCGGGGTTACAGGACACGATGATGATTCATGTGACTATAAGCAGGTTTTACTTTACATACATATTTAGTTTTTTAATAATTTAAATCTCTTTTCGTGACCATTTTAGTTATTTTTTAATAATCATTTTTAATGCAATGAACTAATAGAATGTCTCCCTGTCCATTAGAACAACTCAAACATTAATCTCTGTTTTATCATTTGTAATGAATTTTTTTTTATCAAATTACCTACCTACGTAAAAGCTATTTTTAACTATTCCATTTTTTGTTTTTTTTATTTAAATGAATTAAAAAACAAATGCTGCATAAAATATATGTAAAACTGCTTTTATCACTTTTCCATACAAAAATAATAACTTAGGTACCTATCAAATTTAAATGGATTTTTTCATCTCAAAAAATAAACAAAAAAAATTACCTTCCTTTGCATTTTTTTGTTGGGAAAATAAATAAATATTTATTTATTTTTGTTTTGGGTTTACGTAAACATGCGATATGATATGGCTTGCCTCTTTGTTAGTGTTTTAGCGGAACGAATTCACAAATTGGAAAGTCAAATCACTAGATTTTAATTATGTTGTTGTGACTGTGGACTTATACAAAATTGAAAAAGAATAATACAAAAGTAAATGGAATGAAATTCATTAATTTTGCAATGACCAAAATTTGAAGTTTAATTAATGCGATGTTTTTTTTTTGTTAATAATTTGAGAGTATATTAATTGGGGTATGGACATGGTAATTGTATTTTTGTATTGTATTTATTTATATATTTTAATAGGTAGGTATACAATTTTAGAAATTATAAAAGAACAAAATAAAAGAATTGATTTAACAATGGTTTTAAATTAAATTTGAAAGTGTTCTTCACCAAAAACCAAAAACCAGAATGAAATTACCCAAAAAAATAAATAAAATTGGATACACTCTTTAGCGAAGCTTAAGAATCGCTCGTATCGAGTGAACCATAGAACAAACAAACTAAAACTAGAATAAATGTGTGTGGGGTTATTTTTTTTTTTTTTTTTTTTTTTTAACTATAGATCTTCTATTTGATGAATATCGAAATCAAGTAGCCAAGATTTTATTTTATTGAGGAATATGGGTAGCTTTCTTAAACTTCGGATGGCGTGAGGTAACTTGTTGTAAATTGTAGGGGCAACTACTGTAAAGAATATTTTGAAATGAACTTTATTATGAGAAGGGATATTGACCAAATTATTTGCGTTAATACGTAGGTTATGAAGAGAATTCCTTCTGAGATAGAGATGTCCATTGATAAAAAATATCTTAAGAACTTTATAATAATAGAGATGCCTTAATGGAAGAATTTTCAAATCCTGAAATAGAACAAAGCTCGAATGCCAGCGGTTTTTATTACAAATAATACGCACAATATGCTTTTGCAAAATAATCAACGGCTTTACTTTATTCGAATATGCTCCACCCCAACAGGTTAGGCCATACTGAATCTTGGAATGAACAATACCATAGTAGACCATTACTAGAACTTGTTTAGAACAGTAAGAACTAAGATTATACAAATTTCTAGCACAACAAAGCAGATATTTTTTTAACGAAACTGTATGGTCAAGCCAATTAAGTTTGCTATCAAGAATTACGCCCAGATATTTAAAAGAATGAACAAAATCAATCTTAAAGCAAAATTCTGAACATGGAACACTAGGCAAATACGTGACATCAGTTGAAAAACTCCTGTTATCTCGCAAGGCAAATTTTTGACACTCAGAAGAATGATACCAAATGTTACAATCAAACAGAGCAGAAGAACCTGTCAAGCTGAAGCTCATTGCTTTAGTCTTATTACTCAAAACCATTTTATGAAGAGCAAACCAACGTCTTAAAATATCAATATCTGCATTGATGTCAGCAATAAGGTCGAGAGGAGATTTACAGCCGTAAGAAAAAGCAACATCATCAGCAAAAGCGGTGGGCTTACCTATAAAACTTTGATCGAAAATGGAGTTGATAAAAATTAGGAAAATTATCGGACCCAACACCGAACCCTGTGGAACCCCGATTTGTATATAACAGAGTTTGCTGTAGTTGCCATTAATTTTGACCATTTGTTTACGGTTTGATAAATAGGAGGATAGCCAATCATAAATAAATCCACGCATACCTGATTTGTACAACTTATCTAAAAGAATACGATGATGGACTAGATCAAATGCTTTTGTTAAATCAATAAAAAGTCCCGGAGTACAAAGATTATCGTTAATAGAAGAGTAAACTTCACTGCAAAACTTTAAAAGAGCATCTTCGGTTGATTTACCAGACCGAAAACCAAATTGACAATTAGGTACTAAAGTAATTATTTTTATTTAGAAAATTTAAAATTCTTTTTTTCATTGCTTTCTCAAAAATCTTTGAGCATACAGGTAAGAGGGAGATTGGTCTGTAGTTATTGACATCAGTAGTATTAGATTTTTTATAAAGGGGAATGACTTCAGCAATTTTAAGAGCACTAGAAAAATTGCAGTATATTGTGATGATTTTTTTTGTAATTTAGTAGATACATATGTACATATGCTTATGTAGGTATAATGTTGAGATTAAAAACAAAAAATCCCAAAATGATTTAACTTTAGTGGTAGCCGTATAAAATAATACACATACCTATACAATTA
The DNA here is from genome assembly GCA_963921185.1 of Dasysyrphus tricinctus. Taxonomy (NCBI): domain Eukaryota; kingdom Metazoa; phylum Arthropoda; class Insecta; order Diptera; family Syrphidae; genus Dasysyrphus; species Dasysyrphus tricinctus. The sequence continues at coordinate 9,839,108 of OY992530.1, forward strand.
GAAAAAGAATAATCATCTTTTTCAATAAAAAAAAAACCCAACAAAATACCCAAATTTAAATTATATCATTTCTTCTTCATAAATAGGTTTGCTAAGCGGCACATTTAGTGTTACACAATCATTTAACTAAATAAATGTGTATTTATAAAATTATAATAGTATGACCGTCTACCAAGTAAGATTCACCCCGACTTGAAGAACAATTACTCCCAAATATTTAAGTGTCATCATTGACCCTAAGTTAAACTGGAAAATAAACATCGAAGAAAGTTTAGCCTTCTCCGGCTGAAGCATATCTCCAGGTCCTTTCGGCTACCCAATTATGCTAGTGTATTTTAAGCTGAATTAGGTACTGGCAATTAATGGAAGCATGAAAAATATTCAAGCTAGACCAAAACCAAATTCGAAACACAGCTTTCCTCAGACAATCAAGCTGTTAAAGTCATTTATTCGGCTATGTCTTCCTCTAAACTAGTCCAGCAAAACCGAGATGAGCTCGCCTGCCTGAACATTATTCTCAAGTTCAGCATTATTTGAGTTCCAGGTCACAGTGTATTTGAGGCAATGATCGGCCCTTCACAGCTCACTTGCGGAAAGAGTCGACATTTCCTTTGGAGTTGTGAAGGGCATAATATACTCTCAATCTTCCTTCAAGAATGAAACCGTAGATGGAACAATTTAACCAACTGCAAAATATGCAGAAAGATCTGGCCCACCTATAATAAATCCCGAACATTTGGTCTAATATGTATGGACTCAGGCAAGACATAGCCAGGGTCTTTGTAATATGTACTGGACACTGGCTAGTAGGAGATACTGTCACGAGGTTGGGTGTTTCTTACAATGCTCACTGTCGTAGCGGCGGCGCACAGTGGGGAAAACGTGGAAAAAATTAAATTTTCAAAAGTTTCAATTTTTATGTTTCATTATTCGTTTCTTATAGTAAAATAGTTGTTAAATCAAGAAATGATAACCGTTTGCAGATAAAATATATGTAAGCCCAGAGTTTATCATCCAAACAAGAAAATGAGGAGAAATAGATAAAATCAGGGGTGGTTTTCGATCGATCCGTTTACGCTAAATTCTGAAATTTTTTTAATGATTCTTCTATTTATGGGATTAAGATATACCAATAAGTAATACCAATACATTTATTGTGCGTAAAAAATTATATAAGAAATATTTGAAGAGAAAAACACTCAAAATTAGCGATTATTTTTAGTCTCATAAAGTTTTAAGTACTAGCGCCATTTGCCGCCAGTGTCCCGTTGTTTTTGGTGAATAGTGTAGAGTGTAAGGAACAATTTTCAGCAAAGTACGCATCCGGAACCGTCCGGATTCGATTTACAGGGCCATTTGAAGTGCAGGAAAGTCATACACTAAAACAAAAAAGTTAAAGTAAAAATTACGATATTGATATCGTAAGCTAGGGGCCCGAAAATGTTGGTAAATATGAAGTATTTTATTTTATATTTTACTATTTAGAATCCATTGTGGTGGTGCTACGGGGATACCTATGTTCGCTAGTTAAAGCGCAGCTCGCTGTATAATTTGGCTAATGAGCCGCAATTATAAAAATAAAGTTTTATGTTGATAGTTTTAGAACTGATTTTATTATCCAATATTTCAACGCTATTTATACTACTTAAAAATCATTGGGTTATCCCCACTTAAGCTTAAGAACTATATTACAAATACTTTTGTGCTGCATCAGCATTCTATTTTCAATATATACAATATGTTGGGGCAGTCTAATAATTATGACTCAATGAAATTATGAATCTGGAACATAGTGTAACAAAATACTTCTACGACACTGCATGTGCATAGTCACCCAAGTGGTGGCAATGCCCTGAGCACTACACTCAGTTTCGTTTGACAAAAAGAAACAAATAAATAAATTTGATTTTTAAGCTTTATAGTTTCGAATATCAATGAAATTACTATTTCAATTGTGTCGATCGAATACTACATGTGGCTTTGTTTACGTTTGAGAAATGAGAAATGATTTACGTTAATGAAATGAAAGAATGCTTTTATTACACTACACCATTTTTAACGATTTAAAATCATAATAATAACAACAAGGGTTTTATATAAGAACAATTTGAAAAGTTACGTTGCTACGTTACATCGTAGTTTTTATTCAACAATATAATAATGTGTAATATGATAATCAGTAATATTTCTTCATTAAAACTCACTGTCACATCATGAAAATTAAATTTTACAATGTTTGGTAGTTAAAATTACGATATACATAGGCATCGCAATTTAAACTTCAATAATTTTGCAGTTTGATCTAAAATTTAATGTAGTGATCATCTGACTGGTTCGCTTGTGTAAACACAACTGTCTTACCGTAAGCCCTTAGTAACTTGATAATAACAATTTCAAAGGTCAACTTAACTGTCGGTTTCATTCAGCGTTTGTTAGTTACTCCACATAGTCACGCTATCAGCTGTTATTTCGATAGCTTATTCAGTTTTAGTGGATTTAATTTTAGAAATTTTTTTATTTTATTCACATTTAAGCGAAAAAAAGCTTCAATATATTTTTAGTGATTACCAAACATTTTTTTTATTGAAATTCAATCCGCGATAGGTACCGTGATGTGTCTTACAAAACAAATATTTTTCGTCATAAGTACCGTAATTGGTAAAAGGGGACATTCCAAGTGAAACTGGTAAGTAATGATAATGTTGACGCTGATGTATCGTGTACTAGACATAGTGGAAGCCCAGTTAATGACTTTGAAGAATGCTGCGATCCCAGCAAGATACTTATTCTATTATTATTAATTTTCTAACTTGAAGTAAAAAAAAACTATAAAGTAAAGTGATTGCTCTTCAGAAAGCAATGCACAAAAGGATTCAAAGAATTCCCCAAGGTTAATTATATGAATTTTTGTGTGGGCGTATCAGTCCGTGGAATTTTTCTGTAATAATTCCTTTACTGTTCTTTGTCATGTCTCAGAATTTAATGGAAATGAATAATGTAATTCAGATTTTACCGAACTAAAACTAGTTCCATACAAAAAAAGTCAAAAAACGCCCACAAAATGGGCGTTGTAAGAACTTTGCTAGCCCAATTTCCAAAAAATAGTTGTTCAAGGTTTAGTTAACATCCAAATTTGTAACAATTTTAACGAAAAATTACTTTTTTTTAAAAGTAGGCGTGGCAGTGGGCGGACATTTATTGTATTGGTTTTTCGGCTTAATAACTATCATGTCTGAAAATTTCATCAAAATCGGTCAAGTGGTTAAGCTTTTAGGGAATTTTTTCCACTCTCCCATACAAGGTGCCCCACTGTGCGGCGGTGACTAGCATGAAAGGGAAACGGTCATTCATTTCCTTTGTAAATTCCTGCTCTGATTGCAAATTCGATAACAATTGCATTTTTTATCGACCTTATCGAATTTCAGAACTGAAGTTCAAAGATTTAATATCTTTTCTCAACGCGACAAAATGGCTCTAAGACGAAAAGCGATTGTTTTTGTATCACGTTCCCGCCAAAACTCTTAAATCGTGTTTTAGGGTTTTTGTAGGGCTTCATGATGTTCAATGACCGCAAAATCACACAGTTGGGCCGATAACGCCTCGTTATCATTCTGCTCGCTGTCCAGTGTGGCACATTGCTGCTGATGGTTTCGGGGCGGTATACAAACCAATTGAATGAGTATCTTATGTTCTGTCTTCTATCTCCTGTGCCGGTACACATCCTATATTAACTCGAAACAAGAAATTTATTTAGCTTCACTGGTTACCTCTATAATTATTTATCCTTAGATAATGCTCAAGCTTTTCACAAGGTTTGGCACCTGAAACTTGAGTAAAAAGTTCATAGGGACCTTCAAAGGCAGTACTATACGAAATACTGAAATCCTACGTTACGAACCTTTACTCTTTAGAGAATGAACGGTACGACCAAAATAACTCAGAACTAAAGAAAATTGAAGCCGGTGTACCACAAGGAAGTGTCCTGGGACCAACCCTGTATCTGTTATATACAAGGGATATTCCAGTGGACGTCAACGCTATCATGGCTACCTTTGGTGATGACACTGCAATTTCGGTGCCAGGTAAATGTAGTCGATAAAGTAAGTGTTTGGACGCGGAAATGACGTATCAAATTAAACGAAATCTTTACAAACAAAAACATAAACAATGTTCCAATTTATATAAACAGAACCTACATCAGTACCTTACTCCAATACCGCTAAATACTTTGGAATGACTTTGGATACAAAGTTTAAATGCAAAAAGCACATCAAAAAGAAAAAGAGAAGAACTAAACTTGAGGAACAGAAAAATGTACTGGTAACTAGGAAATAACTCTGACCTGTCTATCCAAAACAAACTATATGCAAGTATTGAAACCCGTTTGGAAATAGGTATCCAATTATGGGCTGTACAAAGAAAAGAAATGCTGAACCCATCCAAAAATTCCAAAGCAAGGTTCATCGTTGAATAGTTAGGTAATGTCCTTTGGTATATAAGAAATAGCGATCTACATCGTGACCTTCAAATTGAAATAGTTAAAGAAGTGGTTAAAAAACATGCTGTATCACACAATCAGCGACTGCAAAGTCATACTAACTCCTAGATGTAGACCTTGCTAAATGTACGAGATTATGTTCGGAGATTAAGAAGAACCAAGCTTCATGAGCTGATGGTCTAAAACTATGGGAAAGTGTTATAACTTTAAACTTCCCCTAATGTGATATGTGAATTAAGAAAGAAAAATCATTTGTCAACCTTTCATATATTAGTCCTGATCACAGTACACAAATATAAGGTATTATACTGCGCAGGTTGTCAATCGAAAATAAAAAATGGCTGTGAGCGTGATGACTTAGGTATATACACGTAAAAACAACAACAAATACTGACATTTGACACAAATTTTGATGTATGCGCAGAAGAAACAAAAATCAAAACTCTAATGATATTACCTTTAATATGTGTACTGTGAGTCCTGATTCACCGGTGGTTTAAGTGTGGTCCCACACTCCTTGGTACCGATTCTTACCGAGTGTCTTTTAAAGATTTCCATCGGATAAAAAAAAAAACTGGTAACCTCTTAATCCTCTTGATGCGGAGTAAGCAGATAAACGAAAAAGGAAGAACTTTGCATACAACAATTAAAATTAACGTATCCAAACATAGGTGAATCAATAGTTGCAAGCATATCAGAACATTAACGGAACCATTTCTTATCAAGTTTACATCACAGGTGGACCAAAGCCAATCGAAATAAGCATGTTTTTCCAATCGAAGGCAAACCCGCATTACTCTTTGCAAAATCGAAGTCATCCTGAGACCGTCAACTCGGACAGTGAGCAACCGGAAACATCTAAGTCTAAGCAAAATCGAGGTCGTCCTTAGAAATCATTTAACGAGCTAAAAGGAGAGAAGTGAGTTCTACCCCATATATTGCGTTTCGCTCATTCATTCGCTCCACTAAAACAGAAGAATATTATTTTTAATTTTCTTCAAAATTATAATGAAAAGTGAGAAGTTTCTGTGAAACTATAGATACATACATATATAAGATTTTTTCTAAGCTTTTTTTCAAGGTCATGAACGGTTGGTGACCTTGAAAAGCAATACTTTAAGAGATCGTAAAAATGAATCTATAGCTGACCAATCACTGAAACTAGCTGACCTTTTATAAAGATCTTAGGGCCTTTCGGGTGGTATTAAATGTTTGTAAATTTCCCATAAATTAGAGCTGTGTCAATCGTGATTGATTCGGTCTTTGTGACCCGTTCTTCAAAAAGAATGATTGATTGCAATCACAGCAGACCGAATCAATCGATCCCAATATCAATCATTTAAGTTTCCTAAGAGCGAGATATGTTTCGTTCATTCCACTCATTCTCAATCAATCCATTTCCACACCAGAATACTGTACGAAACAAAAAACACATACAATCTCAATCTCTATTTACGTGAATGAAAAAACACACCACAGGAACATAAATTGATATACATATCCACATCTACTATTAGCTTAGCTACACTTCATTTCCATTTTATTTCGGGTTTTCTCTTTCTCGTATGTATTTGTGCTCAGTTTGTTTCCATTCTATGTGAATTTTGTCTATGTCTCTATCGACTATGCGCAATACATGTTTGGTTTTGGAGAATTATTTGATTGAGATAGAGATTGAGATAGAGATTGAGATTGAGTTGAACGATATCGTTCATTTCGTTCATATCGTTCATACGTTCATTTGAGATTGATTGGAATTGAGATCCATTGTGGACCAAGACCAAATCAATCTCATTGGCATTGTGAACGAATAGATCTTTGTTAATAATAAAGATATAATTGAATACAAAAATGCATTTCTTTCTTAATTAATAGTATTTTCAATTCATTTGCAAAAAAAATAGTAAATGATTATTTTAAGTAGGTAAGCACTTTTTAGCTTTGAAAAAAAAAGAATTTAGGTGAAAGTTTTTGTTTTGGATTAAGGCCTATTTAAAAAAAAAATAATGCCCACATGAAAATTTTAAACTATTTTTTCTAAGATATAAATTCTTGAATTGATTGAAAACATACTGTAACTATGCAGATACTATTGATTTTTTTTTTAATATGCCATAATCAAAGGAATGATTGATAAAATGATTGATTGAAAAGATCGAATCTTTGGTCAAATCAATCATTGATTGATTCGGTCTTTCAAAATGAACGATTGGCACAGCTCTACCATAAATGAGGTGCCAAAAATCGCGCGTGACCTTGAACAATAATTTAAATGTCCATTAAAAAAAACTGGCTGACCAATTATCTACTAAAACTATCTGACCTTTTATATAGTTCTCAGGGCCTTTCTGATGGTACCTATTAAATTTTTGCAAATTCCCCATGGAATGAGGTGCCAAAAATCACGCGTGACCTTGAGCGATCATGAGAAAGTTTAAGCCTTTATCAAAATTTATCTAGGGCTGACCAATTTCTGGGACCAGTTGACCTTTTTGACCAATTAGATGGCATTTTTTCATCAAATTTCCCTCATATGAGTGCTAAGAGCCCATACCGTCCCGGAGTTGAAGTAACCAAAAGTGGCGCATATGTTGATCTTCAGAATCGTGTGGACCATACTGATATACGAATTTTAAAAACAAGAACGTAAGAAGAGCTTTTAAACACCCCCAATGAGTTGACGCTTTTTTCCAAATATGGAATGGATGGCTCTCCTGGCTTCAGCGAGTACAAAAAGACTTATTTTTAACGTCCATGGTACCTATCCATTTACATCAAAAAGAAGCCAAGTCCCTGGTGCACTGGGAGAACACAATGCCTTCCTCTAAAAGATTTTGCAGGCCAATGAACATAAAGGCTGAAGCTGCTAGAATGGAAAAGGAGATCCAGAAACTAACACAAACTGTTGTAGACATTCATGGAAAAACATTCAGCATAAACCACAAACTTCTCTTTACAATGGTAGATGAAAAAATTGTCTTAACAGTCGCGGATATATCTTCGATGGCAGTGTATTCCATTTGTAAAACGAAGCCATCAGAAATAAACAACAATTTTGATAATTTGAGAAGAAAAAAACAGTTAACACTAATTAACATACTATTGGTATGTCACCTTTCTATGCATGTATAAAGTTCATGCAGTGCATTTTGAATATCGCACACAGGAAGGCATTCAAAAGTTGGCGAACAAATGAAGACACGAAGAAAAAAAAAGACGAGGAGAAGCAAAAACTACAAATGGAATGACGGAAACACATCTAGAATATTTTTTAACAGTCCAACTTTAACATCGGAAATAACTGGAGCGATTGATCCAGAAATGTTTGACAATTACTGCAAGGATACAACTAAACAATAGACGGATTTGTATAGTTGGTTCTACATGCCAAACAAAGTTTACAAGATTTTGATACATGGATGAGAAATCGTAAAATCTGCAGTGTTGCTCATTGGAATGCTAACGGAAGAAGCACAATACCTAAGCTTGTAACAAGGATTACCTATCCTTGTTACCGATTGAGTCATTCGAGGAAATGTTCTTAGTTAGCTACAAATAATGACATTATAAATATGCTTTTTGTTTCACCGGATCTTTTTTTAAGTTCTTTAAGACAAGATCCAGCAAAATATTTGGGAGTGGCAAAAACTTTGTAGTGCTGCCTGATAAAAAAAGCATTTTCTACACATTCTATAGGTTGTTTTTTTCATTTTTTAGGCAGAGATCAGAAATAAAACTCAACCTTTTGAAAGGTTCTTCAATAACTCTCATTTGTTGTCATTTTCAATAAAAATCACTCTTTAACCTTTATTCTAAAAAAGAAATTTTTTCGGTCAAGCTCTGAGAGAAACCTTTATTTTGATTTTTTTTCTGTTTCGGTCAACCAGTGAAATTTATCACTGAGAGAAAAAAATAAATCTCATCTGCAAATTGATCATTGAGAATCTCTGTTAGTATGAATGTTTAAATTTTGTAGGCCTTACATGGAGAAATGCATTTAATTAGGCTATTTAGTCATCGGTGAATACCTACTCATGGATAATGAGCACAGTTGTAATAATCTATTTTTTGAAATGCATTTTGGCTTGCATTAATTATTAAAGAAAAACAATTAATGAATTGTGAAAATATTTTGCAGTAAAAAAAATGTTAATGTAAACTCAAAACTTTGTTGCATTGAAAAGGTTAATGCTAAATCGAAAATTTGTTGCATTAAAAAAAATGTTAGAATATTTTTTGTTAAAATCGTTTAACTACGTCCATATTAAGGGCATGATACGTGGTAATGATGGGTAGGACACGAATTTCAAATGAGTTTGTATTTGATAGGACGTAGATTCACATGAACACGATTTTTGATAGGTGTTTAAATGTCAACATCAAAATTTTGAAAAACCGAGTATGCCAATCGATTAAGATGGGGGGTATTACCTAGTGTTCCCGCCAACGCTGTGGGACCACTAGAACACATTTTATTTGACAGGTGTTAAAATATCAACCTCCAAATTTTTAAAAACCGAGTATGCATACGTTATACGCCCCTTCTAAATCGATTGGCATACTCGGTTTTTCAAAAAAAAAATTATTTTGTTTTATTGACATGTTTTTTCAATGCAAACAATTTTTCATACTGCATTCTTATTCTATTTTTTTAATGCAGAAAATTTTTGATCCGCACATTTTCACATTGCATTAAAATTTTATTTTTAATAAAAAATTCATTTTTTTCATTGAAATTTTACCAACTCTGATTATGAGTGATTTTATGCAATAAATCGTAAAAACCATTTTTGATTTATTTTCAGCGAAAAAGGTTAAAGGTTGACCTTTTCCATTTATTTTTTCGCAAAAAACTCAACCATTGAGAGATATTTCTAAGAATTAAAAATAAATCTCAACCGATAACCTAAATTTTAATTTTTTTTAAATAAATGTCAAACCAAAACCGAAATCTTTTTAATGGAATGTAGTTACTCTCAGAGAGAAACCAATTGAAAATAAAGGTTGACAGTTATTTCTGATCTCTGTTTTTAGGAAAGGATTTAATAAATAAGATTTTTGTCAAAAACGCCCTCAAAAGTGGGCGTGGTAAACATTTTTCATAATTATGTATCTTTTTCATGTTTTTTCAGAGACTTATTTCGTTTTCTAAGAAATTTGTCCAAAAAATGAAATGTTTGTCAAAAACGCCCCAAAAATTGGGTGTGGCAAAAAAATTTTACGGACGAATTATTTGAAATTATGTTATTTACAACTTTCTCCAAGAACACACCCTTCATTTTTATCAACTATGACATTAAGAAGACCATTTTTAAGTGGGCGTGTCAGTTGGTGGAAATTTACTCGCATGCTCATGATACTTTAAGCTATCCTTAACCATGGGTCTTGTGAATAAAAAAAAGTTAAAGCTAAAACTGGGATTCTTAAGTCAAAGCTAGGTTTTGTGTGATTAAAAACAAGTTTTAGCTAGAAACTAGAAGATGTCTTCTAGTAATAGCTATTTCAAAATAGCTAAAACTAGATTCATATAGCTTTAGCTTGTTTTTCCTTGAGTTTAAGCTCCAAATTTTGTGATTAATAATACCTAGCTTAGTTAAAGCTACAAAAATATCAAGATTCTTGGACCTTTAACTAGAAAGCTTTGACTAGTTCCTTTAACATGAAAACAATGGGTCTTGTGAATAAACAAATAGTTAAAGCTCAATCTCCTTGCGTTTCTTTTCGGTCCCAAAATTAATAGTTTAAGCTAAAGCTTCTAAGCCAACACATGTGAATAAACAAACGAAAGCTATAAATATTAAGCTTAAGCTAGAATTTTTTAGCTAAAGCTATTTAGCGTAATCTTTTTTTTATTCACATGAAACAAAGCTTAAGCTACTAGTAATAGCTATGACTAGCTAGCTTTAGCTTGGTCCAAAAATAGCTTAAGTTTTATTTTATTCACAAGGCCCAAGTCTAAAAATGTCATTCAAATCGGTTGGCTGGTTCAGATTTATAGGTAGATTTAAGACCGCCCCTCCATTCAACCTGAACCACTGTGCGACCCACTCCAACGCTAATTGTGTCACTGAGCGAGCTGCTTGTGGCAGTCATTTCTACCTACCTACCTATGAGCGAGCATCTACCAAACTAGAATAAAAATAAAAAGTACCTAACACTTGGGTAACTCTCAATTAAAAGCTTTTTATATTTTTTTTTTTTTTTGTGTCATGTCAATAAGCATTTTCTGAAATCTAACATCTTTAATTTGACCACCAGTAGAAAATAGTCACAAGAAATTTCTGGAACCAAATCTTTAGTTCGAAATAGTACAATTTTTGACGCATGGGTTGGATTTGCACTTAAAATTACTATATATCCGTCGGAATGTTTTTTTAACGCAAAAACAGATATTTTGGCTTTTCTCGAAGTAGACGAAAAAAAATGGAAATAGCTAGGTACCTATATCTTCAAAGCGATTAGTTTTAGAAAGAAAAGTACAGGACTTTTCTGTAGAAAACCGCATGATCATGAAGTTTTAAGACAAAATACTTTTCGATTGTGTTTATTGTTTAAAATTTATAGCTACAATGCCAAAAACCAATTTGTTCTTATATTTAATTTTGCATTACCTACTTATTATCCACACACGATTTGGTAGTGAATTTATCAGTAAGTTTTTTTATGAAAAAATAAATATTTTTGCGGTTAGAAACCTTCACTTGCATTTTTCGTGAAGTAAAAAACTACCTAAGCATTAAAAATAAAATATATGGGTGATTCTCTGTTAAAAGCTCCATTTAAGCATCCAAAATGTCCCCTACCTTAATTTAAGAAAAAAGTGATGCACGTTTAATGCTTGTTATAAATTAAACTATAACTGATATTTAAAAAGTCCGGCCAGTTGATTTTAAGCGTTTTTAAGGATTTTGTCTTGCTACGGAAATGACGCCTTTGTTATGGAAATGATGGTCTGGTACTGAAATTACATTTTCTGCTTATATAAAGCAAATAACAAATTTGTTTTTGTTAAAATTAATAAGTTGACAGGTACCTACTTAAAATCAATTAAACATAAAATTGAAATACTCGTATCTGTATATGGTTGGGTAAGGTATTTGAATCCTATGGGACACAAATCCATTTATGAAATGCATCAATTTCAATCGTGTGAAAGTAATTTGAAATAAGATAAAGGAATTTGTGGGGATGTGTCCATTTGAAGGTAACAGTTTCATACAAGGGCGTAGGCAAGATGTCGAATCAGATGGGGGGAAGGGCGAAGCAGACTTATTCAAAAACTAATAGATATAAGTATATAAATCTAGCTTAGAGATACATCCATGTAGATTTTATATAAAGGATGCATTGAAAAGAAGGCAAACTGTATGAAATACTAGCCTCCGATAAATGTTTAAAAAGCATATTTAAGCAACAAAATAAGCGGCATCGGAGGGTAAAATTTAAGATCGTACTGCTTTGATTCAAGTGCACAAACTGACACAATCAGTCGAAAAAAAAGAGTACCTGCTAAGGATATTGATTCAAAACCAACCAAGACGCCATTAATGATGGAAACTAAGAAAAACGGATAACCGATGACCAATGGACGCAAGTGGAGGTGAATCTACTGCACCAATTCTTTACCTCTACTGCCCGACGCGGTGTTGTGCCAAAATTCGGGCATTTTTCTATGCTTGGAGGATTCCAAACTTAGACTTGCAATGATCAACGCTGAAATCACTTAAAGTCAAGATATGACATGGAAGCGTTAGGAAGCGGAAAGGGTAATATTAAGTTACATTCTTACATTCTACCAACTTAAACGTTTTTAATCAGAAATAAGCTAACAGTGCAAATGACGAAGGATTGTTTCCCGTATCTTAAAAATTGGGCCTACGGAAGATAACTATATCATAATTGCATATAGTGGCAAAAAGAATATTAATCTTTTCTCCCTAACTCCCCATTGTAGCACAGAACAAAGATATCAAAATGGTGAAGTATAAAAGATCTGATCATAGACCACATATACCTACAAGATTTTGCTGTGCACGATTTTGTTTTGGATGTAAGGCCCATCATTGTCCTCAAAGTGTTTTTATTATGTACTCTAATGCAAAAAAATGGAGAATTTGTAACTAATCCATGATTTTTTAAAGGAAAAATACTCTGAAGTCATTTCCGTAACAACTCGTCATTACCGTAATTTAGAGACAGGGCACGGAAATGACGCTACGGAAATGGCGAAAATCGATGTTTTTTAACTTTTTAGACTTGAAAAAAAGAATTTATATTTTTCAAATGCAGTATGAATCATTCCACAACAAAATACCACAAAACTGTAACAAAATAATTTTGTTTTACTCTTAAGTAACAAACTTATACCCACTTACGGTAATGACGTAATTGATGGAACACGTGACGAATTCAACCACTCACTTGAAAATTACAATCGAAATTGATTTCTAATTTAATGTTTTGAATATATTTCAAAGAAAACTTGGTTGAATTTCTTCATTTAGGTTGAATTCTATAAACTGCTGGCTCTTAATTTCAATTTAAAAGCATTTACTTTTTTTTTACGGAAATGATCCAAATACCTGGAGACACATGTTTGTAAGTTTCTAAGTTAGTTGTTATAAATGAATTCATTTTATTTTAAGGACAATTATATTAAACAACAATATTTGTATGCTGGAATCTAATCAGAATTAATTTTATTTATTTAAAAGTTCTAAAAAAATCACTTTTTCTGTGCTGAAACGAGGAGGAGACACGTTACGGAAATGACGTTTAGGCCTTAAATGTTTTTTTTTTTAATTAATTACATCCAATTATTAAAATTAAAGAAGTGGGCCAGTTAGAAACATTCCTTACGCTATTATTAACTGTAAAATATTTTTAATTTTCTCATGTTTTTAACCATTTTTGGTCGGGGCCGCGAAAAGGAGCTTTTAGTGGAGAATCACCCATATCAGATAAGGTCAAATGTGCCTAACCACATTTCTGCTTCGGAAATTTCAAGAAATACCACGTATAATGTCTGTGATTTTGATATAACCACAAAGTAGTTTATGTAATTTAAAATCAAAACACCTCCCTAAGTACGTTTCTAACATCAACAAATCTGGCTCATGGCACATGTCAATTTAATTACGTTCATTCTAGGAAGGACCTTTACTTAGCTATGCAACGTTCCCGACCTTAACCATACCCACATACTGTCAATAATAACACACACACACATAGGCAAGGGGGGCATTTGCCCCCCCCCCCCCCCCTGGCTCTGGGAAATTCCATACCACTAACATATTTTTCAATTTGTTATGATGGATTTTATAAAGTACCTACCTCCTTTTTTTTCGGAGTCTATGAATTTGCCCCCCCTTGGCTCTGGACCAGATTTTCTCGAAAACGCCAAGAGCGGTGTTGATATTTTATCTATACAGAAGCTTACAAAAAGTTTGAGTTTTGTACTGGTTTTTAAGAAATAAAATTTTTTTTTGTTGAAAAATTCAATACATTATAATCTTCTAAAACTATTATTAAATTTGCTTTTTTACGATTTTTTAACACCCTTTAAAATATAAAAATGTTTCATTTTTGTGCAAAAATAACGATGCATACCATACAAAAGTCAAAAGACCGTTGAGGAAAATCTCATTTTGATAAAAAAAATCTGTCTGCTAAAATAAGTATACGGTCTACTATTAAAGATTAAATAATTTTACGCTTTACTATTATCAATTCTCGACTGAAAAGGTAAAGTATCTTAAGTCGACTTGAGATATTTCGTGTTTTTTTTTTTGAGCCTCAGTGTCATTCAGAGGACAACAGTTCTGCCTTATCGGCTTCCTTCTATTTCACTTCTTTGCTTCTTTATAGACAAAACCCATTGCATCTTATGTTCAAAAGACACAATCTCTACAGGAGGTAAAATATCTTAAGTCCACATGAAATTCTGTGGTCTGCTTAGTTTTAAAACCTTAAATAGACTTAAGATTATATTGGCTTAAGACTTTTTTATTACTCTGAAATCGTAAATCATATTAAATTGACTTTAGATACTTTCGCACGTGCAAACAGAAGCAAAAGACATCCTTAAGTCGACATAAGATATACTACTTAAAAATTTCTTTTGTCAACATAAAATGATTTTTGGAATTTAAAACTGAAATTTTTTTACCGTTTGCAAACCTACAAAGATTCGCGTAATAACAAGAACATAAGATATTTTTTAGCGTAGTTTGGTTCTAGATTTCCTATGTTCGAACGTTTTTCTATGAGTGAATGAGTTAATAGTTCAGTTCTTTTTCCATTTAGTGTTTCAGTCAGTGTTTCTGATAGTGTTGTTTTATACGCAATTGAAAAATTATGTACAAAAAAGTATGTACTTATTATTGAATCCTTTATAAATTACAAGAAAACTCTTTTATTTTAAGCTAAGTATACAGTTCCTTGAAGAAAAAAAAGCTACATGTATTTCTTATGGGAGCGCTTTTTGCGAAAAAAAAAGTTTTTTGACGTTTAAATTTTTTTTTATCAAACTGTGAACTACCCAAATAAAACAAATTTTATATTCACCACGATTTTTGTTCGTACAAAACAATGTCACTGACATTCTTTTTCCGAAAAAAAATTGCTTTTGGCATTTGTGTTTGCTCTTTCATAGATAAGCCTCATTGATATTTTTTTTTGGAAACTGTAAACTGACGACGACTAAATTTTTTTACTCAAAAGAATTGTATACTTAGCTTTAAGGATAGTTCATAAATTACTTCTTTAAAATGATTTTTTTGGACACATTGGTTTAATGTTAAGCAACTCGCGTGCTGCAGCCATTTTGCGAATGGTAAATTACAAACAAAAAATAGGAAAACAGTATATTTTTGTTATTATTTATTTGACTTTTTAAAAAATAAAAAATGAAATCAAGTTTTTCCAAGGAATTTAGAACTTGGTTTATACCCTTTTTATTAATTTACAATTTGTATTGACTTGAAAGATAAAATGTTTCTATTTTTGTAATTAATTTTTTTTTGTGAGCTAAATGTGATATTATAAATAATATAATATAATATAGTATATAATAATTTTAACTATGTATATGCCTGTAAGACCTAAGGTCTTTTAAATGCAACCTGAATTGCATAGTACTAGTTAGAAAGTATAGGAAGATAGGAAAGATTTTGGTACGGTGGTGGATTGAGATCAAGGTTTCTTTTAAAAGAAATTCCAGCCTTTGTTTTTTTTTATTATTAAAGTTTATCTCTATAGAACAAATGTAATTTTTTCATTGTAATGACTTTAAGTTTAAAAACAGAAAAACTCTCTTTTTTATCTCTTCAATTAAGCCTATACTTGAAAGGTTTTTTGGGAGGCAGCTTTAAAGTGCTTTTTTGCTCTCCTGAAAAATAATCAAAATTGACTTAAGATACTTTACCTTTTCAGTCGAGAATTACACAATTGGTTGAACGGATTTAAATGAAATTATTTATAAAAAACTTCCGTTCAAATAATATTGCATTTCAAAATTATCAAAAATTATCAAAAAATTTAAAAAATTTGATATCTCAGAATTGTATTGGTGTCTGCCCCCCCCCTGGACAAAATCCTGCGGGCGCCTATGCACACACACCTTCTGTAATCTAGTTAATATAAAACCTTAAGGTGATTTCCATAGCTCGCAACTACACATTTCTGTCTAACAAGTCTCTCAATTTCATCATCAAAATTGCACCAAAGTCCACATAATTCAAAAATTAGTCTAGTCCTGCTGAAGGCTTTTAACACTCTGTATTCCAATTATTTCATAGCTACTCTCCATTAAGAGAGACCATAAATGTTTTCTTTTGAAAGGCAAAGGCATCACATTAATGAATTATTGTACATCCTCAATGTTGTTTGATCATGAATCATTCTGATAGGATGAAGAAGTCTACATCACATTAACACATAATAATCAAATCGCACCAGCTAATTGGGAAATGGATTTGACAGCATAACAACATCGTTCTTACGTGTTCATATAGAGCTGCACATAATGGTGGCTCCATTGGTGGCTTTTCTAGCGTTGGCGTTGGCAGAAATGAACACTGAGCAAAGGTGAGCTTAACGATAATGAAGCTTTGCGTATATAAGATTCCCATATCCAACATCATAAACAATGATGACAGCAGCAGACGTAAGCCCATCATAGTCTCATGCACTTGCATCAAAAGTAAACAATCTCTTCCGCGCGCTTACTGTGAAGAAGATTTTAAAAAAATGCGAATGTACATGCTGTCATAGACTTTCAGATTAAACCTTACCACCACCACGGGCAATGTAATTAAACGCAAACGTTATTAGACCCTGATTCTTATAGTTCAACCTTTAATGTTGAAAAGTTGAATGGATTCCCTTGATGTGCAAATGTTCATGGTTAGAAAACCATACTAATGAACTAATGAAGTAATGAACTCGTTGGTTGGATATTGTGGGAACTGGGGGCCTCAAACTGTATTTTTTCCTATACCTACATCAAGTGCTGATATTAGCCGTGTTTTGTTGAGAAGTATCAACCCAGCCAGTTGAAATTTTACACGCAGTACAACAACAACCACCAGCTGCCAATAACTTTACCTTTTTTCTGCAGTCAAAGGTGACTAGCGGAGAATAGGTACAAATTGGAACTATGGAATTCTCATATAAAAAGAGCTTTTATTCAATTTGTTCCGCATCGTTTTGTTGAAAAGCTTTTGCGCAGCTGTTTATAGTTTTCAACAAAACACGGCTATTACCTCCACGTTGGTAACCGCCGAATACTGGTCTTGGCTTTATGGCATGACTTGCTGAACTCAAGTGCGAATGTGGATCAAGAAAATAATAACAGCACTTAACCCATGTCCCTACATATTAGAGGTTAGTGCGTTGGGCTAATGACCCTATGAGAGAGACGCGAGAAGCCCCGGATAACGACCCCCTCAAAAAGAAACCAGAACCGGAACGAAAATGGCCTACGATCTACGAGTATGCACCTGAAATGTAAGGACATTCTATACGCCAGGTGCTACTTAAAAATTTGAATCTGTCCTCTGGCGGTACAGCGCAAATATTGTCTCGATCCAGGAGATACGATAGGATCAGGAATAACGAAAAGAAAATATTGCGACATTTATTACAACTGTCATCAAAGACTGCACATGCTTGGATGCGGATTCATCGTGGGACGACTCAGATCGAAAGTTACCTATCGATTTTAAGCCGATTAGTAATCGCCTGGCTCTGATCCGCATCAAAAAAAAACCTTCCAAAACATCAGCCTAATATGGGCACACGCCCCTATCGATGAAGCTGAGGAGACTAACAAGTAGGAGTTTTACGACCTCTTGAACGGAGCCTACGGAGCCTGTTCGGAGTACGGTATCAAAGTCGTGATTCAATGTTAAAGTCGAGAAGGAAAATATTTTTGCCAGATTTGTTGGAAAGTACAGCTTTCACGAAACAACTTCCGACTAATCGACTTTGCTGCATATTGTAATACTAGGTTCCCCAGGCGAAGGATACACCCAGCAACCTGGCGATCTTCAGATGGTCGAACCGCCAACTAAATCGACCACGGCTAACTGGCGCAAGCCACTCATCGAACATCTTGGACGTGCGAACTTTCCGAGCTGCAAACGTGGACTCTGAGCACTTACTGTTTGTGAAAAAAGAAAAGAGCATCCGCAGCATCTCAGCTCAGGTATCTCGAGGAGTCTAGCACCGCCACCAACACCTGCCGGTTCTACAAAACAGCCAAGCAACTGGCATCTGGTTATAGAACTGGCACGCAAGCTCTTCGAAACAGCGAAGGGAACCTAGTCACCGAAGCACAGGGAATTGTAGGCGTGCTTAAGCAGCATTTCCAGCAACTGCTTAATGGGCATTATGTAGAGGAGGCAACAGAGGAACAAAGAAGCATAAGACCAGTCAATGAAGATCCAGTCCCAGTGCCCAGTACTGAAGAGGTTAAGAAAGCCATCCACAAGCTTAAGAACAACAATTCCGCCGGCTCGGATGGCTTACCTGCGGAACTCTTCAAGTATGGAAGAGATGTCCTGGTAGAGTGCATGCACCAGCTCATCAACCAAGTATGGGAGGAGGAAAGTATGCCCGACGACTGGTTAAATAGCTCCATATGCCCAATCTACAAAAAAGGCGATCCTATGTCCTGCAAGAACTAAAGAGGCATATCCCTGCTTAATGTTGCCTACAAGATCCTATCCAACGTACTATGTGAGCGTCTAAAACCTTTCTGCAACACTATGATTGGCACGTACCAGTGTGGCTTCAGGCCAGGCAGATCAACGCTAGACCAAATTTTCACATTGAGACAAATCCTGGAAAAGACCAACGAATTTCAAGTCGAGGCCCACCACCTATTCATCGACTTTAAAGCCGCATATGATAGCATAAGTCGCCAAGAGCTTCTATTGGTGATGTTGGAACTCGGGATCCAGAAAAAACTGATCCAGCTATGCCGCATGACGTTACAGAATACGCGGTGCAACGTGCAAATGGGTAACAGCTCATCCGAGTTATTTCAGACGTGTACAGGGTTCAGACAAGGAGATGCGCTATCATGTGATTTCTTCAACTTAGTCCTGGAGCAGATAGTGCGCAAGAGTGGTGTTAACATGGAAGGCACTATCTCCAACAGGTCTTCTCAACTGCTTGGCTATGCGGACGACATCGACATCATCGGCTGCTCCAAAATAGCTGTACTTGAAGCAGTCACAGCTATTGATGAACAGGCGAAACGCGTTGGTCTTGAAGTGAATGAGGACAAAACAAAGAATATGCTATCAACAAACAAAGCCTCATCTGTCCATCGCCTAGGACAAAACGTCACTGTTGGTAGCAGTAATTTCGAGGTAGTCAAGGAGTTCACCTACCTCGGAACAAACATCAAATCCACGAACGACACCTTAGTGGAAATCCGACGATGAATTACCCTAGCGAACCGCTGCTACTTCGGTTTGGCCAAACAAATGGGTTCAAAACTCCTTTCCCGAAAGACAAAGTGCACGCTATACAAAACGCTAATTTTACCAGTTCTACTCTTCGGCGCCGAGTGCTGGACGATAAGTAAAAAAGGGAAATTCATACTGGGCACTTTCGAGAGAAAGATTCTTCGGCGGATATTTGGTCCTATATGCGAAGAGGGCGATTGGAGGAGAAGATACAATCGTGAACTGTAAGAGCTGTCCCAAGATGTGAATGTAGTCTAAATAGCCAAAACACATCAACTATACTGGCTCGGCCACATCGAGAGAATGGACAACAACGCTCCAGCCAAGAAAATCTTCGAATCCCAGCTCCCAGGTTCGAGACGACCAGGAAGAAGACCGAACCTCCGCTACAGGGGCCAGGCGATTACAGACACAAAAGCGCTTGGTCTCGACGATTGGAGGGAGCTTACGAGGGACCGAAACCGATGGAAGACCGCAATATCTCAGGCAGTGACCCTCCATGGATTGGGAGCCGGATAATTAAAGCTGGCTTTACACGACCAAGCCACCCGAACCATTTGGCTCGGTTGGATTTTAGATTGGCTGGAGTTGTGATGGATTGGTGGTCGATCCAACCCACACACGATCGATTTTGGATTGGCAAAGGACTCTGTCGTGTATGGCCAGCTTAAGTTAGTAAGCAGGCAGGTACTATTATGAACTCACAACATCTCTTTTCAACCTTCCAATAATATTAGGCTTTTCGTACTGGACCCTATAGAAACACTCAGGTAGAAGGTAATAGGCAGACAATTTAATCAAACGTTAGAAACTCACAACCTTTCAAATTTTGAAGATTAGGCCTAAAAATATCTCAAAAAAAAGATAAAATCTAATGTGAACGAGAATGCAAATTCATATTTTCAAACTCACAGAAATTCCGGTATGTACTGCCTTATGTAAACTACAGCACAATGCTTGGCCTTTATGGGTTAACTCTCAAACTGACATTTGACAGAGCTTTCATTTCTACCTACAAAAATCTACATTGAAATGAAATTCTCCGATATAAGCTGTTTTTACCTTCTTTGATTACAGACTGAGGTACTGAAATATGTGCAAATTTAAACTCCAGGGAGGAAACTAGCCTATTAATAAATTGCCAAAAGAGGTACCTATGTGTCTACTTCATTCCTTTTTCCCAATTGTTGCTCAAATTGTTGATGGTCAACAAATTATAATTGCCAAACAAAATGGAAATTGTAATTTATTTGACAAAGTTCAAAGGATTTTCTTACTTCCAATTGACTTGATAGGTACTGATTTATGTCCTTTGATATTGGCTCTTTTATATTTTTGGGATCCCAGAGGACTTCGTATTCTCATAAAAGCAGTTCCTCAAAAAATTCTACCCTTTTTTGACAAGAACTGAGAATTTATATTTTGCGATTCGTTGCTCAATTATATTCTACTGGTGGTGAATATTGATAGACAAACAATAAAAATTCCCCCAGCACTTTTGTTTAAACTGTTTGCACATTTCATTTCCCATTATCGATGCTCATCGAATCCAATGCATATAATGTACCTAGGTATATAAAACTATCTCAAGCTTTTTTACTACCTGATTTTTGAAGTTCTTTTTTATTTTTCTGAAGCAAGCTAGAGAAAAGCTTTTGTTAGTTTTTATAATGTACACGACTCATTGTCGACGTCATTAAAAGGTGTTATTTAAAGCATCTGGCTTTTTGCTATTCCGTCTGTATAGAGAGTTTATTGACCCCATGACTATTTTCTAAGCACCCCATGTGTGTGGGAGAGTACAATTTACTTATTATTGGGATAGGTCATTTTCTTGCTCGATGCATCAGCTTTAAGTTTTGAGAGACTAGAGATGAGCGAAGCAAAATTTTTCAGTTGCTTCCCGCATGTGAGATGAGAATTTAAAAAAGTTTTTATAATAGCAGTTTAGCATTTATGAACGTCAGCAATATTTTACCTGTTTTTCAACAATGGGCAAAGATTGCGGTGGGAGACTGCGCGTGTTATGCAGGTTTTTTGTTGTGTTGCTAATAGAAAGTTACGTAGCTATTCTTGTTATCTCAAATTACTCTAACTTTTAATATAAATAGTAATTGTGTGGATTAATATTGATTGTTAATAAGATGTTAATTAAGACAAAAATGCATACCTAATTACTGTAGATAAATAGTAGTCGTGGGGAATCTCACATTCCAAAGATTTTTACTACAGATCGAAATTTAACTTCTTTAAATAAATTAGAACTTTACTTATCAATAGCTTCTTAGACGTTGTAAACTATGACACTTTGATAAGGAAATTGAGAATACTGGCTTTCGGAGCTTAACGTTGGAATGGATAAATAACTAGAATTCGATAGTAAAATTTGTGTCGATAGGTACCAAGAGCGTTTTTGTAACAAAACGAGTATGTTTTGATATCTAATAGTCGACAGCAAATATTGGAAGTGGATTTATAACCAAGATCTGAATATAACAGTTTACAGGTATACCTATGTAAAGGTAGTGATTACGAATACAAAAAGTCTGGTAGTTCTTTTTGCTCAGCCTTTGGGTAGGGGGTAAGGGTTATAACCACTTAAATTTATTTTTTTTTAAATGTGTACGATGCTCTGTCATTTTTCCTAAGCTCAAAATCTTCGATTATGAGGTTCCGATTAATAGAACTCAACATAACCATTTTATTTGAACTTTCATAACTTTTTTGGAGACTTTAAACTAAACAAAAGGGAGTTAACGTAGGTAACTAATCTTTTTGTTATTCACATGAATTAAAGCTTTAGCTAGGTACTAGTAATAGCATAGACTAACTAGCGTATTATATTTACCATTTAAAATTTTACTTAAGTAGCCCAGAGGTAAACAACTTCTCTGGTATTAAAATTTAAATATGATTTCTGGGATATGACCGCCACTGCTGGCTCGGACGTAGTCTAATCTGAAGGTCCAATTTTCTATGACTTTTTCCAACATTTGTGGCCGTATATCGGCAACAATGCGGCGAATGCTGTCCTCCAAGTGGTCAATCATTTCGAGCTTGTCGGCGTAGACTAGCGACTTCACATATCGCGGCGTTAAATCGCACGATCTTTTAGGCAAATTCACGGGTCCGTAACGTGAAATTATGCGGTTAACAAACGTTTCCTTCAATAAATGAGCTGTGTGACATGTTGCGCCGTCTTGTTGAAACCACAACTCCTGCACATCATGGTTGTTCAATTGATGAACGAAAAAGTCAGTAATCATGGCTCTATAGCGGTCACCATTGACTGTAACGTTCTGGCCAGCATCATTTTTTAAAGAAGTAGGTATGGACCAATTTATTATTTCACCAATCCATAAAGCCCACTAAACAGTCAGTTTTTGTGGATAAAACGGTGTTTCAACACACACTTGAGGATTATCATCATTCCAAATACGGCAGTTTTATTTATTGACGTATCCATTCAACCAAAAGTGAGCTTAATCGCTAAACAAAATTCACTTATGAAAATTGGGATCAACGGCAATCTTGTTTTGGGTCAATTTGCACAATTTGGAAACGTTGTTCAGGCGTCAGTCTATTTATGTTGAAATGCCAAACCAAACTAAAAATAAATCACTTAACAGCTGACAATATGGCCACCAGTTAAAATAGTATTGCCAACTTAAAGTTCCTTTTCTCTAAAAAGAACACCCTTTATAACTCCAGAAGAACAGATTTTGCTATCAAATTAATGAGGAAAAAATTTACGTACAAAAATTTATGAACAAAAATCCCTCCTTGACTAAGAGCCCACAGCCGATTTTGGATGTGAACGATAGCAAAAAAAGAAGTATAGGCGTCGAAAGCTCCATTAAAGACTATTAAAAAAAATCAAAGTCTTGCAGTCCACAACTGGGGCCTTTGCGAGAAACAGTGCATCGAAAAAAAAATATGAATGCAACTTCGAGGATAATCGTGTTAGCCAAAATTGGTTTTCAAACATCCCTTGAGAAGCTCCTCGGATCACATATCATGGAATCTGAGACCATTTGAGTGTATAGTTCGCTCTACCGGACCGTTTAAAAAATTCAAAATTCTAAGTGAAAAACGGTTTTTTTAAACAGTCTGGCAGGTCGAACTAAACACTCAAATGATCTCAAATCCGTGATATGGGATCCGCGGAGCTTATCTAGGGAGGGGTGAAAACCAAATTCGGCTAAGACGATTTTCCTCGAAGTTGCATTCATATTTTTTTTTCGATGCCCTGTTTCTCGCAAAGGCCCCAGTTGTGGACTGCAAGACTTTGATTTTTTTAATAGTCTTTAATGGAGCTTTCGACGCCTATACTTCTTTTTTTGCTATCGTTCACACCCAAAATCTGCTGTGGGCTCTCGGTCTATCCAGTTGTTTAGGCTGTGGGTCGAGGTACAGACAGACACACAGACGAGGGCAGAACTGTGCCACACACTTTTTTCATGTTCTTTATTATCGTGATGTCATGTTTGATTGTTACCCCCAAATTTTTTTTCACGAATCTAAAGATCACTTTTTGATGGAGTAAAATTAGTCAGGGCCTAGTGACTTACAACTCACAACCATTTCTGTGTGCGTGTTGTTGGCAGGAATTAAGGGTTTATTAAATACATGGTTTGAATAAGGATTAACATTTATTTATACAATTCGTTTTCTATACAAAGTTTTTTTCAGACTCCTTTAAGACTACTACATATTAAGTTCTCTTCTAACTGCAGTCTTTGTTTAAACGAAACAACAATCAAACACACACTCATGCTAAATACACACACTGGAGTACCTTGAAACTTGCCCGAGGCTAGTAATTATGCAAGTCTTGTTTTTATTCAAATTTACCTACTAGGAACCAACTTTACGACATGCCCCGACTTGGTCTAAGGAAAAATTCAAGGAAGTTGATTTAAAACAAAAACTGTCGGCGGGAATACGTTGTGCCGCAAAAAGGAATTTTAAGCCTTTGATCAATATTAGGTAAGTTATCCAACTGGCCAATGACCTGACCCAATCGTGACGACAACAAAGAAATTCAAACCTGCTGTGGCTTCATATTCGCATGAAAAAAGCTCACAGAGCCACAAATCATTGATTTCCAGAAGCAAATAAAACCCAAAAGACTATGTAAGGTGGTATTCAACAATAAAACTTACCTCGTGAGCCTTGGGATGTTGATGGTTACAGTTGTGATCAGCGGATGCATCCAAGTATCCGAATGAGGCTACAAAAACTATGCACACCAATAGCAATATACTCGTCGTGCCGGGTGTGGACGTGGAGCACAAAAATTGAACTTTACGTCTATGCATCATTTTGCATAGAACAACAGACACAGTTGGAACCGGGGGAGGTGCAATGCCGACAAGCAACATCAACGACATCAACTACAAAACCAGAATTTACAGCCTTCGGCCTCGCTATCGCTGTTCTCGCTGGTGCCACCACTCAGATGCATGCAGACAAACAGACACGGTCCCGCTCACTCAACAATAAAAGCAAAACAAAAAAGATAGGTACTTTATTATCTTTTCTTCGATTCGGATTTTAAATGCAAAAAATAAGTCGAGGTCTAAATGACGTGTGGTCGCAGTTGTTGGGTTGTTAATAATGGAATCGCGTAAGTTTGTCCCATTGGCATTATGCTCTTAAAAGTTGGATTCGCCCCGCCACCGATTGGATTCACCGCACACACCGACTTCAACAGACTAAACTGACTGACCGTGGCCAACAATAACAATTCAATAAAATCCACCAAATTCTCGGTCTCGACGAATGAATCTCTTGTTTCTTCGTTTCGTCACCAAAAATACAGATACGCTGTGAGATACTACCGATACCGAACCGAACAGATTGTTTATGGAATAACTTTCGGTTTCACTGTTTTCACAAAAATATGAGCAGTTATTTGCATAACTTACTCATTCACCTAATAGAATTTATGTAAATACACTTTTATCTTTCTCCGACTAGTTTTTCGTGGGCTTCCGGAAAAATTCGATAGAAATTGAAAAATCGAAGGCGGCGTACGAAGGATTTTACATTTTTTTTTCTTCAATTTTGATTTGTTTTGTTCAGAATTAAACCGATAGAGAGATTCAATTATTTTCCCATTTTCACTGAGTTGTTAGGTTTCTCTTCGATGAAATTAATTGTTCAAGTTGAATTAATTGGGGCGATTTATTTTATTGTTCCGTGAGATGTTAGTGACTTACATTTGCGGCGACGACGACGAGGACAAGTTTAGTTTGTGCGGTGTAATTTGTAAATTGTGAATCTGAGTCGTTGACAGTCGAAATCGACTAAACTAAATAGAAATACGAGCAGAAAGCAACCAATTTCAGCCACGGCACAGACACATGTGTATCTGCTCAGCAGCGCATTGCGTTTCTTGAATGGAATTACGATATACGGGAATAGGTGTGTAAACAGAGAGTGACTGGGAGAGTGTGTAGGTGGCAAACAAAACAAATACATATGCCTGGGAGTTTGACAGATGGTTTTTCACGCACACTATTTAAAACTCAACCACAGAGGCGTAGTCAGAAAAAATTACGTTGGGCACTTTCACCTCAAAATGTGAAATTCAAAAATATTATTACGTTGAATTCAAAAAATAATCTGAATTTTTTGTCGAAAGTCAGGTTTTTTTAGTTTTGTCAAATATTGCATTTATTTTTGATTTTTACATTGGAAAGAGTTAAATTATAACTTTTATTTTATTCGAAAATTAAAAATTCAGGATGAGTGAAGTCATTTCAGTAACTTAAACAAGTAAAACTTCACTTTACCAGTAAATGTTGACTAATATTTTCCGAAAACAGTCCAAAGTAGCACTCTTCCTATAAAATAATTTGTTGGGTAGTTCGAATCTTCCAGCGAAACATATATAACACTTAAAATTTAAATTTGAAATGCGGATCAGTGCTGCGCTTTATTATCTCCGGGTCTGGTCGAGGTTATCTTCTAACACGTATTTCAAAAACTACATTTGATCCAGGGCTCTAATTGCGTAAAACGATGATCGTCTAACGACGTCGTTTTGACGATTGTTT
This sequence comes from Dasysyrphus tricinctus, assembly GCA_963921185.1. Taxonomy (NCBI): domain Eukaryota; kingdom Metazoa; phylum Arthropoda; class Insecta; order Diptera; family Syrphidae; genus Dasysyrphus; species Dasysyrphus tricinctus. The sequence continues at coordinate 9,865,648 of OY992530.1, forward strand.
TGCTTCACATAATTCAAAAATACATGAATCGTTTGAACGACGTCGCACAGTGGGATGAGAAGCGATTCTAGCGCGCCAAAAGTATTCTTGGGGTAATTATATGGAATAAAGACCTAATTTTGATAAGCTTTTATAGTTTTGAGATTGTTGCACACGTTTTTAATATTTTTCCAGGGTGGTGTCAAAAATAAGGGACAAGAAAGTGGCAAAAAGAAAATTCTATCAGTGTTCGAAAAAAGAGTGTCCCTTAATGCAGGATTATTTGAGAAATGATTCTTAGGCGGTTCTAAAAAAATTGTATGAGGTGGGGGTCTGTTTCCTTTTTTTGGTGGGAGGGGCAATTTTCTAAAAAAAGATTACTTGCAATAGACAAACAAATATTAAAAAACAACAGCAACAGTTTGAATGTCATGCTATTGCTGTTTTTAAAGTTGAAAATCGATTCTCTGTTTGACTATATACATATGTAGTTGGTTTTGTAAATACTTTTTGAAAAAACTAGTTTTCAAACTTAAAATTAAAAGGAAAACCTAAAATTTTTTATTTGTTTAAACTTTTTTTTCCGAGTCACTAATACTCGTTTCGGAATCATGTTCAGATTCATTTTCGTCATTTTGGAGGAATAATAAATTGCGATCTTCCTTATTATATTCCCTTTTGTTTTTTGTTATTGCCTTTCGCATTGAGGTACTTGAAAACTTGTTTCAAACCAATCTGAGTTTTTTTTTATAAAAATACCTATAGGAAAACTTCGCAGTTTTCCATTTCTGGGATAAAGTTTTGCAGAAGTTTTGCAAAGCATTTTTAACTTTTTGAACATAATCAAAGCTCCATGCAGCCTCTGGTGGCTCCAAATATTCTTGGATCACATCATACAATTATTGCCGATTTTCGTTTTTTATAGGAGTCAGCAACTCTTGATAACGATATTTTTCCCTTAATTTTTCAAATAATATTGACTTTTTCAAAATTGAAGCCATTTCTATGGATATCCTCCTAAATATGCCGCACATAATATGACAGCTCTTTATTATTTCCTCAATTTCAACCTTTAAAATGGCAACACTTATCTGTTTATTATTTGTAACCTACATGGAACTTTTCTGCTAGCATTTGTTCACACTTTAATAGGATTTATAGTTTTTTTTAATAATCGATAATCCGGTGGATAAAATTTAATAATTTAATTAATATGTATTATTTTTAAGCAAATTTGAGTGTTTATCAAATAAAACAACCCAAAAAACGCAGAAAACACTCGTGACAACTTATTGTAACGGAATACATTACCGACCTTGAGTCACCAGTGAGAGCAGTTTGACTTTCGTGGCTATCGTTATCTCTCATTAAAAGTTAAATAAAATTGTTAGTTGGTGGTAGTTGGTAGCGATTTTTATAGCAATGTAAGTATACATATTGGACTAGCTAATGGAAGTATAGGTAAGACGTTCCATGACGTTCCGGATTTTTGGCAGACTATACAAACAAAAAACAATGATATAAAAATAGTTTAAATAAATTGATTTAAATAACAAACAACCAGTGAATTAATTTTATTGGAATTGATTGTTTATAATAATGACACTATTGGTAAACAAGAAAAAAAATCTAGCAGATATCCATCCTTAAATAGGATCAATATCGAAATTTTATAAAAGCAGTAATTTGACTTCATAATTAAGATTATTCATAACCTTCTAAGAAACGAGGAATAAAAACAAAGTGCATGAAGTTTTACAAAAACTGGCTCTCGATTTTTTCACGCCCAGGTATTGACAACATTCCCTGAAAAAATTACGCATTTTGGAGACCATTTTTTATACCACTTTTGGCGCGCTAGAATCACTTCTCATCCCACTGTGCGTTGCTTAGACGATTCAATTTTGCTTCGTGTAACTTGTGAAATTGTCAAATAGGATCGATTTAATGATTGCGACTGAACGATTGATATTTTACAATCGTTTCATACTCCTTAGTTGGATTTTTATAGTGTAAATTTAAAAACTTCAAAGATTTTTGCATCATTACTTTTTCGATATGATGGTATGCAAGGCAGTTAGCCTGATTCAAATGCAACGGTAAAAACGCATCAAGAATTTTCTTGGCTCTGGTTTGTTTGAAGTTTGTGCATCCCATGATGCACGTTTGCAATTGTTAATCGTTACACGAAAAGTGGTGCATGTTTGATACAAAACATATGTTTGATTGAATTGATGGTGCATCATTTCTGCAACGATGCGTTTACGAATTAAACCATAGATGCCGTTCTAAGAAAAAGAAGCCTCTAAAGCGAGTAGACACCTAGTACTTTCTCTGCCTACCCTATGTGATTCTTGAAAAGCAATAAATAAACAAACGAACAAGAAAGCATATCTTTGGTAAACAATATATTTATTCAAATCATTGAAACCCAATGCATACATTCACAACTTTTTAGCTCTATACTAATATTCTTTTTCGATTACACGCGGTCACGCGGAACCATCAAAACAATGTTCTTAACCAAAAGGTTGAGGTTTGATGGGTGCCCTGGGAACTAGACTGCTATTTAGAGGATTTGTCTCAATCTTGTGTAGAATTTGCAGACATCTTGTGATACGGATTCTTCTTTTTATTCCATTAGGGAAATGTTTGTCATATCTCTTCAGAACTTGCCCACGTAGGCTGAATGGAGGGTGAACCACTTTGACTGCCAGACCGTTAATCTGTCCCATCACTATGTATTTTTAAGTACGTTTTTAGTAATTTCGACTCGAATGAGAACTGCAACGGTTCATATTGAATTTAAAATTTAAAATAGTGTGACATTTTAAATTAAAACGACATCAAATAATTAATTTTCAACATATTTTGTGATGTTTATAGTTATTCTCAAACTGTAAACAGAACGACACGACTCACAGTACACATATTAAAGGTAATATCATTAGAGTTTTGATTTTTGTTTCTTCTGCGCATATATCAAAATTTGTGTCAAATGTCAGTATTTGTTGTTGTTTTTACGTGTATTTAAGTCCTCACACTCCCAGCCATTTTTATTTCTGACAATTTCAATTTTAATTTGTTGTTGTTTTTACGTGTGTTTTCTTCCTCACACTCACAGCCATTTTTTATTTTCGACTGACAACCTGCGCAGTATAATACCTTAGATTTGTGTACTGTGGACACGACTGAACGACACGATTGTGATGTTTTACGAAGTAAAATTTTGACGACGTCGTTTACTACAATCGTTTGAGCGACGATCGTTTTCAGATTTACGGGATGAGAGCCCAGGTTTCTATCGAGTTTTATTTCAATAACCAAGAAACAAGTTTTCACTCTGATTAGCGTTTTGTCAGCAGTGTAAATAAAGTAAACAGGCTTTACATGAAAAATAAGTAAACATAAGGAAAAAAGAGATGGGTAGATAGCACTCTTTTCGCACTTGCACACACCGTTTTATTTTCTCGAGGTGAACCATATGGGCTATGACTTATGAGCGATAAATAGTGGTGTGGCCCGAATGGGACGGAAAAACGACGTCAGGGCTGGGCAATAATTGGCATGTTAAATGCAGCAAAGACCATAATGGAGTCCCTTCGGGCTTAGCGAAATCAAGAAAATTTCTTTCGTTTGATTCCTCCTGATGGGCTTGCAAAAAACACACCTAATTAAACGCAGCTAGTAGCTGCATTTTACTATCTCCGGGTCTGGGACGAGGTCCTCTTTTTACAAGTGTTACAAAATAAATGAGATCCAAGTTTCTATCCAGGTTTATTTCAATAAACCAGATACAAGTTTTCACTCTGACCGGCAGATGGCTTTTTACCATTCTAAATCATACCAGTGATTTGGCAGCAGAAGCCGCGTTTTATTATCGCTCATAACCCATATAGTTCACCTCTTGAAAATGAAACGATGGGGGTTAGTGCAAAAACAGTGCTGTATATCAGTCTCTTTTTTTCTTATGTTTATTCATTTTTCATTTAAAGCCTGTCTCTTTTCCTCTATATTCCTAACACTGCTGACAGACCGTTGACATCATTCACAATGGTAAATAGCCTTCTGCCGTACAGAGTGAACACCTAGGTCTGTTCGCGTACTCACACAAAACAGCCAAATACTACCCAAATCTAACAAATTTAGCCCAAAGCTGTTCGCGAATGCAAAAAATGTGTAGCTTTTGACAGAAGAGAACTCCCAAAAGAGAGTAAAAAATTTCCCCTGCCTGACGGTTTTTGCCAAATTCTGCCCAAGGAATTTGTTTGGGCAAAAATGGTAAGTGCTGTGTTCTGTGAGTTGAGAACAACAACAAAAAAACAAAATGGCTGTTGTTTACTTTTAGTTTTGTTTTTTTTTTTTGGTAAAAGTGTTTGTTTTTTCTTTTTCTCTTTCTTTTCTGTTCAATTTTTGTATTTAATAATAATATTGATCTATTTTAAAATCAGAAAATGTTGTTTAATGTGAATTTCTTGTTCTTATTTATTGGGAAGTGCTTTTTGGTTAAAAAACTTATATTCGATAACAAAACAACTGTTTTTTAATAATAAAGAAATTTTGTTTTAAAGTGTATTTAATTTGTTTTTATTTTTTCTGGAATACTAAGTGTGTGATTAATAAAATTATACAAAAAATACCAAATTTTCTTAAGAATATAAAATAAAAATTGAAATTCCAATGCTGTGGGTTTGTTTTCTTGATTTCTTAGGAGGTTTTTTATTTACTTTTTGTTGACGTTTAAAAAGTGGTAGAAATTTTGGTCCTATGCGTTCGTGTACTTTTGCACAGTTTTACTTCTCTCTGAGAGAATTGCATCTCTACTCCTCAAAGTTGGACAGACTGCCCAGTTTAGCCCAGAAAGTACACTAACAAACCTCCTGTATCTGGATTATTGAAATTAACCTTGATAGAAACCTAGATCCCATGTTGTTTTTGTAATACATACATGTTAAAAGATAACTTCGACCCAGACCCAGAGATAATAAATTGCAGCTAGTGTTAGGAAAAGTAACAGACCTTATGATAAAATAAGTTTACATAAGCAAAAAAAGAGATAGGGATACATATACACATTTTTTGCATTTTTTTAGAACCAAAAATAACACACAATTTTGTTTAGCGAGATCGAGAAATTAAATGAGTGGGCGTGGCCGGAGGCAAATTTGAATAAAATATTGTTTTAAATTATTAGCTCCCTAATTCAAAGTGACTTTGAAAATTTCTTCTAAATCGTTTGAGCCATTTGGAAGAAGTGGGCATGGCATTGGACATAATTTATAAATAAAAAATTTTAAATTATTATATTCCTTGTGTGAATAAACTCTTGAAATTCCATCAGAAGCACACGAGACTTTTCTGAGAAATCAGTAAATTATAAAAGTGGGCAGATTTTTTTGAACTTCTTTTTTTTCCATTCTCATAAGAAGATACTCTGAAAATATCATCTTAATAAATGTATTCCTCTTTTAAACTGCGAATTTGAAGTTTTTGACTTTATTGGTACTGAAGTCAGAGGGGGTTTGAAAATCACCTGAGTTTGTTCCTGTAAAAAGGGTGTAGTGCCACGTACCCGTGTTCTTTGATATTGCTGTAGATATTTCTCAAAAAATTACGTCTTCATTATTTGCATATGAATTGAGAAACTACATACATTACACAGCTCAACAAAATAAAAAATTATTTTTGTGCCTGGGTTCATTTCATGATTTTTTTATTCATCATGCTCCAAAATTATGGAAAAATACCCACACCCCCCCCCCCCAAAGTTTGCTTTTGTAGAGTTGGTAGTCAAAATACCGTTACCATAGTTTTCATAGAAATAATAAATGTTTGCTTTAATATATTCTTTAAAAGAGGAGAGAGGAGGGGAATTGTTACGCCCATTTGGTATCTCTGAAGTATATTTGTGTCAGCAACTACACACATTTTTATTTTAATATTTAAGGACGTCAAAATGTTATTAAGAATGTGTCGAAGTGATGCTATTGCATTTTGCTATATATGTGGTTATTTTATCAAAATTCACACTATTATCATTTTTGAAAATATGTTAAAAAACTCAAAATGCATGCAGGATGTCTCTAAGATCGAATATTCTGCACGGTCATTTAGAAAAAAATTTAAGAACTTCATTGCGAGCATACTCAGAAGAAAAAGGAAAACGTTTTAACTAGGACTTTATGGACTTCGAGAGTAATCGTCATTACTAAGGTCAATAAAATGAAACCATGATGGGAAATTATTCTATAGATTTAATTTCAGAACAGCACATTCCAAAATCAGTGTGTTTGTTGATAAAAATTACCGTTTTAATGTTTGGTACCAAACACTAAACAAAAAAATGAAGAAAAAAAGGAGTTTTTGTTACTTTCAATTTTGTCAAAAATTAAATTGCATAAAACCATCTAGTTTTTAAACTTTCACTTTAGATTGGTGAATGCATTGAATATTGAAACGAGAAGAATAACTATTTACGTAAAATTAAGAAAATTTTAGGTCTGATCCTTTACTTTGGGTTTCTGTGATTTTTAGTCCAAACTTGTGTCAAAAAAATTTTTTTATATGAACTTTGACACAAGTTTGGACTAAAATGCGCAGAAATGCACAGAAAATCACAGAAATTCAAAGTAAAGGAACAGACCTTTTAATTTAAACAAAAAATAATATTATTGATTTTTTGTGTTCAAAATTCTGAGTTTGAGAATTAATTAAAAAAAACTATTCATGGAAATGACTTAATTTAAAAACGAAATTAAAGAATGATGTATTAGCATTAAGAAAATATATACCATGATATTTTTGGTGCTGCCGTTGTTTTTAAATATTTTTTTTTCTAGTTTAAGTAACTTTTTAAAGAAAATTACCCCTCCTGCCTAAACAGGGGCACATAGACACCCCTTCTCATGTTTCTTTTTTTTTGTTTAGAACCAGCCTACACGCTGTAGCGTTTTGGTGTATCTTAGTCTTTTATGTTAGAATATCTATATTAATTGATTCTAACATATCACATTTTCATGAATTTTCAAATAATGTGCTCCTGGCTACAAAAGCACATTTTTTCAAACAAGACAATTTTTTATTTAATAAGTAATATGTAAGGAATAAGAATATTATATGCAGAACCCAGGCACAAAATTTGTGTTGACCAGTGTTATATGTATAAATAATTCTTTTTTAATTGATATACATACTTAACTTTTCATACTCTACTCAAATAAATTTTCGAAACTAAATTTATCATCTAGTTTAAGCGATTAATTTCTGATTTGTTTTATACGACATGCGATTCCTTAACAAATAAGAGTCATGGTACCCTTTTAAAATTTCAATACTACTTCCCTCAGCTGACATGCCATGGATTCATGTGTGAGTCGTTTGTTCTGCTCTACTTTTATTTGTAATTATACTTATCTATACTATACATGTTTCGCTCTCCCTCTCGTTGCGTAGCTGAGATGTGTGTGTGCGATGTGTAGCCTGAGAAGAGAAGTATGGTGTGTATAGAAATGTCAAAGTGACAGTGGTAAGGAAATATACAGAAGATATATGTCGATAAGAAATTCACCATATTGATGATGATAACACAGTTTGTATTTACAATGCAGTGTAGTTCGAAACCACCTTATCCAATTTTTGTTTACATCCGGTTAGTAATTTTAAATTTATTAATCAAATTAACTTTTTTGTTGTTGGAAAATAAATCTTGATCTTTCTGATAATCGTTAACTTGGTAAAGTAACAAAATAAATTACAAAAAAAGAGACAATTTGAAGATAAATATTACTGAAAAAATTAAAAAGTTACAAAATTCAAACCAAGAGAAATCTACCTTATCCATATAATGGTGAGTATAATAGCCGTTAAAGTTTAATACCTATGTAGGTAGAAAAATGAATAAATAAAATCAATTTAATTCAGTTTTCAAACGTATTTAACGGCAGTTTATTGAAAAATAAAGATGAATTATATAAAAAATAAAACTTGAGCCTGTACAATCTTTTAGGCTCAATGGATGGACATAAAATTCAGTTTATACAAAAAAGGTGAATCTCGTGAAAGTATGGTTTCACTGATGTTGGCATATCAAACACTTGAGTTATTGAAAGTTTGTTCGTCGAAAATGATTATTTAGAGGTCCTTCATCTGAATATCCAGCTATTTCCTGTGGAACAATACCAGATTCTTCTACTGATGAACATGGCCGGCACATGCATTCGAGAGGAGCTTTTGTAAGAACCTAGAAAATTTTAAATGAAAAATTTAAATTTGTTATTTACATATGTATATATGTATGTATGTATTGTATATGTATAACATTATACATGAACATTTGAAGTGAAACTAACCTTTTTAAATTTTCTTTCTCCGTTTTTAGCCTTGGGACAGAATAGTGAAACTGCTGCTTCACGTTCACCAGACTCTTGACAGCACATGCACGACCGTTCCATCTGCCAAATTTTACTTCCGGAAACCTTTCATATTTAAAGTTTAATTAAAAAAAACTTAATAATAAACTTAAAACTTTTACTTGCAGATAACTGGCACAGCGGCCAACACAAGCAAATGATGGTATTGGCTTTGGAACACAACCTGGATATTGTAAGACGTGTATAACAGGTGTTACTTGACAGTCATCACCGATATGTGATACTTCTGCAAATGGAAAGCATAATGATGTATGAAAAGTATAAGGAATAAACTTATCTACGGAAGGGATTTTGTATAATTTTATATAAAAATAAATCAAAAGTAAAGGTAAAACTATAATTATTGTCGGAGGGGCCATCGCTTAGGTTTGGTTGAAGAAAAACAAGCATATCTGAGGCACAATTATTGTGAATTATTACATTTCGTCTAGTTTCTCTCACTTTTGCTTCCGTTTAGCAAGAAGTTTAAAAATCTTTATCTCTTAACACACAGAATGATGCTTTTTAAATAATTATTTACTTTGCAAAGCGATTTACTTAAAGAAAAACAATTTCTTCACTAATTTTACAAACATTAAAAAGAAGTGGAAAAACTTGGCATTTGACTGGGTGTAGCACGACAGCCTTATTTTCAAAATGATTTCTTTTAATTTTCCAACTAGCTCAATAAAAATAATTAACGATTTCTTATCAAACCAGATTCTTCAAAGTCAAAATGGGATCGAATTTTTAAGACGCAATTCAAATCTTCACCGGGATCCACCAAGGTTCTTTCTTTGGGCCCTTTCTATATAACATCTTTCTCCATGACTAACCCTCTTCACTCGGAACTTATCAAAGCATTCAATACGCAGACGACACCATAATTTTTGCATCTAACGAAAGACCTCATGATGCACTTAATTCTATCAAGAGTCACATCGAGCAACTAGTAAACAATTTTAATTACTATGGGGTGTATCAATCAACAACAAAAAAAGCGAACTACATAATTTGATTCAGAAACGCTTCCCCTCGTAGTCACCATTTAGCAGTCAGAGAATGTAAACAGCTCAATCTATCCATCAACGGTAATACTATTTCTCTAAAAAAACAGATAATGTGTCTAGGCATTAATTTACATGAGAGGCTAAGAGTAAACCCTCACGCTCGTCCAGCTCTTAATAAAAGCAAAGCTGATGCGGCTCAGCTTGAATTCCTATTCAGACCTTTTTTATAGCGAAAAATGTTAAGCTTCTACTAAATAAAACTCTTGTGTCTTGTCAGACCTGTATTCTCATACGGCTCCATTTCGTGATTTAAAATATCTCCAACCGTAGCTAAAGAACTCCAAATCTTCGAAAGATACATTTCAAGATCCTGTATAAACAAACATAGAAGACCAGGCGGCAAATGGTAGGTATAGAAATGCTTTAATATATGAAGAATCAAAGACTAAACCTTTACTATCTTATCTCTTTGACCTAGCTACGAAACGAATACGATCGTTGGGTTTCCGTGGATAAGAAATATATTTTCTAATAATATTGACCATACTATTGAAGATAGATATTATTCATCTCTAATCAGCCTAGTAACTACTACTACTGGCGACTAGGATCAAGTTATCTATTAAGCCTAGTACATACTTGTGAATTATGTCGTGAGTCCATACAAAATTTGCATTTTTCTTCACCCGTGAACGTGTTCGTGAAGCTGTGTGGAGAGTTTTTGTACACGAGCAATTCCCGTGCAAAATATACGGGAACTCTTGGCGAACACTTGACAGTTCGATTAAAAAAGAAAAATGCCAAACGTCAAACGTTCACAACACATTCACAAGTCTGTACCAGTGAGCAATGTCAAAAAATAACTTTCTCCACTGGTGATTGTTCACTTCACGAGGAAGTATGTTCTAGGCTTTACGATTTTCTATTTTAGTGACATTTCAGTCTATTACGCTGAAGTGAAACGAACATTTTCTGGGTCTCCAACACGAGTACGAAAACATAAACGAAAAGATTGCGGAGTAGAAAATGGAGAGTTGTATCAGATGTCAAAAAAAATTAAAAAAAAAGGGTAAAAAGTCAATTTTTTTCTCGTCTGATATGAATTCTTTGTTTTGTTTTTGTTTTCGTATCGTTCTTTGTGGTTCTAAGGGTTTCAATTAATAGTGTGGTCTGTGTTCTTTTCCGTCTTAAAGCAGAATCAAATCGTTTTCGAAGGACAGTCTTCAATTTCCATTTTCGCCTGAAATAATAGGCATTTTCCTTTGGAGGTGGCGAAGTACTTGCAAGTACTTTGCTAGCTTTTTTCAATGGAACACATCAAACTGCTTTTCCATGTAAAATGTATCTACTCGCACATGAGAGCATGTGCAGTTGGTAGTACTAGATTAGGGGTTTCTTTTCCAGGCATAAGTACTTTGCTACCTCCGAAGGAAAACGGCTAATGTTATATTAATAATTGTGAACGAAAAATAGTTGGAGACTTGGATCTAGTATACAGTATACATATTAAAGGTCACGGTACACAAATCGAAGGTATTATACTAGGCACGTTGTCAAAATTGAGTGTCGGAAATAAAAATTGGCTGTAAACTGTATGAGGAAGTAAATATACGTAAAAACAATAACAATTTAGAATTGAGATTGACAGAAATAAAAAATGGCTGCAAACCTTTTGTAGTGGTGAAGTACCTACTTCCTAGAACTATGCTAGCCATCTACAAAAGAATGCACAATAAACTAACATTTTAAGATTGGAATCCTTACGTCTAAAGTGATAGGTATCGTTTTGATGGAACAGTGAGATGAAAAATTTCCAATCCAAATTAAAAGGTCGTCTTTTTTCTTGAGCAGAGTTTTTGCTAAATTTTGATATATAAAGCGTAGTTCGAAATTAAAAAAAATCTTTCCATTTAATCTAAACTAAAGCGGACCATTCACGTTAAGACTGTCACACAGGCTGTCGATCGGACTCTTGCAACGACTGTCGAAAGTACGCACACACGTTACGAACCAGTTTTACGAACAGTGTGTCAAAAAATTCCTTCAATTTGTTTTTTATTTATTTCGTCTCCTAGAAACAAAATAAAAACTATGAAGATTATTCCTAGACCATTCGGTCGTATAGTGAATGGCAGTTTTTGAGACAGTTCTTGCGACCGAACTACTCAGTCTACGAATAATCTTCATAGTTCTTATTTTGTTTCTAGGAGACGGAATAAAAAAAAAAACAAATTGAAGGAATTTTTTGACACACTGTTCGTAAAACTGGTTCGCAACGTGTGTGCGTACTTTCGACAGTCGTTGCAACAGCCCGATCGACAGCCTGTGTGAGAGTCTTAACGTGAATGGCCCGCTTAATTTGTCAATCCGAAATTCAACATAAAACAAACCCCACAAAATGATGATTTTGACGTCTGTGAATTGAATATTGAAGAGAGACCTATGAATTGCTATTTGGTAAAGAACTGTCTCGTGAAATGATAAATGTATAAGTTCCACAAGTTTTTCGACGCGAATCCATTGACGGTGTTCACATTTGATTAAAAAACTGGATTTTTTTTTTTATTTCCGGAATTCATATTTCGCTCTCACTCCTTCATTGAAGTGAGATGTAAAAACTGAAACGTCAAAAAATCCAGTTTTCAGTTCAATGTGAACACCGTAATTGAAAAGTCTAGGATGGTATTCAGCCAAACTTTAAGGACGGTTCACACTATGCCGATCAACATTGTTGGTTAATATTGTCGATCAACATGCTAGTGTGTACCTGAAAAACTTTCATAGCAAACATTTGTGGGGTTGGAATTTTCTGATCGATGCGTCAAGATACAACCGAAGGGTTCTGGGTTCGAGTCCTGGTGGTAACCAACTTTTTTTTTATTTTTTCTTGTGAACAATAAAGTTAAAACGATATTATTAACATTAAATACTTATTCACAACAAATATTGCATTTTTCATCTAGTAAAAATGTGAATAATAACGCACAAAACAAATAAATTATGTTCATGAAATTAAAACCCTACAAATGTTTTTAATAAAATGAAATTTGTTGAACAGCTTTGTCGATTGCTATCCATTTTAATCGGGTTACGTTCGGGTCAGCAAATGTTGATTGGTTTTGTCGATCAACACGTCTACACTTACTCAACACTGTTGATCAACGATGTTGATCTACACAATTCGACATAATGTGGACGCGGCTTTACGTAAGACGACTCATTTTGACGTCTGTCATTTTTATCTCACTCTCATCTCTTGGAAAGAGAGAGCCAAGTGAGACAGAAGTTTTTTCATGACACACAAAGTTACATCCAAATAAAGAACAGTTAAGTGTGTAACGTTTAAACTCTTTAACAGGTTCATTAAACACACCTTATCAAAGCTTTTTTTAAAGGACCTTAAACTACCTTGTGCATGGGTACTGTGAACTATACAGGTTTCCCATAATTGAAATAATAAATTAAAATCGCTTACCATTTTCGGAAGGTAAGCTAATAGTTGAATCCGCATTAACCATTCGAACAAAAGGATTCCCACTAATATAAACACAAATTAATAGAAAAACCTTGATAGAATATTGTGTGGCACCACTTATCACTTGACACGAATTCATATTTTCCTTTAACTTCAATCACAAAAAAATCTACTCACAGCACTTCCGATCGACCGGACTAGAAAATACCTTGTAAGGACTAAACGCACATGGCACCGTCATTTATATGTCACAAGCTCGCAGTGGTACAATATAATTCGTTTGAACATTTTTCTCAAGCCCGCCTATTGCTCACTTTTTTGTGGTGTTATGATGTACTTTGCTTAAGAGTATATATGTACCTATACTCTATCATAATTGCGTACACCAAAATCACATTAGTCAAATGGGCGGTACACCACCCGTTCGCCATAGGATTTTGTCTTAATCATGTTGGAATTTATAGCCTTTTTTGCACTCGTTGAAAACCCTCTGGGCTTGTAGGGTGGTCTTTTTTGGATTGAAAGTTATAAGCTGTGATGTGTTGGCCTTGTTTTTTTTTCTTTTTGAAACAAAAAACATGACTGTGAGTGACTAATACTGACACAAATAAATTTATAAAATTTGTCATTATGATACCCCTCCATTCAAAGATGGTGTTGATGGTGCTTAATATTTAAGTTAAGTTAAAGTAAGAACCGGAAGTTGAGGTATTATTATAGGTATGAAGATGGCGAATCATCTTTTGGTTTCGCCAAAAACATCATGGGGCACTTAATTCAAGATTGTCCAGGCTACTATTATCCTTTTTTGAATTCGGAGGTTTGAAACATAGGGAATAAAAGTAAAAACTTGAAACTGACTTTAAGAACGTGTGTTGTGCCCTCGACACAGGGTTCAACCTTCTAGCCTTAATTTCTTGCAGGTTGTGATGGACTATCTTAGATTGGGAGCTGATCTATGAAACCATAGCAGGCCCAAGAAGAAATGTAATTACTTCTGGAGCAGCACACCAAGGTTCGATCTTAGGTCCAGATCTTTAAACAGATCTTACGATAACATCCTCTTCATGGATATGCCCGAAGACCACTTCCTGGTAGGATGCGCTGATGCAATCGCCGGGAGTGTGAACGCAAAGGACACCGAAAGCGCGCAATCAAAGTTAAATCAGGTCATGCGACGAGCAAACTCCTGGTTGGATGACCTCGGTCTTAGCTTGGCAACCTACTGACGAATAGAGGATTCCTACGCAAATCGACTTCCACATCGACTTAGAAGTCATACGAAGCTAGGATGCGTTAAAATATCTGGGTTGAACCTAGACACCAAACTAACCTTCTGGCAACAGAGAAATGAAGCAGCGGAACGAGCTTCAAAAGTGACTACTTCGCTGAGTAGGCTGATTGTAAAATGAAGGTGGACGACAGCGAGTCAACGCAGACTGATGATGCCGATAACCCATTATATTCTCCTATGAAGAAGTGGGATATGGGCAGATACATTTGGACAAGAGAAGTATCGTAGAGCTCTACGTGTAGCAAGCTCTTATCGAATGGTGTCGGAAACATCCGTCCTTGTAGTCACTGGAGTAAATCTCATCGATCTCCTAGTGGCAGAAAGGAAGTACGCCTACGACTCAAAGGCAGAAGTCGGAGTGGAAGAGGCTACCGATGAGGCAAAGAAGCTCACGAAGCAGAAGTTGTTAGACCGTTGGAGCCTAGAAAGTAGAGGTATGTAGATGGACAGCGAGGCTGATCAGAAACGTGGCTGATTGGATTGGACGGAAACACTTCGTCACCCAGTTATTCATCGGACAGGCCTTCTTCCACAAGATCGGCAAAACAAATAGTCCAGCCTGCCAGTACGGGGACTCTCCAATAGAGAATGTGGAGCATGTTTTCTTTGCCTGCAACAGGTGGGAACCTTATAGATGAAATCTGGAGGAAAGCATCCAGACAACATAGTAAAAAAGATGCTAGCCAGTGAGCAAAACTGGAGTCTGCTTCTGCGCACAACAAATTCTCAGAAGGAAAATAAGAGAAGAAGACGAATATCGCGAAACAGAGTGATTATTCCGAAAGGGTATATGATTACAGCCCCCCTGAAGTAATGCAAAGAGCAGTCCCGAGGGATGGGAGTGGGTCAGAAACTGAGGGGTGAAAGAAGTTTTAGTCTCGTATGCCTTGTAGAAAGGTGAATCGGACACACGGGGATGGTCAACGCCAAAAAGACATTCATAAAGCATTTCTTCGCCACCCAAAGGAAAAAAAAAATAGTTTAATAACTCAACGACAATGGCAAACGTTTGGTCGATTTCTGTAACGCCAACTGTCTTTTAATAGGAGGGACCATGTTTAAGCACAAGACGTTCCAAACAGTCAGTTGAGTGTCAATGAACAGACAAGCAACTTGTTCCAACCAAATTGATCACTTCAGGATCAGTCAGCGATTTAAAATCAGTTTCCAAAACGTTCGAAATAGAAGAGGTGCAGAAATGGAAATAGCCGGGACCACCGTCTGATTGTTGCTACCATAAGATTACGCGCAACTACAGTTCGTAGCTCTCAAGAAAACACCTGAATAAAGATTCCGCAGTCCGCCAACAACCAGGGGACCACCTTTCACAAGGATTGATAGCAATCAGAAGCATGGAATCCACCTCCATCGAAAACCGTTGGTGTGCTGTTGTATATCCGGTGATGAAAGTATAGTTATGGTCGGTAGCAAGGAAGAAACAGTGCTTAGCTTTCAGAAGAAAGAAAACAGCTGAAAGCTGACATTGCAGCTACTCCAGTAGCCGGGAGGAACGATCTAGAGTCTGCTTATCGCATGAAGATAAGTGAAGTTCACCGTAGCGTGTTACGTGATAAGTGTAACTATATCAACGAATTGGCAAAAAAAGCTTAAGATGCCGCGAGTAGGTGTGAAAGTAACTCCCCTTTCACACGAGGAAACTGAGTTGCCAGCAACTTTCAGTTCCATGGTGAGAAGGGCAGGGGGAAAGAGGGATGAACAAAATCTCCCCGGTCGAGGATTTGAATAGATTTTTTGACATTTTCTTTCATATTTTAAAAATTGCCTGGAGATTTGTTTCCTCGTGTGAAAGTTACAAGAGATTTTTAAAGAGATTAAAAGAAAACGTAAAAGAAAATCACCAGCAACTTGTTTCTTCGTGTGAAAGCGGAGTTAGGAGTAAAACCATCTACAGAATTGCCAAAGAGCTTACAGTTCGAAGCTCGAAACAACACGTGGTAAAAGACATAGACGGATCACTGCTAGTTTTGGATCAGGACCAGCTCAAAAAGTGAAAAGAGTACTTTCTGCTGTTTTAAACCACGTTTTTACCAGTGAAATCAATCCAACACCCAATGACCCGTCCATAGTAACGAATTACTGTATATATTTTCCCCCAGTAAAGAAGAAATCTTAACCGCAATCAGAGCACTGAAGAAGAACAACAAAGCGGTTGGACTTGACGGTATTTCTGTAAAGCTCTTATGACAACAATTTCGAATTAGCTCCTGTATCCGCTCATTGAGAGAGTTTGGGAAACAGGGAGTTTTGGTGGGGAGTGGAATAAAAGAAGAATGATTGCTCCCAGAGAAAGGAGACTTAACGCAGTGCGAAAACTGGAGATGAATTTACATGCTGTCTACTGTAGCCAAAGTTATACCGAAAATTGTCCTGGAGCGAATAAAAGACCACCTTAAAGACACGCTTGACGCTGAGCAAGAAAGATTCCGCACTGGATCTTCCTGTGTGGACCACGTTCGTGCCGGATTCAAGCATCCCAGATAAATTGGTTGCTATTGGATGTGTTTTTTTCCTTGTCCGAATGGGCTTGGACGAAAAAAACGACGTCGGGGCTAAGCAATTTACATGTTAAAAGCAATAACAACTAAGCACCTTCGGGCTTAGCTAATCCCAGATAATTTTCGGGGCTTAACTTAAGCCCAGATAAAAACTCTATTACCGACACGAATTTCATACAAATGCTCTCGATAATTTGTATGGAAACTCCATTTTTTGTCTGTAATGGCGTTGCTAAGCCCCGTTGTCTTTATTTTCGTCCGATTCCCCCGGGCTTGCAAAAAAACACCTAAATTTGTGACAGATCCAAATGTCGCGTTTTACATATAAAGGAAAGTTGTCAGAGAAGTTTGAAATTCAAAGTTTGAAAGACTTTAATGTTTTTTTTTTTTGATTTTTAACTTTAATGTTTCTTAGAAAAAAAGTTTTGTTTATTTTTTTTTAAATACAAAACTACTTCTATGTAGTTACACTACACATACATTAAATTAATCTACATTTTAATTTTAATTTCTATAAAAAAGATATCTACAAATTCAGACTTATTTATTTATCTTAGCATGAAAGACATAAAAGCCACCAAAGCAACGGTCAACGAGCTTATGCATATGCTTGTGGCACTATTTTTAAAGTCTTTTAAATATTTAACCACAGGGGCCATACTCTTCTCAGACCACTCAAGGTTCTCCTTCACAGTGTCAGCAGCCTTTGTTAAAGTCTTTTGCGAGCTTCCAAATTTAGAGCCACTCTTAGCAATGAATGCATCGAGTTTATCTTGTTGTTCTTTTGTGGTAAAGCGTGATGCTATGTTTGAAATCTCAGTTGCCACTGCTGAATAGGAACCCATGCTGTAAACACAAATAATTTTATAAATTCAGATCACATGCATTCACGAATGACAAGAACTTACGCTTTTTGTAACTCCTCAAAGTTTTCAGTCACAAGTTCAAAAACTGGCGAAACATTCTCAGCATTTTCGGTGTAGAGTGTCGATAGTGCTGAAGACTTGTCCTGGCGACGAATGTCATTACTTAGAATAATCTTGAAGTAGCGTTCCACAAGTTTTTTCTCACGAACACAGCCCAAATTATTAATAATTAAGACTTGTTCTGTTGGAACTTGTTCAGCCTTTAACCTTTGATACAGTTTCTCAAAGTCAGATTCAGTACCATCACGCATGGCTGTACAATAAACTGCCCCACGAATATTGACCGGAACAGGTTCAGTGTCCATTTTTCGGAATAATTTCAATGATTCAGCGATACAATCGCCATGGCCGTATTTGCAGTTCCAGGAAATAACCTTGCTGCGGGCATAGATATCCAGAGTTTTGTCTTTCTCACTCTCTACAAAGCCAAGTGCAGTGTAAGCTTTCTTAGAAATTGTGATGATATAGTAGGCAAAATTCTCCTTGTCCAAACCGAGACGAATGGCCAAAAAGTCAAAGCCATTAAATGCTGCTGTCCATGGGAGGTAGTTGGTTTCAGTTTTCAAGTAGTTGAGGCACATCAATGAGAGCTCGTACTGCAATTGGCCTGCACGAGAAAGAGCAAGCAGATCGTCAACAAACTGAGCGCGATTGAGTTCATGGATGCCATCCCAATTTTCAGAACTCAAGGCATGATGAATTTGATGCCAGGCTGGAGTGCTATAGTTAACACGATAGTAACCGGTTTCTTGGATATTGGCCATAACCCATTTTATAGGTTCCTTGAAATTCACTGTCACTTTTTCATTCTTAGCTTCCAGGTATAGATCTGGAGTGGTTGTATTGAAATCTTTCTCCAAGCTTGTCGTATAAGTAAACGGAACAGTGTATAAGAGACTTGAATTACTACCATCTTGTGGATTGAGCAGAAAACGCTTCTGTTCGATTTTCATGCTCTTGGAATCTTCAGCAACTTCAATATGAATAACTGGATAGCCAACTTGTTCAGTGAAATTTGTTAAAACTCCATCGGCGTATTTTTCAGTTGCTTCGGGCCATTTAGCTTTCCAATGATCGAAGATATTCTTTGGAACCGTATTGGAGTATTTGCTGCAAAAATTATTTTTAAAAACTACTTCCGCTAGAAACTACTACTCTAAACTTACTATGCTTTTAGGTATTCCTGAAGAGATTTCTGGAAGTTTTCCTCCCCAATAGCGTGTCTAATCATCCGAATGACCGAACCACCTTTGTTGTAAGAAATACTATTGAACATTCGCGAGAGATCCTCTGGAGAAGCTGCAGTAATGTCACTCATAGGATTGGTGTTATTTGTTGAATCCATTCTGAAGACACTATGAATCTGATCGACAACAAATTGCTTGTCCATTTCCAATTCTGGATGAACCTTTTTAAACAGAACAAAAGAAATACACAATTTAGAAAATAAACTCGTAGTTTTTCTGAAGTCTTCTGGATTTTCGACTTACTTCAGCTGTCATAAAGTATTGGAAATAACGAGCGAAACCTTCATTGAGCCAAGTGTAACTCCACCATTCACAAGTTACCAAATCTCCAAACCACATATGAGCTTGTTCGTGAGAAATGACCCCAGCAATAGACTGTTTAGCCGAAAGAGTAGTTGATCCTTCGTCATAGAGCAAAGCACGTTCCCTATAGGTAGGTATTTTTATTTATAATTTTTGATATAGTCTAGAAATTCTTTCGGCTAACCTGTATGTAAGAAGACCCCAGTTTTCCATTGCTCCAGCTGAGAAATCAGGAATAGCTGCTAAATGCATTTTGTCCACACCGTTTTCGTAGAAGGGCAGTTTTGTGTATTTATCGTATTCGGCTAAAAGCTTACGCCCCACCTCGGAAGCATATTCGGTTTGGCTGTAGTATTCGGGGCGTGCAACAACATAAAATTCACCATCAACATCGTTACGTTCATTGAAATCGGATACAAGGAAAGCCAAGATATAGGTGGACATGGGAGGTGTGGTTTCAAAGACATCCTTAAAGTAGTTTTTGCTAAAAAAAAAAAAATAAACAGGATAAGCAATGTAAGACCTTGGGTAGTTCAATTCAGAGCAGCTCAGAAGAAACTTCTGAAACTTTAATCGCCAGTTTCACAGTTTCGTTTAAACCTTGAACTGAGTTCAATTTGCTCTGAAGTTTAAACCAAAATTGGAGTTTAAACTTCCACTGTGAAATTGGGGAAGTAACTTACTCTATACGTTGGGATGATATCAAACGGGTGTTACTGACTGTCTTGAAGCTCTTAAAACGAGTTATTGCCACGTCAAAAGTTGCTTTGAATTTTGGTTCATCGAAACTGGGAAAGGCACGACGAGCATGATTCGTTTGGAATTGTGTTGATCCCAACCATCTGAAGGAAAATATAATTATTATTATAAAAACTCAAAAAATTAATATTTAAAAATATTAAATTTTACCTTGTGACATTTTTACTATCGACGTATGAGCTTTTGTAGAAACCATGCATATCATCTTCCATTAAACCTTTGTAAACAAAATGCAAAGTGTAGCTTGTTTTGGGTTTTAAGACTGCACCCAATGTCAAAGTGAATTTATCCGTAACTTCATCTACTTCGAATTTTGTTATTTCTAATAATGTTTTTGGTGTAGCTGTTTCATACAATTCACGGACTGTATAAGTTAATTTCTTAGAATGCAAAATAATCGTCTTCAAATTGGACTCGTTGGTTTGGAGGGTGATGAAACATTCACCGTCAAAGGTGAATTGATTTTTGTCATCTCCACTTAGAAGGTATGGTTTTAATGATATGTTGTAGTTCGATGGAAAGATGGTAGCTGGAATTCGATAGTTAACATCAGCTGCTGCAGCTTCAGCCAAGGGTTCGACTTCGGTTTTTGTTATAGGAACGCTGGTAACTGTGGCAAAAAGTGCCAGGCTTAACAGGGCTAAAATTAGAGACTCCATCTGAAAATAAAGATATCAAGAGAATTAAGAAACTTTTTTCAATCTTGGAAGCATTTAAAAAATAAAAGAATACAAAAAAAAATATGGTGGTGCAACAGCTCGTGAAGAAACAAGGCCTAGTGACTTTCAACTCTCAGCCATTGGAATGGAGAGGACCTACAATTTTTTTCCGAGTCCGAACGATTAGATGAAAAGCACTTTTCATGAAAACAAATACTCTTTGAGGATTTGCCAGTTCCTCGCATGACAAAAAAAAAAAACATTTTTATTTTTTAGGTGTAAGTGGCTGGAAGTCGAACTCAGACCTTTGGCATGACAGTCCAATGCACTAACAATTATGCCACGAGATACTACAAACTCCCATGGAATAAACACGTAGAAATAACTAGAAAGCCACCAAAGCCCTCATGATATGAAAGAGACAAATCATGGCACTGCAAACCAACTACTGATGATGATGATGGTATGACCCATCAATACCTTTTGTATGGTCACACGGCACAGAAGAACTCACAACTAGGAAAGCACTGGAAAAAGTCCAAAGACTTGCATGCTAATGCATATGAGAACTTGCCCTACAGCAGCAAAGGAAGTTATCCTTCATCTGTCCCTTTTACATGGAGCCTTAGAAAGTGCTGCAAAGATAGCCATCATGAGATTTGTCAAAGAGGGAACTGGTGTTGTTAAAAGCATATGTCTCGGAGTTAAAGATTGCGTTCCAAAGCCAGCGGTAACAAATTTTATTGACATCCAAAGAGATGGCGTGATTAAAAAGTACAACTTCAAGAAAAACTTATTTCAAACGGAGCTAAGTAGCAAATAGGAGTGGGCAGGGGAAACAGTGAGCTACCCTCTAAGGCCAAACACGATCAAGTGGTATACTATAATGGATCGATAACAACTGAAGGGAATGTGGGGCTGCAATCTTTGGGCCTAGAACCACTCTTTCCATACCCATAAAACAGACTTTTAGCATCTTTCAATCGAAAGTTCACGCTGTAGCAAAATGCCCAGATTGTAATCTTGAAAGAACAAAGAAACTTCCAAAACCAAAACATAGCTATTAAGTAAAATATTCTAGCCATACTCAAAGCACTGAGCTCTTACATCATCAGCTTTGAAGTCGTTTGGGAGTGTGTCAACAGGCTTGGCAAGAACATAATAGTGTAGTACTTCATTGAGTATCTGGTCCAGGAATATGAAAAGACTGATTCCTTAGCGCAAAAAAGGAGTTATGACTCCCTTGATGAGGCCTGAACCCTATTGTCCCATTAGAGAAAATAAAACAAATAAAAGAACGAGACGGAAGAATTGGAAAGAACTCCAATAGCTAGGTTAGGTTAGGTTAGGTCATCTTTAGTAGGAACAGCCTAAGAAAAATAATGGGTCTCCTCACTACCTACTGCAAACTTAAAAAAGAACCTATAGTCCAGTAAATAGAGAGGTTTTACCCTACAAAAGGTCGGGTAGTTCTAAATTTTTGATATGTTATATGGTATGATTGGTAGATGAAAATTCCAAAATTCCACAACCACGCCCCCTCCGCCCCCTTCAAAATCCTGGAAAAACTACAAAAAATCGGCACTTTTTTCAGTTTTTCACTTATAACTTCTTTCCGGTATATATTTTTGGAAAAAAATGTGAGAGACATTTGTAGACAATAAAATTTCCCACAAATATGACCTCGAAAGTATTTTTGTACAACCACTGCAAACGGCGCTATGGAGCTCCCAAAAAAGCCTAAAATTTCGTATTTTGTAAGATTTTCAGTTTCTTTCCTCTTCACAGCACAATAACTCCTTAACCATCAAGTTAAGGGAAAAAATTTTCATAATCAATCTTGTAGATAATTTAATTGGCTACCAATTTCATGTAACTACAGTCACCGCACTCTAAGTCAAATTTCCCTGTAACAAAATTTTTTTCACCATGTTTATTGTATACTCTCTCAAATTTCCAAACTTATTTATTTCTCTCTAAATAAAATTTTTGCAAAACTCTCTCTAACTCGAAATTATTTGTATATCCCTTGAGAGTTCGACTTAGAGGGAGTCTACTGTATTTTCATTTTGTGACTAATACAATCGGTAAATTTATGCTAGTTTTGTCCACGTTGTTTGTTTTTTTGTTTTTTTTACGGAGCAAGTCTTGTCATCCATATTACTCATTGCAATAAAAATTTTAGGTAGTTATGATAAAGGACATTAAAACGAATGCCAGTAAAAGATCAAAAATCTAAACCCTGAGGAAAATTCTGGAAATGATCAATGAACTTCAAGTTGAGACACAAGGTTTCTGCATTGACTTCAAGGCCGCTTATGGAAGCGTATTCATCGTAGATAGCTCTATATGCGAACTCGGGATCTCGAGAAAAAAGATCCAGCTGTATCTCGTGAAATTATAAACACAAGGTGCAATATGCCAAATTAAATGTGCAACTAGAGCCTAGCTTCTCCGAACTGTTCAAAACATGTACAGTGCACTCTACGAGGAAATGCAATAACATTTTTGTTTTTATTAATCTCCTCCTGGAACAGATAGTGCTTAGAGCAGCTGTTAACACAGAATGCCCTACCTTGTGTTCCATTGTGTCTTTATAGAGTTCTTCATGGTGATTGGAGAACAGGTGAAATAGATTGGTTTTGAAGTAAGTTGGTAAAAGTCCAACTAACTGCTGTCAAGAAAAAAGCATTATGTTTACAATCTAGGCCAGAGCATCACTTTATTAGCAACAGCTTCGAAGTTGTTTAGAATTTCATTTACCTTGGATTCAATACTCGTATTTACTCCACGGATGACACCTATGTGTATATTCAACGAATATTGTCAAACAATAAGGTTCAACACTCTTCTTACGCTCAAGACATTCCTACTCTCGGTAAGATGAAAATCAGAAATGAAAACTGATACTGAACTCTTTCGCAAGTAATACTCGTATTATTCGACGGATTTTTGGAGGAGAAGGCACAAATGTGAATTCAATGAGCTGTTCAAAGACAATGTAGTCCAAAAAGTCAAAATACGTTGACTTGGCTTACCTAGATTTTGCGAATGGGAAACAATGCTCCAGCCTTTTGAGTTTCTGAAATCCAAGTTGAGCGCAATAAAGAAGATCAAACCTCTGGTTTAGAGGGTAAGCCATCACAAGAGCACTTGTGGTTTCGGTCCTTCTTGGGTCATCTGAGCAACACCCGAATTTTTATAATTTTTTCCGAAAATATTATGTTTTAAACAAGTGGGAGCGGCAGTGGGTGGAAATTAATTGTATTGGTTTTTCATCTGATTAATTATCATGTCATACATTTTATCAAAACTGGTACCAATACTGCCGTGTTAAGAAGAAAAAACGTAACTGACATTTTGGCTGTTTTGAGTTAGGGCCAGTTTTGACATATTTGATATGTTTGCTATTTTATTCTTTAAAAATAAAAGCCCTAACTCGCTTTTGTAATAGTCTAAAACGCCTAAAAAAAATGACGTTCGCTCAAAGAACCATGCAATTTTTAAGAAAAATTGCCGTTTTAGCACTTATTTTAAGAAAAAAAAGTGACTCCCATACAAGCATTTGTATATCTTAGAAATAATCTAAGCAAAAAAAATTGATTTATTTGTTAATACGACAGAAAAACATTCATCAACAAAACAGAAAAGATAGAGATAAAAACAGAAAAACGCGATTATCTCGAAATGTCAAAAATGCAGATACGTTTTTTCTTCTTAACACGGCAGAATAGTGGTTTAGTTTTTTATGGAATTTTATGCACTACCTCAAAAAAATAGCGATTAAAACATCGAGTTCAGAATATCGTGATGTCTGTCCAAGTTTTCTGACTCTCCTATGTATACTTTAATCGATTCTGGTGGTTAGAAAAATCCGTATTAACATTTCTACGGGACTCCAGTACACTGTATAAAACAGACGGAAAAGAAAGTGAGTTCGTAAAAACGTTTGAATAAAAAACACTTTCTCAAAATTCACCCGATCTCCGATTGTATTGGTCACAAAATGAAAATACAGTCGACTCCCTCTAAGTCGAACTCTCAAGGGATATCAAAATTATTTCTAGTTAGAGAGAGTTTTGCAAAAATTCGATCTAGAGAGAAATAAATAAGTTTGGAAATTTGAGAGGAGTATACAATAAACATGGTGAAAAAATTCTTTTTACAAGGAAATTCGACTTAGGGGGAGTTCGACTTAGAGTGCGTCGACTGTAGTTACATGAAATTGGTAGCCAATTAAATTATCTACAAGATTGATTATGAAAAATTTTGCCCTAAACTTGATAGTTAAGGCGTTATTGTGCTGTAAAGAGGAAAGAAACTGAAAATCTTAAAAAATACGAAATTTTAGGCTTTTTTGGGAGCTCCATAGCGCCGTTTGTAGTGGTTTTACAAAAATACTTTTGAGGTCATATTTGTAGGAAATTTTATTGTCTACAAATGTCTCTCACATTTTTTTCCAAAAATATATACCGGAAAGAAGTTATAAGTGAAAAACTGAAAAAAGTGCCGATTTTTTGTAGTTTTTCCAGGATTTTGAAGGGGGCGGAGGGGGCGTGGTTGTGGAATTTTGGAATTTTCATCTACCAACCATACCATATAACATATCAAAAATTTAGAACTACCCGACCTTTTGTAGGGTAACCCCCCTATTTTTACCTCTATTTACTGGACTACTAAGCATCTTTGGTCTAGTAAGCAGTCTGCTGCTCAAAGGAGGAAAAACCATACCGTGCGATGCAATTATACATCGAACAAAAACACCTGGGATACTACCAAATAGAAAAGAGCAACCTTTCGTACTTGCAAGCAAGTTGCAATACATACACATTTGTTTACTAACACAAACAAACCCAAGCAACTTGCTTATCAACTGGCATGCAAGTTTTGAAACCAGTAGTGAAGCAAGTTGGGTGACAAGCAAGTGGAAAGCAAGTGGGAGGCAAGTGGAATGTAAATTACGAATTTGACAGGCAGTGTATGTATCCAACTTGCTTGCAAGTACTTGCTCGTGTGGCCTCAGGGTTATGTACAAATGACACCGACAAAAATACTTGAGTACCTAAATATATTTTAATATCTGCACAAAGCTTAATGGGAAAAAAGGCGCATAGGAACGATTTGGTTGTGAAAATCTTTCCAGGGATCGAAAATATCTTCTATACAGGGTGTCCGGTAATTCTTCGATATTATTTTAGGGCATGGGAGATAGAGTTTACATCCTATACAAATTTTTTCTTAGAATATACCCTAAAATCAGGCTCTAAAATATTATTGACAAATAAACGGACACCCTGAAGATCCATCCGCAACTACAAAAAAAGGTTATGCGTTTGAAGAATATGCACAACTTGTTACCAAGCCTTCCAAACGAATCCCAGATCCGCTAGTAACGAACAAAGATATATTTAAATCTCACCATTAATATTTTCTTATTTAAACAAACTAAACAATTGGCTACACATTTTGTCCAGTGTAATAAGAATCTGAAGTACGTACTTACATTTCAAGAACTCTCATTATTTGACAACAAAAAAAGAACAATATCAAGATTCTAGACTTTTGTCAATCAAAAACAATAGTAGGATATTATCTATTTTTGTTTAATCAGAAATTTGAATACAAATTAAAAATTTACCAAGTCGTTGATATATAATTAATTGAACCACTTCAAATTAACAAACCACGTTAGGTACTTTGAAGTGGTTCCTCTTAACAATACAAATTTAAAGTGGTGTGTTGTGTGTGTTAGTGGAAATCCACACAAATGAAGTACCTTCATCCTGCTACCAAGCATGATTGTACAAGTAGTTTATTGAACTCAATCAAACGATTCCATTCATTGATTTCATTTTAAGACTGCGGGACTTCAAATTCTGCAATCACCACTTTCATTTGACTTTGAAATGATTGCAATAATTTTTGCCCCCATTAATTTTACAGCAATCAATTGAATACAATCTTTTAGGAATTCATGCATTCTTTGCTTTCATTTCATTCTTTTTCGTTCATTTGCGTTCTTGCATGAATTTGATCACAAACCGGCCTAGATATAAAACATTGATTTAAGTTTTGATGATATCGAGGAGTGAAATGGAAATCCTGTAGAGAATAAGGATGAATAACAAAACTTCGAAAATGATAACGTCAGTAGGGCCCATTTTTGTAAAGTTTATGGTGAAAATATTCAAAGGATGTTTAGACATCATTTCTACTCCATCCAGTTGGAGAGAAAATAATGTAATTTTCGTTCCGAAAGCTTACAAGCCCATGAAATAGTCGACACGATTGAGAGATCAGTCCACATCAAAGAATTTACCTTGGGAGCATTTCTTGACAACGTTGAAAATGGCACAATACGACAAGGCCTAGACTCTTTCACCATTGACCCAATACTGTCAAACTGGATAGATTCCATGCTTCAAACTAGAACTCAAGATTTTTTTTAAATCCAACAACTCGGAGATAAACACTAACATGAAACTAGAATTGTTAACGTAGAAATGGAAGAACACAAGCTTAAAGTAAGGTCGTGTAGAGGTACACCACAGGAAGGTGTCTTATATCCCCTACTTTTGGCTAAGTAGTAAGGTAAAGTAAAGTTAAATTAGAGCAAAGCAGCGTTGAAGCCGTGGCGTAAGCCGATGAGATAGTGATAATGGCATCAGAAAGATTTATCTCCACCCTTGACAAACTTAGTAATTGAGCCAGTAGCTACGGACTTAATGTCAACCTGTTTAAAACGGAACTGATTCTGTTTACGAGAAAATGAAATATTCCTAATAAATGTTAATCCCCCCACAGTAAATGGGACGCCACTCCATATAACTGGCACGGGCCACGGCCAAAAACTTGGCTTGACTATCGAAACTTAACTGGAAAGAGAACATTAAAGAAAAGGATGAAAACTGCAATAACTTTATACACATCGAGTAGAATTTTTGGCAAGAGATGGGGACCCAGCCACAAAAGGGCCACTGTGTTCACAAAATAATAATGAACTTCAATGACACAGACATTCTTACAGACTGTAATTTTTTCCCGTAGGTACATAGATTTTAACCCAGTCGCACTATGAGATATCCTGACAAGAAAATTATTGAAGGAAAACTGGGTTCTTAACGCAAATCTGAATTTGTCTTTAAGGACGGTTCCAAAATGAATAACGGGATTGGATCAAGCATCTTCTCAGACAATCCACCCATAAGCTCTCAATGTTTTGCAGTGTTTTCCAAGCGGAAGTGCTTGCAGTTTGCGAGGCCGCAAACTACCTTTCAACATGTGAGCTAACGAACAAAAACATTGGAATCTTCATAGATAGTCAGGCGGCAATAAGAGCCATTTTGTCAATTTTCACGAAATAAAAACTGGTTGATTGCTGCCATAGAGAATTTAGATTTGCTACGGCGAAACAAATTCAATCACTTTTCGATGGGTCCAGGGTCACCGGTAATGAAATAGCTGATGGACTGGCCAAAAACGGTTCATTATTTAACCCAAGCCAAACTGTAACCTGGGTACTTACGCCACTGGAGAATTCACAAAAGTTTCATCAGGGCCGCTATGGACAGATGGTCAATAATTGACACCTGTCTGGTTTCAAGGAATCTTTGGACAGATATTACTGAAGCTAAGCAGACCCCAATTGTTTATCTTGGTTGGAATCCTTACGGCTCACAACCCAATGGGAACCCAGATGGACAGAACGAGCATCAGCCCATCTGACTTTTGCAGAGGGTGTCGCAGGACAAAGAGGTGGAGGAGGGTTCATCTCGCTTCCACTGTGAATGCCCCAGCCCAGCCAGAACAAGAAAAGCAGCCCTTGGAGAATATTTTTTCGACAAACTGGGCGAGGGGCGATGGCGATAACTCTCTTGAGAAGCATCCTGAACTTCATTCAAAGCATAGAAAGGTTCGGGGGAACCCCATTTCCATAACTTCCACTAAATCCCTCCTCTTACCCTTCCTATTCCTACATTACTCACATCCAGTGGAGCACAATGGATCCATTGAGATCCGAGTGAGGTGTTATGACTTGCCGTATCATCACTATAACCTAACCCAACCTTTGATCCATTTTTGACTATAATCAATAAGGCAAAGCGGTGAAGATGGGTTTAACAATTTGTAAAGCTTTCACACATACCTAAACTCTTTGAAAGTATTTTGTATGAAACGTTAAGTTTCCACTGCAAATCTCTCATCCACCGCAGACAACATGGCTTTCTCAAATGCAACCACTAAACTTGTTGAATTTGTGTACTTAACCCTCTCAGCTTTAGAGAAAGGCTACGAAGTCGATGTTATCTCAACCGATTTCAGCAAGCCCTGAGACAAAATTTCCAATGACGACATAACCAAGAATATGAGCTGTCATCATAAGAAAAAACCCTCGAGTGCGTAATTAAGATAAGACAAGTACCTAAGTACCTATTATATGTATTTACGAAAATAAGTAAGTAATTTGGTAAGTAAGAAATACTAGCTCGTGTGGACTCATGTAGGTGAGTATAAATAAGTAAGGAAATAAGTATGTGAGTAATTTAGTTGGTAAGTACGTTAGGAAGTAAGTCAGGAAGATAAAAAAGTAAGATCTTATGTATAAAAGTTGATAAGAACGCAAGTAACCAAGAAAACTAGTAGTAGGCAGACAAGTAGGTAAGCATAAGTGCATAAGTAACTAAATACGTAAGCGGGTATGCAGGTAAGTAAGTAAGTAAGTAAGAAAGTTAGTAAGTAAGTTACCAAGCATTCGTTCGTCCAATTTTGACTTATGCGAGTCCAGTGTGGTGGAACATTAACCCATCATATATGGAAAAGCTTCGAGCTTTCGAGCGCAAATGTCTAAGAGCTTGTATGCAGATGTATAGAAGTGCACATTCTGACTTTCGGCACTACGTTTCTAATAAAAAACTATTGGATGCTTCCGGAGTGTCTAGAATTGACAATGTCATACTAGACCTCGGGAGGAATCACTTCGCAAGATCGGCGAGCGTAGTGGAAAACGAGCTTATTTCCGGTTTATTCTACCCGAATCCTGGGTATTTCAGGAATGCCATGGAGACTGGATACATACCCCCAGAGACATTCTTGTTTCTGGATGCACATGGCTATCTATCTGACTCAACGAACGTACCAATAATATATCATGCTGCAAGGAGAGCAACAGATAAAAGAATCCTCTATGAGCCTTTTGAGTCGGGGGAAGGGAATACTAATCTGAGATACTGCATTAGCATACCTGAAAGAGATAAAAATAACAGTAATCGGTTAAATCGGGAAAAATATTGGTGGCTAGACTGGGTTGAAGCTAACACTTAGGTTAAGTAAAACTAGGCCCTGCCATGTGATCTATGGTCTGACGATGGGTGGTAGGAGTAGGCTTATGTTCTCTTCTCTCTGCTAATCGGCGGACCAGCGATCACATGACAGGGCCTGGCCCTAGATTAAGATAGGTTTAGTTAGTATTTAGTTAGTATTTAAGTTTTAGTTTTTAGTCAAAATACAAATTAAAATTGTTACGGCTGTGTAATAGGTTTTATTCACATTTTCCTATAATCAAAATAAAAAATAAAACAAAAATACTTTGAAAAAAAAATTGAAACAAACAAAAACTTCTGTAAAATTACTATTAAAAAAAATAAAAATCATGTAATGAGAACCGTAAAGGTCATTTACTCAAAATATAAAAGAAAATATGTATTAGTTTTTAAGTTTATTTAGGCTATCATTAAGAAAAATTGTAATAGATCTAAGTGAATAAATAAACATTAAAAAAAAAATAAAAAAAAAGTAAGTAAGTAAGAAAGTTAGTAAGTAAGTAAGTAAGTTAATAAGTAAGTAAGTAAGTAAGTAAGTAAGTAAGTAAGTAAGTAAGTAAGTAAGTAAGTAAGTAAGAAAGTTAGTAAGTAAGTAAAAGTAAGTAAGTAAGTAAGTAAGTAAGTAAGTAAGTTAGTAAGTAAGTAAGAAAGCAAGTAAGTAAGTAAGTAAGTAAGTAAGTAAGTAAGTAAGTAAGTAAGTAAGTAAGTAAGTAAGTAAGTAAGTAAGTAAGTAAGTAAGTAAGTAAGTAAGTAAGTAAGTAAGTAAGTAAACAAGTAAGTTCGTTAGTAAGTGAGTAGGCTAAAAAGTAAGTAAGTAAGGAAGTGAGTATGTAAGTAAGTAAGTTAGAAGATAAGTAAGTAATTGGGTAAGTTAGCCAGGAAATAATAGAACTCTACAAATGTAATTTCTATAAGATCATCTCGCGTTGCTTTGTTTAACCTCAAAATAGTGGGAAAATTATTTGTATCACTTTCAACGAAAATATCTGGAAAACCTGACCTGCTGGGGAGCAATTCTGAGCTCAGATTGAAATTCAGCAAATAAATTCTTTCGGAAAAACAGTTTATAATTATATTTACCGCACCCAATACATTATAACTCCTAAATTTGAAAATATATTACTGAAAAATAATATCGAAGATGGTGGCCTTGCATATTTCCTTAAGTGAGTAAGGACACAAATTTAAGTTTTTTTTTTTCAATTACTAAGCAAGGTTGAAGCCTTGACGAAACCAAAAGAAAAAGAAAAAGGGTAAACCTTTAGGTACAATAATTTTGTTAAAACCAAACAACTTCTTTCTTTTGGCAGGGCCCATTGGTTTAACGACTTTGAAGAAAGTCCAACTTGAAAACAAAATCTGTTTTTTGAAAACTTTTTTTCACAATCAAAATAAGAAAACTTCCCCGGGTAATAAACTTTAAGTGCGCAGTACCTAGAAATTTTAAAGACCCATACATATATTTCAGCTGATAAGTCTGATGACTCAACAATTATTGTATGACTCAACTATATATTTTTCATACGAAACTCTTCAGCCCGTCACGTCAGATCAGGCTTGACTCGTCTTTAAAAAGCTCAATGAAATGGACTTAAGCTTGAGATCGATACTGTATTTTTATATTAAATTCTTCCAACAAATCACATGAAACCTTGCTTGCATGTTTGGCATCACTTGTAGCGCCGCAGGCACTTGACGTTTTTTGAAGAGTGACCACGCCCAAAAAAATATCTGGGCTTAATGTAGAAGCTTATCTCAGATGTATAGGTACTATGTACTGGTAAACTGCACTGAACAAGCATTCATTTAATTTCATACTTGTTTCACTGATTTACGTATTAAAGTTCCAAATTATAATTAGATAATCATCACAAATGTTTTTTTTTTTTAATTTCAAGTCATTCCTTGTCTGACCGAAAGAGTACTGTTAAACCTTTTTTTTTTTTTTGAAAACCAGACAACTTGGACTTCCGAACTGTTAATACATAATGTAAATATTTTCTAGATAGAAATTTTACCTTAAATTTTAGATGTAAACACCAATAATCACACCGTTCAAACCGTTTGGTCCTCTTAGAGAGATCCTACTTGTTTGAGCCAAAAACGTTTGGCCTACTAACTTCTATGATCAATGCTATTCTCCTTTTATTGAATTGCTCCTCGTTATCTTGGTAACGCGTTAAAGCTATGATAACAATCTGAGATTAATTTTGCTGACAGTGTTTGTACTGCGCTTATCCGACCATCAATTAGTTATTAACAATCGAATGAGATATGAACCTGACGGTAAAGGAAGAAATATATTTTACAACTTTTCCATTCGTATTTTAAGCACATTCTTTTGAATGCAATAATTATATTATTATTGGAAGTTGTTATCAGCTCTGGCTCTGGAATTTAGCGGATACCGGACATTTTCTTTTGGGCAAAAGAACATCGAAAAATATTGGTGCCGGGCAGTTTTGTATTAATTTTCTAGGAATTATTATTTTTTATAAGTTTTTTTTAGAAAAATAATATTTTATGACCCTTTAATCATCTCAACATTTCTGCTTATCGCTTATCGGGCTTTGGTATCTGGAGTAATCTAATTCTAATCGTTAGCAGGTATAGCTTGTGTAAGAAACCATAAACCTGTGATATGAAATGCGGTACACAGCTATAGGAAGGTAAAAGCCTGGTAAGACATCATAGACAGGCTATGATCGGTAAGGGGGATAAATAAACTATTGGACGCTTTTTATTGCAATTCTGGATGATAACGGTGGATATAGCTGAATAAATTGTGATTTACTTTATTGTAGACAATTGAAGTATTAATTATTATTTGTTTTGCTGTTGTTTTTCTTAACTTAAAACAAATAAATTTTATTTTTAAATTATTATTCAAAATTATTGTGAAATTTGGTCACATGAAAAATAAGTCATCAATCCTATCAATAACAAAATGTTTAATAAATATATTTTATTAGTTTATTAAACATTGAATTTAATCAGAGAATGGTTGATAACAAAAACAACCGGAAAAGATGGAAAATAAAACAATATTAATATTTACAGGTTTGAAAAAAAAATTCCATAAAGAATGGGCCATTAGTGCATAAGAATTTTTCTGAACTTTTGGACCTTGGGTGGGTTATTGATGGACTTTTAGCCCACCCAAATGAGCCAAAAGCCCACTATGGTCTTTTGGCTAATGAACTTATAACCCTGCGCTCTCGGTATCGGTCCATAGGCGCCCGGAGGGGGGGGCAAGGGGGGGCAGTTGCCCCCCCCCTGGCTCTGGACAATACCACACAACTAAGGAATTTTTCATTTTTTCTCTTTGAATTTTAATAAAAAATTTGCCTTTTCTCCATGATTTGCCCCCCCCTGGCTCTGGATCATACAAAATGTATCTGAAAATATCCTAAGTTTCGATATTGTTGGAAAATATGGATATTTTCTTTACAGCTTCTTTATTGAATTCATGGTTTGCCCCCCCTTGGCATTACCACATTTTTGCATGAATTTTGTACTATTAATTTTAACAACTACCTATTTGTCTTTTTTTTGTCAAGGTTTATGATTTGGTTTGGTTTTGTTTTTTTGCAATAGCTCGCTCGCATTTCATTTCACAGCAAAACATCCAACTTCAACTTTGTAGAGAGCTTTCATTTTACCCGCGAAGTACGTTGCTGACGTTGTATCACAACCGGATAAAGCGTGCAAAAATAAAATGTTGTCTGATACTATTCGGTCATATTTGATACTTTTTGTTGAGTACTATTTCTCTGGTGCGTGTGATTTTTTCGGTTTCCGAAGAAAGACATTCGCATGATGTTTCCCATGTTCCGTTAACAAAACAAAAATATCAATATCCTCGGAAACGATTGTAACATAGTCATGCAGATAAGACTCCTTAATGGCTGTAGTGACAATAAGCAAATCAGCATCACCTTTGTCCTGAAAAACAGTGTAACCTGTGTCTAGCAGTTTATGTTTAAGGAGTTGGATAAACTTATTTCTGTTCTGCTCATTGGCTAGGAATGGTTCTTAGGCTGTTGTTGGAACTGTAGCAGCATTAAAGTTCAGAATGCAAAACCTTCGGTTTACATTTGGTGTGAAAATATATAGATAACTCAGTTTTCAACAACAAGTAACGTCGCACAGTGGGGCAGCTCCATACATCGTGATGATAAAAAGGTCACCTTGCAAAACTAAAGTACCGGGAAAATAAAGTTTGGTTTCTCAAACTATACGGTAAATTTGATATGATGAGGGTGATTTTTGTTGTTTAAGTCATTTAGTGGAGGCTAGTCGGGCAATCAAAGTTGGACTTAAAGGTGCGCGAATCGAATATTTAAAAAGTGTTAAAAAAGGTTTACTTTTGTTTTTGTTCATATTATTGAAACTAAGAGTGATATCAAATATATCTAAAATGTCAAACCTAGCTGATGACATGTAGATTATATTTAAACTTTAAAAATAAAAAAAAACATTTCTTTGTTATAAAAAAATCGGCAAGAAAAAAAGACATTTTTGTTTAGACTTCGTGGTACGTTTTACTCAATATCTCCTGTTGGGGCAAAAGTTAAGCAGGTCTGAAAATAGGGAAAGTTAAAAGAATACTTGATTAGTAAAATTATAAGAAAAATATGTGCTTAACTTTTGCCCCGAATCCTTTTTTTCAATTTTTGAAATGAGTATTAAGAGATTTAATGGGTGAAAAATTGACTGACTTTTGTTCATATTTTAATTTAAAAATTTTTTTGGTGAATATTTTACAATTTTTAAAGCATATTTACACAGTTAAATTGTTTTTACATTTTTCCCATATTTTTTTTTTGTTGTATACTAGTCCAAATTAATTGGTATCGGGACGTCTTTACGACACACTTTAACAGCTCATTTTTGACTGTATGTGGCTCTCTTGTTTTAATTTTTAGTTATATTCACTTTATAATTGGCCTACTTAAATTGTCAATAAACAATTTTTTGGTATATTAATAAGAAAAAATTCACGTCGGAGGCAAACTAACACCTATTTAAGAATGAAACCATCATATATCTTACCCCTTAAAGCCTAGTTTACAGTTCCCGTGCGCAAAAAAAAATCTATGCAAATATTCTCGCATGTCAAAAATAATTGAGGTGAAATGTAAAATTAATTGTTTGCATGATTGGTTTACAGTTTCATGCAAAAAAAAAAAACTATGCTGTCATGGAATGTCATGCAAAACAATGGACCGGCAATTGATTTGCATGCGAAAAAAAGTGTGATGAATAAAATATTTTTTTTTTGATGGTCGGTTTATACTTCCGAAAAAAAAAAATATATTCACCTCAAGGCATTTTTAGCATGCAAATGGTTTTCGCATCCAAAAATAATTATTTTCCATTTTTAGGCCTATAGTTTGTCAATTAAGGGTAAATTAATGACTCAATGGGTGGTTTTGGCCAATGCAAACGTTTTTCGCCTTGAATATTAATCAACTTGGTGCGCAGAATAGGTGGAAAATCGTTTTGAAAATTTTGGTTTTTTTTCGCATCGGAACTGTAAACTATGCTTAATTGACAAAAAAAAACTATTTTTCATTTTGCATTTTGTAACTTGTATTTAGATTCTGATGACCAAAATAACCGGTGCTCAAGAAAAAAGTTAGTCGAAATTTTGTTCTCCAGCAAACAGAAAAATCCTGACCAAAAATTCTTAGAGGTAGAATCTTATTTAAAAAATAAAACTTTTTGCGGCAAAAGTCACGTCGCTAATTTAAAATTAGCTTTGAAAAGCTTCAAACACCATTTTTAAATAAAGTGGGATCGTTCACACCGAATGAAAAAACGGTTCTTTTCTTCTGTAAAAAATTGTCTCAATGAAATTGTTTCATTTAAAAAATATCCATTGTCCGTTGGACGCCCTGCAAATGATTTTACCAGTAGTAGTGAGCAGGCAAAGTGAAAGCGAAATATTTAGTATTATTTTATTATTTGCAACAGTTTATTTATTTATCTATTAAGAGAATTAAGGGAATTGAATTTTGAAGGATATCTTATGTACTTTTAGATTTCATTACAAGTTTTTGGGACAAAAATATCTCGCAATATAACATAACCTTTAAAGTACCCAAAAATGTTTTGTTTTTTTGATTTGGATTGAAATATCTCAAAAAGGTAACTTAAAAAAAGATTACAGCTTGGTTTCAATTTTAGGGTAACATAAACCGAAATTCAAGTTTAACGAAAAAAAAATATATCTTGTTATGTAGTAAGTATATCGTAAAAATACCCAACAAGCTTTTTATGGCACTTATTAGAATATCTTGAAAACGTAATATGTGGAATTTTTTTCAACATTAGATTCGAATTCAGCACACTCAAGTTCCTCGGAAAATTGAAAATTGGATTCCAGATAAGGAAAAAGTTAAATGTGGTAAGCTAGTGTAAAATGTCCATTAAAACTCTTTGAATAAGTGATCCCAGGGGTATTCAAAACATATCCCGTAACATAAAACTGAATGACAAGTTTCGAATATATATTACTTTCGTCATGAAATCACAAGAAGCCATTAAAACAACATTCCCACCTTACAAAATAATTAATATCATAAAATTACCATTTTGCCCCACTGTGCGTCGGTGCCCTGACCTTCCCGGCCGCCCAACGACCTTCTATGTTGTATGCAACTCCACGTATGATATATGCTAAGTTTATATCATTACTATGGACAACATTTTTAGTAACATCTTTTTTGTACGATTCATCGGATAAACATTTTACGAAAAAAAATATTATACTTATTTTTTCTCTTGACTCATAAAGTGAGAACTTATGAATTGGATGATTCACATAATTCGTGGCTGATGATATCGATTAAAGGCTCATTTTATAGGTCGTTATAAGAACTAAAAATTATTCTAAGAACATCATCCAAAAAATTCAAAGGTAACAGAAATAACTCAAGAAAAGTCATACCACCCCCAAACCACAACCCATAGATGAACATTGGCCCGTTATAACTGAAAGACTAAACAACCTTGAGAAGTCATTGATAGCTAATTTTATAGGCAATTTTATTCTCTACAAAGATGAAAGTGGAGTTTTACGTGGAAATGTAATGCAAGCGAGCTATTGCATAAAAACAAAACCAATTTCTTTTTCAAGATAGCGGCTTTTCCCTAACCTCAAAAATCACAAAAACTCGTTTTTATGATAAGAAGGCGTACCCAAACAGATTCCATAAAAAAATTGTCCATCGAAAAATGCGGTTTAATTTCCTAATTTGACTGGGCTAAATTCGAAATTTTTGGTTTGAATTTTCAAATCTTATTTTTTTCTTATTTCGAGTCGAGTTAGTTACGCCATTTAAAATTCAAGAACGGCTGGACCTATTTAATTGATATCTGATTTGTTGGAATCGTCTCGATTCCAATAAAATATCGGAAACATTCACGGAAAAAATTATATGCACTTAGGGCACCTGTTTTATACATACAAAATAATAAATCAATTGTGTTTGAAAGTAAATTAATCAATAATTATCAAATTTTGATCTGAAAAACTAAAATAAAAAAAAATTATAATATACATACAGTTTATTATCCGGAGGTCGTTTATGCAATATTTATAGAAAATAATTTAACGCTGAACAATTTTTAAACAGTACATCCAAAGTTGTTTTGGATTTTGTCATTGGATGAACGGATTTAAATAAGGACCTGAAAAGGTCCTTTAAATAAATCTTTCTTCATCAAGTATCCATTCACTGCGGCTGTGAAGCTATTTATTAAAAAAAAATGGTCCCCATCAGTCAAGCCATTCATTTTCAAAGTCTGTTGAATAATGGCTACGATGTCGATGCTTTAAGAAAACTTCTAAGAAATCAGAAATTTTCAAATTTTTTACAAACATGTGATTTTATGGCCTTTTCGAATGGGGATAGAATGACAGTTCTTGTTCTGAAAAGGAGAGAAAATTGTTCCGGATTTGATTTCAGAATCGTTCACACGTATCGAATCGGTCTTCCGGATTGCCAATCGAAAAGGCCATTAGGGAAATTCGTTGACATTTGGATATTTTCAAAACAGTGTCTTTCAGAAGCATGTCAACATTTTGCAACTTCGTTATTCCTTGAAAGATTTCAATGAAATTGACACAGGTGATGGCTTGTACAGAATTAAAAAAGAAAAAATATTTTCAAAACAGGGTGCTTTAAAAAAATGTCAACTTCGTTGTTCCTTGAGTAATTTCAATAAAATGACAGGATAGCTGAGACTGAGACAGAATTATAACAGAAACGAATATTTTCAAAACGGTGTTTCAAAATATGGCACCATCATCACTATGACCTGTGGCAATTTCATTGAAATCACTCCATTCGATTTCATTAAAATCTATCAAGGTCAAAGGATTTCAAAACTTTTTTTTTGAAACTGTCCTTTTTCCTTTTGTAAAATTACATTTCTATTTCCTATTTCAAAGGTTCGTGAATGGATCTTCAATAGTTCTCGAATAGTTAATTCGGAACGAACCATATTTTATAGATCCTAGCATTTTTAGTTCGATCGGGAAAATGAATTTTGTTTTAATAGAATCAAAAATAACAACCCTTTGGATTTTTCACGAGTGAACGAATGATATTTTATTGTTCTATGAACCTTGCACTTTATACAAAAACTTCCAAAAAAATGCTTGTGTGGTTAAATAAGTTAAATAAGTACGGTCTACTATTAAATATAAAATAATTTTATGCTGGATAACTATTAACAGTACCTCAAATAGAACGTTATTTTGGATTTTTTCATTATTGACTGAAGGATTTAAATGAAATTATTTATAAAACTTCCAAAGAGGTCAAATTATACTGCATATTAAAATCAAAAAAAAAAATTTTTGAATACCCATTTTTTTCGAAAATTTGATATCTCAAAATTGGTTTGGTGTCTGCCCCCCCCTGGACAAAATCCTGCGGGCGCCTATGTATCGGTCTCGAATAACTTAGTCTTGTCTCGTTAAATGAAGTCTCGTCTCGGTATCGGTATCGGTATCGGTATCGGTATCGGTATCGGTATCGGTATCGGTATCGTTATCGGTATGAAGTAGCAAGAATTAAAAAAAAAAAAAAAAAAATTGAGATTCATCTGTCATTTTGCCGAACTGAAGGGAAGTGTATTGTGATTTCTAATCGTTAAACAAGTGAAAAAAGTTTATTAAACTAATTAAAAACTGATATAAACGTTAGAATAGGGAATTCTGTCAATAATTAATTAAATAAAATATAAAACAGCATGCAGTGCTACGTTAAATCCTGTAAAAACGCACAAATATTTTATTTCACAAGCTAGTTTTGTCTAATATCCCCACATATAGTAACGTGAAGTGATGTTATTTAGGTAAATAAATTTTTTAGAATACTTTAAAAATTGATATTTTATGGCAATTTGCTACAAAAAAGGTGAATGTTTTGAAAATAAAAATATACTTTCATCCAGTGATTTCGTTAAGACTCATCTCTCAAATGAGAAATTCTCGGCGCACAGGGTCGATCTAGTTTTTGTTGGCGATGGCAAGGCGCTCAAATCGATACGATTACAATAAAAAACATCATTTTACATATCCTTATGAAGTATAATATCAGACAAATCTTACCTGTGAAATGAAAAATTAGTACACCGTATTATAGGACACTTTATTGGATTTAATGCAGCGCCACCATGTTGTATTAAATATATATTTTTTTAAAAAAGCATTGCAAAGTATTCACTATACTAACTCTTATTTTTACTTTTTAATTCAGTTTGATAAGCTTTATTCACTATTTTTACGAAATAAAATCTCTGTATACTTTCCTAGAGCTCGGAAAAATGACGGAAGCATCTCAATATTTTTTTTTTTTAATCTTGCTACCTTTGGGCGACCAATCTTCCGCCGTGTAGCTGCAAGCCGACCCTGTGCCAACGTAATTGTGCTTGTGCAACTCACACTATTTTGAAAAATGCTTCAGTTTTTTCACGATATACCAGTTCCTTTACTTCTTCTCTTTGGTATAAATAAATATAAAGCTGGATTTACACCTTCGTTGTTATCGTCCCTGTACGTTGTTCGTTTTTGCCCGTACGCGGAACAACGAAGGTGTAAATGATAACACCGAACACGAACAACGAAGAAATTCAAAGCCGTTTTGAATTTTGGATGAACTTTACTCGTTGTTCGTTGTTTGTGGAACAACGTTCACCGAATGAAGAACGAAGGTGTAAATCCAGCTTAATAAAATGAAGTTCATGCTACTTTCTAAGCATGTACGACACATTGATAAGAAGACATTATGAAAATTGTGAGTAGCATTATTCATCTTTTCGGTGTTTTGAGACCAAATATCTCTTGAACCCCATGGTTTAGATCTCAATGGCAATATAATGCAATGAAATATACGGAGCAAGCTTTTCTATGGGGCATATGCATAAAAATGAAGTACTTACTATCAGTAAAAGGTTAAAGTAAATACTAGTACTACTAGTAGAAGCGGAAACTTATAGTCTTTACTGTGTTTGGTATGCATAAAATCAAGTTTATACTAGTAACCACATACTAGTAATAAATACTGAATTCATCCAAGTAAATACTACTGATTCACCCAAAATTGGTAGTATATACTGCATAAATGTGTTTACGTGGAATTGGAAGCTGTTGTTTTGAATTTCTCTTATAATTTAGCGTTCCATCAATTCTTCTTTTGTAAACACTTTTGTTTTGTTACCTATGGGCTTAAAGTGTATGTCTGTTTGAGAATTATTTCATTAGAAAACTCTCGCGTAGCTGTCTACCACTTTGTCATAGCTTTTCTCATAACTGTGTTCACATGTGATTTTCGATCTCGAGAGTAGCTTGCAGGATTATGCACTTGCAGAATTATTACTTTTAATAGAACAAACACCTGTAGGCCATTCGTTTAGTATGTCTCCTTTTTCTACTTTTCTGAGCCACTTTTTCTGAGAAATCAGATTGTTTTAAGGCTTGACTCACGACTTTGAATTTACTATCAAATGTTCAAGTTGGTTTTTACAAACTTGAACAATTTGCAGTAAACAGGAAATAAAAAGTACTTACTAGTTTTTATGCATATACCATTAAAAGTATTTACTGGCTTAATTCATCGGAAACTAGTTAATACTTTTACTTGTTGTTCAGTATTTACTACGGTTTTATGCATATGACAATTAGTAAATACTATCAAAATTTAGCAGTAAAAGCACTTACTACCGTTTATGCATATGGCCCAATGAGGAAACCAGACCCCATACATTTTTTCCCATTCTCCTTTATAGTTTTTTTCTATTAACTATAAATCTGAAATTTTATTAAAAAAAATAAATTTTTTTTCAAGTAGGTAAGTTGTAAATAAAGGTACAATACAATACAAGGTATAATACAAGCTCTATCAATTATTCCAATTCATTTTCAAAATCGATAATAAGTTAACATATTATGTATATTATTTGAGATAATGTCGATTGACAGAATGACTTTCTATAAATTTTATTTGAATGACTGACGCCTTAATCGATTTATCAAGTTGATTTTGGGTTTTAACTTGAAACGTCTACCATTCATCTTTTTTTTATTGAGAATAATGATAAAGAATAATACAAAATAAAGCCCGCTAGGGGGCAATAATATTTTATAAATCAAAAAGGTCGCGTTGAAAGGAAACATTCATGATAAAGAATAATGAAGGTCAAAGTTCTTTCCGGTCACATTGTATTATTCTTGAAATATTAAAAATAATTTTGATTTACGTTTTCGTAATGCACTTAAGGCCTATACTAATGACATCTCAAAACTTAAAATTTAAAATGTACAATATGACTCCCACGTTATTGCTTTTCTTTTCAAGAGGCTTAAAATCTAAAAAATGTTAACACATACCTAAATGCAAATATGGACATAATAAGAGGGAAAAGTTTAAATGCAATGAATTTGTTCTATGAAATGCAAAAAGACTCTATTATTAAGAACAAGAATTTCATTATATGAGTTTTTGAGAAAGTATATTTCAATTTATGGCAAAAATGATAATTTTATATCGTTGGAGCTGTTTTTCAAAAAAAAAAAAAATATATAAAATTTTTATATCAATTTTCAAAAATTTTTTGAAGATTAACATGCACACATAAAAATTAAAATATGAAAAACTATAGGTCTGTTCCTTTACTTTGAATTGCTGTGATTTTCTGTGCATTTCTGCGCATTTTAGTCCAAAGTTGTGTCAAAGTTCATATAAAAAAAAGTTTTTGACACAAGTTTGGACTAAAAATCACAGAAACCCAAAGTAAAGGATCAGACCTTATATCTTGGGATATCGAATTTTCAAAAAATAATTTTTTTAATTTTTATTTTTACAAAAAATATATTTTTATAATGTTGCTATACAATTTTTTAAGTTCTTGAAATTTTTCAAAATTTATTTTAAATCAGTTTGGCCGATATTGAGAATTTTTAAATAGAAAAAAAGGTTAATTTATGTATTTACCTCCAATAGTAAATACATAAATGTTAAAAAAAAAAATAAAAATAGTATGAAATAAACAATTTTAAAATGAAATTTGAATGTTTTGAAACTGTTTGCTAAAATTTAGTAATGATTGATAGCTTTTTAAACCAATTGAACAACTGAGATCTTTTTTGTAGAGTATACCAGTTTAGAAAGCCTTTCAAAATATACCAAGTAATTATAGTTCTCCTCTCAGTTTACCCGTAAGTGACTTTTGAAATCTCGATGGCCATATTATTCACTAGTTTAATCTTGATTACAACTTAAATCAGGATTTAAAGTAATTAGTATTCGAAAATTAAATCCTATACCCTTTTACTCACTATTTAACTCCTTGCTTTAATTCAATATTTTAAAGCTTTTCGACTTAGTTTTTTTTGTAAAGAATACTATTGGCATTAATTCAAAAACTTTCACTTATGTACATAATATCCATTTTAAATCGAGAGTGAATAATATGACCTTAACGCTAACGTGCAGGGGGACCGAATGGATGCCGGGATAAGCAGACAACCGAGCGTTGCTGGTCAGGGCACAAACTTGTCCTTGGGACGGTTAAAAGCCCCCTTAAGACGGATGAACTGCAGGTAGCGGTCAACGGCATGATAGTCTGGTGGCGGAGGAGCTTTTTTTGGTAAAAGGCCAACGGCAGCAGCAGGTAGCGTCTGTAACCCATATTGGGAGGCTACAAAAGGCATCTGTTTTCCCATAGTGGGCGGCCTCGAGCAGTTATGTGTTTGACCATACAAAAGGCGGGTGTGCCTGTCAAATCTGAGCTTATGTATGTTATTAATCATATCTCGGAAAACACCATGGTGAAAGGATATAAGCAAATACATGAATTATGACAACAAATGGAATTGAGTCCCCAAGAGGTAATCTTTTTATAGAAAATCCTTCTGCAGCTTCGGTTGCAGTAAACCGCACATCGGATTTGGGGGTGCGGCATCTTTCATGTACGAGAGTCAATCAAGACGCCATAATAATAAATTAATCGTTGACAAATAGAAGAAGTCTTTCAAGAAGCGCAAATGTTACTTTTGGCTACCGCATACGTACGAAAATCGGAGCATGGAACGTTCGATCCTTGTACAGCGATGGTAGATATGAGCAGGTTGAGCGTGAAATGCTTCGCCTAAAGATCAGTATCCTGGGCATAAGCGAAACTAAGTGGAGAGGTAGAGCTGAATACAGATCAGACACTGGACAGACGAGAATGCTGTATTCCGGGGAAGATGAAAGAGAGGGTGGCCAAAGACTGCATGGTGTCGGAATTATTTTGAACGAAGAAGCGAGGCGTAGCTCGATCTCCTGGGTGCCCATTTCTGCGAGATTAATGACAGCAAGGTTTCGTTCAAAAATTCGTAACGTCACAATTATTCAATGCTACGCCCCCACAAATGAAGCGACCGAGGAAGACAAAACCGCGTTCTACACTCATCTTAACTCGGTTTACAGTAGTGTTCCGAGAGCCGACATCATAGTCGTTATGGGAGACCTTAATGCCCAAGTCGGTTCAGACAATTACGGACTGGAACGCATGATGGGAAGAAATGGCTTGGGGTCACGGAATGAAAATGGTGACTTGCTTGTCGACTTTTGTAACGCGAATCGTCTTGTGATAGGTGGGACTGTATTTAAGCATAAGACGTGCAACAAAATTACCTGGGTGCATCCAGATGGTCAAACCGAAAACCAAATTGATCATATCATGATTCAGCAGCGATGGAGGAAGTCTATGTGTGATGTCCGGAGTATAAGAAATGCCGATGTGGGAAGTGACCACCATTTGGTTCTGATGAGTCTCAAACTACGAATCGCTGCCGTACAAAGACCAGCGCAGGATGCAGCAAGGAGCTCAAAATTCATTACTAATGCTTTAAATGACCCCAACATATGTCGAATCTATGTCACCACCCTTAACGACAGAGCCTCGTCATTAAACGGAATCCAGAATTCAACAATTGATGAGATGTGGGGTGAAATTAAAAGTGTTTTTATGGAGGCTGGATCCGAAACTGTACCCAAGCGAACGAGACGTAGAGACTCTTGGATATCCCAAGACACCTGGGATAAGATCGAACTTCGCAAATCGTTGAAAATCCAAATAAATGCCGAAGCGGATGTTCAACGAAAGGCTGACTTGCGAAGAGAGTACCGCATTCCACATAAGATGGTCTATCGCTGTGTGAGACGTGACAAGAGGGTGAAGGTAGATGGACTCGCAGATAATGCGGAAATCGCTGCCAGAAGAGGAGATATCCGGGAATTGTACCAAATAGCCAAAGATGTTATCGGGAAAAAAGGCAACACCAATCATCCTGTAATGGATATGGATGGCACACTTTTGGTATCAATTGAGGATCAGCTTCGTAGATGGAAGGACCATTTTTGTGCCCTGCTAAATGAGGATTCAGTTGAACAGAGTGCTGAAGTGCCCCAACTAAATGAGATGCGCAGGTCCTATAGGGGTATTGACATCGAACCCCCGTCAGAATCGGAGATCCTTACATCAATAAATCTCCTCAAAAACAACAAGGTAGCTGGA
This sequence comes from Dasysyrphus tricinctus, assembly GCA_963921185.1. NCBI lineage: Eukaryota > Metazoa > Arthropoda > Insecta > Diptera > Syrphidae > Dasysyrphus > Dasysyrphus tricinctus. The sequence goes on from OY992530.1 coordinate 9,910,622, forward strand.
CTGGACGGAATTCCAGCTGAACTCCTGAAAGCCGATCCCGTAACAGCGGCTAGTATTTTACATCCGTTGATACAAAGCATTTGGGAAAACGAAAACTATCCCAGGGATTGGAAGGATGGTGTGATTGTTAAGTTGCCAAAGAAAGGTGACTTAAAGAATTGCAACAATTGGCGTGGTATCACCGTTTTGTTCGTTTTCCCAAAACTAATGGCAACCATCATTCTCGAGCGAATAAAGGATAGAATCGAGTCTACACTCAAGAGGCATCAAGCTGGCTTCCGCAGTGGTCGATCGTGTGTCGACCATATCAACACCCTGCGTATCGTCCTCGAGCAGTCGATGGAATTTCAATCACCGCTCTACCTCATGTTCGTGGATTTAGAGAAGGCCTTAGGTGCCAGTAATAGCTATCATTGAAACTCATCATTGAAAACTTTAATGATTGATTTTGAGACGTTTAGAAAGCAAAATCATTCATTATTTTGATGGACGATTAAAGCTCTAGACTTTAAAAATATTTCTAGTCAAAAAAAATTTCAAATAGGCCCAACTTTCCACTAAAATTGACTTTTGATTTTTCAATGATCATTGGTAAGGTAGTTCAGTCATTGAAATAAGAAAAGTCTTTTTATTTGGAAAGTTGGGCCTATTAAAAATTTTTTTTTGATAGAAATATTTATTAAGTCTTAACCTTTATTTCCCCATCAAAATAATAAATGATTTTACTTCCTTAACTTCTTTAAATCTATCATTAAAATTTTCAATGATGGGTTTCAATGATAGCTATTACAGGCGCCTTACTGGCAAATAACATCAGTGGGCTGAACGGGATGTGCCAAACACTGCAAGTGAAGGGAGAGTCGAGTGGTCTAAGAATAAACAGCAAAAAGAAAAAAATAATGCTCACAGGCCGCTCCACACAGCAGCGTATTTTTCTACAGGAGACGCCAGTTGAAGTAGTGGAACAGTTTAACTACCTTGGCAGTATTGTTTCTGCAAACGGTGGCGGTGGTACGGATCTGGACGTTAAAAGTAGAATAAATAAAGCTCGTGCTGCCTTCGGTACTCTGTCCCCAATCTGGAAATCAAGTCAAATCTCCTTACGCACTAAGTTGAGATTCTTCGAATCCAATGTCAAATCCGTGCTGTTATATGCTTGCGAAACCTGGAAAGTCACGTCTACCATTTCGAAGAAATTGCAGGCTTTTGTGAATCGCTGTCTTCGCCACATCCTAAAGATTCGCTGGCCACCAATAATATCAAATGAGGAATTGTGGCGCAGGACAAGTCAAGAGCGGCTGGACGTCAACATAAGAAAGCGTAAATGGCGTTGGATTGGTCACACACTGAGGAAACCAAACGATGAAATTGCAAAGCAGTCCCATTGTATATCCAATCTATAGTATTCTCATGAAACACGATTTTGTAGGTAGACATTTGGTCGATAGGTTCGCTGTGATCGCCTTACCGAGATCCCTTAACAAAAATTAGTATTACATTTGGACGCATAGATGGCCACGAGCTTTTTTTCTTCATGAGAATACTATAGAATTTATATACAATGGCAGTCCTTTGAATGGAATCCTCAGGGTGCACGGCGGGTTGGAAGACCAAGAACAACATGGAAATCAACTGTCTTAGCGGAAGCAGAATCCCAGAGAAAGACGTGGCCACAGCTAAAGTACCTTGCAGCAGACCGTGAAGGATGGAGACGTTTTTTTGACGCCCTATGCCCCAGCCGGGGTTACAGGACACGATGATGATGAACCATTTTTCTCAGTAGATTCATTCGTTTACTTCGAAAAACTGCCGATTTCTATCAATGTTAAAATTGTAAGAAATTGGCTGTTTAGGGTAAATAAATGAATAATGAACAGACCTGATTCATTTATGAACAAAATATTGCGACAAAATATTTGATAATATTATTTGGAATTCATATATGTATTTTGAGAAGCATGAATGTCAAGTTAGCAAAGCAACTTTGACGAATCGAAAAATAAACATGTGTTTTAATTATCATTAATCAGTCATTAATAATTAGTTGTGACAATTTCGAATGTGTCGTTCAATGTTTTCCTGTCGAAGATCGATAAGAACTTCTTATACCTGATGGTTAATAACATAATAATTTGAGGTTAATATGTCATTAGTTAGTTGGGATAAACTCAATTTGATAGTGTTTTCTAAGTTGTTTGGGTGCTTTGCTTTCTAAGTCGTTTGCGGCTTTTTATACTCAATGTCGAAAACGTTTACAAATAAAAATTTGATTTGCACGAGGATAAGAAGATTTTCATTTATACCAATTGAAAAACTCGTGCAGTTTTACGTATCGTTCTACGTATCTACAATTTGCTTATTTTCCTTTAGTTAATCTTTAATTAGTTGTGAGAAATTGATTTTAATCGTGCAATGTTTTCTATGTTTTTTTGGGTTCTTTGCTAGATTGATATTGGCAAAGCACCACCTCAAAAAGGAATAAGAACAGCTCAAAATGAATGCCTTATGGATAGATAACTCATGGTTAATTTGTCTTTAATTAATCGTTTAAAATTTGTCGTTCTATGTTTCTATGTTTCCATGTTTTTTTTTTGAAAAGTGTTTTTTTTTTTAAGTGGCTGTTAATAAGCATTGGCGTAGGAAGGAATTTTTTCTAAGGTGGGCAACCAGTCCAAACCAAACCTAATCATTAAAAAAATTTTCGGTGCTAATGATTTCCCAATAAGTATGTATATATTTGCCCTTGACCATTTAATTAATTCCCGAATTTGTTCAAAAGAGATCTAATGAATGAAGCCGACAACGACGTCAACAGTAAAGCAAATTAACAGTCATTAAAAGTGCTACCAAACTCAACTCTGCTCTCTGCAACAAAGTCTTACGATGCATCTACAATACTACAATAAATATTGCTTGGAAAAACATATTTAACAATAGGCATATTGCCCATAGCAGCAAATACAAAGTATTTGAATCGGTAGCTGAGTCAACATTGATGTATGCAGCCCAAGTGTGGGGTAGTAAGAAATATGATACCGCTGAAAAACTCCTACGATTTTATATAAAAAGGATATTTCGACTACCACCAAACACTCCGAACTACAAGCTGATGCTAGAAACCGGTATCTCTCCTCTATTTATTAAAACCCTTAAATTGCAAGTTGACTACATATGTAATGTCTTTAAGATGTCTGATGAGCGCCTCCCTAAAAAAGCAGCATTACAGGCAATAAAAAGTAGATCGAGTAGGTTTAAAGATTGGATAGATCTAGAGGAAGAAACTAATATCAATCTTACACCAGATGAATATTTAATGTGGAAACCCTCTCTATATATCAGATGATATCGATTAAGATTAGGATTCGCAGCTGAAGCAAAAGAATCCATCTACAGAATGTCATATAGCAAGCTGAACTACAACCTAAACCATCGAAATTACTTCCGTGATGACTACACGACTGATCAAATATCAATGATATTTAGATAAAGAGGCGAACTCCTCAATCTCAACTTCATTCCGCACCGTGAAAAGTTGCCTTTGCAGTGTGAATTGTGTAATATGGGCGAAAGAGAGAACATTTTTCACTTTATGGGTAGGTGTCCGGTTCTGCGAGAAACAAGAAGATATATTTTTGGATCCGATTTTCTATCAGAAGAGCTTACGATACGTCTTCTTAATGAAATGGAAGCTCCTAAACTGTACAAATACTGTTAAATAGTATTAGCTTATAGAAACAGAATTATAAATGGAAACTTTTAAAATAAGAATTGTAAAATGAAAAATTTTGTAAAATTTATCAATCAGGCAGACGGCAAATAGCCATGCTTTATTATTGTAAAATGTATATGTAGTACTATAATTTATAGGAATAAAATCTAATCAATCTATCTAGCTATCCATCACCTTAGTCGAAAAAAGAGTAACACGGTCGTATTTAGCTGTCCTACTCCAAAAAGTTCTTGAAAAACTTTGTTCACCGTTGTCCTAAAGTTATCTTACTTGGACAACGGCATCGGTTTTCTAATATTTGACGAACTTTGCATTTTATTTAATTAAACAAAGCATATTTCCAACTAACCGTCTAACAAATTTAAATTCTGAGTACATATAAACATTATTCAATTTGATTTTTCTTTAAAACAGAGCTTGTCTTTTGAGTCATTTATTGAAAAGAAAAATACATTTTTCCACTAAAACTTTGATCGCATTTTGAAAAGAAACTTCAAAATATGAAATTAAATACTGGACCATTAAAAACAAATCAAAGCTGCATTAAAAAAAAAAAAACTTGATTAAAAAATCTACCTGGGTAGGTACAAATTATAATATTTATTTTCCAACAATTTTCGGTTTCGATATGGGATTCCAAATCAAGTGTATTGTTTTCGCCACAACAGTTGCTGGAAAGTAAATTGAAGGCCAAACAAAACAGCTATAATGAAAGTAAGTTTGTTTTTCCTGATGTCTCCTTTTTGATACTCGTATAGGTTTTAAAGGAATCTCATACTTTTGTGAACATTTTTCTATTTCAAACCAAATTTTAAAATCATTCCTTAATGTTTCAAAAGTATGGACTGTTAGTTAGGTCAAATGGTAGTTTGAAGTGGAAAGTTTTGGTGTAGTTATTTTTAGTCGCTCTCTTTATGTTTTTAAGGTTGCTGAACACGAATATGAAGTTGTCCAACAAAATTTTTTACGACAAATATGAGAATTCATCAAAAAACTTCGAAAATTTTGACAGCCAAAATGTCCACTGAAAAGTGTTTTATTTGTGACAAGGATTTGAGTAATGGTGCAGTATGACAATGATGCAATGTGTATACAAAAACAAAATTAAGGTTGGCAAGAATTGCTTTTATGTGACGACCAACTGCAATTGTAGGCAAAATTATAATTTTCGTGTCTGAAATTTCATTCACAGCTTTTCAATCTGTCTTCTTGGGTGGGTTGTAGAACCTGAAAAGTTTAAATGTCGATTTTTCTAAGGTGGGCAGTTCATTTTTTAAGGTGGGCACTGCCCACCTCCGCTCCCCCCTTCCTACGCCTATGTTAATAAGTCAATTATTAGTTGTGACAAATTCAATTTTTTGTGCAATGTTTTCTATTTTTTCATCAACGAAATTACCTCTTTTTATCAGTGAAAACTTATAAAAAAAAAAAACAATTCAATTAATCAATTTCTAACTCTTTTCGAATGTAACTTCATATGAATTAAGAAATTAAAACAAAAAGGTAGAAACCATTGCACAATGTGAAAATTGTCACATATAATGAATGACTAATTATAGACAAATTATAAATCAATAAAAATTTCAAAATAATAGTTTCCCAGTGCTCTTTGCTGATTTCGTATGAATTTAGGAAAATAAAACAAAAAAGATAGAAAACATCGCACGAAAAAAAAATCAATTTGTCACAACTAGTTAACGGCCAATAACCAGCAATAATGGGGCATATTCATAGATGTTGAATAAGCTGTTGCTAGGAAAACCTGGAGCTTATCATATTGAAAATTCATCAGTTAAACAGCAGTTTAGTCTAGCATCAGTTTAAACAACATCTATGAATATGCCCCAATATGTTAGTTTTAGAAGTCTTAACCACTTTTCGAAAAAATAACATGGAAAATGATAAAATTAAATTTTCCTTAACAAATTAAAGAATTACGAGTGCTAAGTAAGCCTTAAAACATTTAATATAAGAAGTTTTTACTCCTTTTTGAGTAGTCAAGTTAGCAAATACCCAAAAAAACCTTGAAAACACTGCAACGGAAAATTTGGAACTGTCACAACTAATTATCGATTACTTAAAAATGGCAAATTATGCACCTCTACATTTTTCGATCCGCGAGAGTTTCTTTGCTAACTTGATATCAAGTCAGCAAAGCCTTCAAAAAAACGTAGGCAACATTGCACGATCAAGCTGAATTTGTCTCCACTAATTAACGACGAAGTAATGGCAAATTATTAAGCCATAAACCATCATGTGTAAGAAGTTTGCTTTGCTAGCTTGATATCAATGTAGCAAAGCGCCCAAAAAAACATAGAAAACATTGAACGGCAAATTATCCACCTTTTCGATTCGTCAAGTTGCTTTGCTAACTAGCCACTTATTTTAAAGGCAGTCCTCTCATGGCCCCAAAAAACCAACTGTTAATGTTTCAAGTAGAAATACAGAGTTTATATTATCTGATGCACCCTAATGTACTTAAATAATAACAACATTAACTTATAAATTAATGATGACATCGTCAAAATTAAAAGAAAAAAAAGAAACACTTTAGTTTTAATTTGAGTATGTTGTATACATACATATTTACGTAGAGAACGCGAAAATTTAATGAGTCAAATTACCTTCACCATTACCATCACCATAAATAATTGTTGACTATAATAATTTCATGTCAAAATATGTAAGTTTAAAAAAATTAAAGAAATAAACAGTCTTATTTTAGTCACAATGGAATGTGGTTGCCTTCAATAATTACTCCGGGAATTATTATTTATCGACAGCGATAGTTATTATAACTTACGTGCGTTGGAATATTGTCCGTACAATTTTCTCATACAAGACTGGAGTGGTGCTAACCAATTACCAGTGTGGATCATGTCAGATTTTAAACTTGAAACCGATGCGAAACTCGATGTACATAGTATTGCATCGGAATATAATTAGCAACCATTTTTATGAATCCCTACATTTAGGTTTAATTTAAAATTTATAGTTAAAATGGAAAAGTTCTCGCTTGTGAAGGTTTGTAGGAGAAAATTGAGCCATTTTAGATCAAACATGATTGATCAGATACTTTGGTAGAGGACCAAGTGTGTAAAGGAAGATTAGTACCTACCTTCTTAAAGATGTCATTATGTAGGAGGTTAATGAAACAAATCATTTAGTAATGTAACCTTACCCCAAATATAGCAAACACATTACTTTTTCTGAATTCTTTGATTAGAATCATCAGCAATTTATGAGATCAAACTTGAATTCTTTGTATTCAAAATGTTCAGAAAAGTATTTATTTATTTATTTATTTTATGTCCACATTTCTATACTTACGTGGTTTCGCAAAAGATTCTTGTAATTACAAAAAAAAAAAAAAAAAAAAAACGTTTATATAGGTACACCGGACACTGTTAACTGTACACCTCTAACTAATGAAATGAACCTTACTTGCAATCCAAGTCTGGTCTCCATAGTGTAGATGAAATGAATAGTTTACACATCGTAACTTGAAACGTGACATGTTAGTCAACCATATCATTTGCCAATATTACAATATATCTAATAAAGGTTAAGCAATTCCCAAACAGTTAAGATTTGTTTTGTTACAAGAATAATGTGATATTTTTAATATTGAATGAGAAAACAATATGAATCTTGAACTAACAGAGATTTAAGTTATAAATAGTCTTTGAATTGGGTCACTCGAAGTTTGTTAGGTTATAGTGGCAATATTCTTAAAGAAACATTATGTTAATTTAAGATAACAGAAAGGTGGATTGGGCCATGGGCTCCTTCTTGGCATACAAGTCTGGAAGGCTTGATGAAAATTATAAAAGCTCTAAAGACATAATTGTTCCAATTCTAGTGGACATTTTTAGGGATTTCCCTAACATCACCTATATGTTCCCTCTAGTTGGAGAGAAATTAATGTCATCTTCATTCCGAAAGCTGGCAAGCCCACCCATACCGAACCGAAGGATTTTAGGCTTATGAGCCTCCTCTCCTCTGTTCTTCTCAACGAGTAATGGAAACTCATATTCGCCTTAAATGATGACATGCTCCCACAGGCCCAACATGTATTCATTATGTATGAAGGGCAAATCTGTTGAGATAGCGCTTCATGAAGTGGTCGGCAAAATCGACAAATCAATCCAGGTCGAGGAATCCACCCTGATACTAAGTTAGCAGTTAGAATATCCAGGGGAACTCCACAGGGTGGAGTCCTATCTCCTCTGCTTTGGGTTCTTAGTACGGGGTAATTAGATTTCATTATATGGAGCTCTGAGAAATAATTCAAACAAGCAGTTTGACTTTGATATTCGAAAGGGTATTAGTACACGAGCCGAAAACCACATTTTTCACAATTGCACCTAGAGTCATTTGGCCGCCATTTTGTTTTTAACGGCTTTTTTTGTTATCAGACGTAACTCACGTATTTTTGACGCTAAGAAAAAAAATTGTGAGACAAACTTGTAGAAAATTTAATTGTCTACAAAATATGTTGAGTAACTTTTTTCGATAAGTGCTTTTTTAAAAAGTTATACTGCATTTTCTTAAAAAAAGTAGGGGTTGATTTTGATAAATTCATCATATCTTATTTTTTTGTTCTAAAAAAAAAAACAAAATCGAAATAAAAGTTATAGTCGCTTCAATTATCTATATTTTTTGCCTTTACAGTTTTGTTATACGACTTACGGTTCTCGCCCTGTAGCGCATATTAATAGTAGAGAACTGTATAGAATAGTACTCGAGCTGAAAACATAATTCTTCACAAGTGCCCGTAGAGTCATTTAGCCACCATTTTGTTTTTAAGGTTTTTTATATCTTCGCAAGTAACTCACTTTTTATTTATGCCAGACAAAAAAGTTGTAGAACAAACTTGTAGAACATTTAATTTCCAACAAAATGTTTCTTGTAACTTTTTTCGACAAGTACTTTTTTAAAATTCTATTGCATTTTGTTAAAAAAAAGGGTTTCTTTTCAATTTATGGTTGAAGTTATATGTAAATGAACCCCTAGAAATAAATGGATTACAACCTTTCTCGATGACTTCATTTTATTAAAAAAAGATAGAAGTTCAGTATGTTACATTTCAGGTTAGATATGACATAAAAATATGACAATGATAACAAAAGCTTAGTTTTAAGTGGTAAACATTATTTTGAACAGGGATGTTGTGTTTTATTCAACAATTTATCATACAAAAATAAATGTCGAAATAAAAGTTTTAGGTAGACCTTTCAATTATCTATATTTTTTGCCTCAATATTTTTTTCTTATGCGGCATACTTCTGTAGCGCATATATGTATATTCCAGAAATCCGTACAGCATTGGATGTTTTATTTTTGTTATAATTTTGTTTTGTTATATTCGTATCATAATTGGCTATACTCAAACAAATAATTGACGACATAACTCTCTTCCACCCCACCCTCAACATGGAGTTTTTCACTACAAAAACGAGCGAACAACAAAGAAATAGAATCTATTTTCTTCCAAACAGGCTCAAACAGTTAAGCGAGAAAAAATATCTGTGAAAATTTGGGCTCTTAAAAATCATGTTTAGACATGCCTCGTCACAGATTTCGGTTTTCCATACGATTTGTGAAAACTCCTGTTTGTATTTGGAATTTTATAACTTTATGCATAATAACAAGAATTAAAACTAACTACTTACGTTTTTCTTATAGAAAATTGAACTTTCTACACAAAAGGTCTTAATATGTTTTATGGTAAATACAGCCGTTTTGCAGTTACATCCATTTAAACCCAGTCGATAAAATTATCTTACATTTATCTAACATTAAAATAGCATTATTTTAGAAATTTAAGATATTAATTTGGGAATTTCTATGTAATTTCCCACAAAAGTTCTGAAGTCATTTCTCGATTAGAGTGCGATATTAGTTAATTTTACAATTCGGAAATATAGTTAAACTATACGCAAATAATTTAAACTATTAACAAATCATATCATAAGGTATACCGCATAAGAAAAAAATATTGAGGCAAAAAATATAGATAATTGATAATTTTTTATAAAAAATAAATTGAAAAGAAACCCTTTTTTTAACAAAATGCAGTACAATTTTAAAAAAGTACTTGTCGAAAAAAGTTACAAGAAACATTTTGTTGGAAATTAAATGTTCTACAAGTTTGTTCTACAACTTTTTTGTCTGGCATAAATAAAAAGTGAGTTACTTGCGAAGATATAAAAAACCTTAAAAACAAAATGGTGGCTAAGTGACTCTACGAGCAGTTGTGAAGAATTATGTTTTCGGCTCGAGTACTAATTTGCTTTCGAACCTCGAGGTTTCCATTTACCAGCAGAAGTCAAGTAGTTAAAAATATATTATTCTATACAGTTCTCTACTATTAATATGCGCTACAGGGCGAGAACCGTAAGCCATATAACAAAACTGTAAAGGCAAAAAATATAGATAATTGAAGCGACTATAACTTTTATTAAAAAATAAGATATGATGAATTTATCAAAATCAACCTCTACTTTTTTTAAGAAAATGCAGTATAACTTTTTAAAAAAAGCACTTATCGAAAAAAGTTACTTAACATATTTTGTAGACAATTAAATTTTCTACAAGTTTGTCTCACAATTTTTTTTCTTAGCGTCAAAAATACGTGAGTTACGTCTGATAACAAAAAAAGCCGTTAAAAACAAAATGGCGGCCAAATGACTCTAGGTGCAATTGTGAAAAATGTGGTTTTCGGCTCGTGTACTAATACCCTTTCGAATATCAAAGTCAAACTGCATGTTTGAATTATTTCCCAGCAAAAGTCTAACTACCCCGTACTATTGTTGTCGTCAACCAGATATTGATCAAACAAAATCTGAGTGGTACCAAGGTCATTGCATGTGCCGATGACATTGGGTTAATAATAAAAAAAAAAAAAAAAAAAAAAAAAAAAAGCTTTTTAGTTGCAAAGCAATAACAAGCCTCGGATACGGACGGATTTACTGTTGACAAACCAAGCAAACGATATAAGGTCAACGAACTTCGGATCTGCTCGTGGAATGTTCTGTCTCTCTTTAGACCACATGTGGCCGTACATTTAGCGGAAGGCCTAGACTGCTACAGATCAGACATCACCACCATCCAAGAAGTGTGATGGGATAGGCCAGGCAAAAGGAAATTGAAAGATTACAATATCTACTACGGTGACTGTTATTGACAGCAACGGCAGCGTCTTTTTGGGTGTGCATTCGTCGTTAGAAGCAGACTTAGGCAAGAAGTCTTCAAGCGTGTGAACGGGCCACTCACGACAATTCACATCAAGGCGAAATTCGCTAACATTAGCCTCATGTGCGCTCCCCCATAGAGGAGAAAGATGATGATATCAAGGCAATGTCCAAGCTATGACATTAAGATTGTCTTGGGTGGATTAAATGCCAAACTAGGAAGAGAATACATTTTTGGTGGCACATTTAAAAGGCCTGCACGACACTACCTCCGATAATGGACTCAGGTAAATCGACTTTGCTGCGGGGAAAGTTTGTGGTAGATAGTACGCAGTTCCTGCGAATTCCTGGTCAATCAACCAACAGATTGACCACATTGCGATCGACGCAAGGCGCTCCTCCAGTACCAAATGATGTCCAAACGTTTCGAGGAGCCAAAGTTGACTCGGATCACTACCTCGTTGTTGCCAGGGTAATGCTATGGATATACATACCAAAGTCAAAACAGGGAAACACTGTGCATAAGTTCGACGTATAGGAAGGCTACAGTCGCAAGAAATCGCCAAGTCCTTTTCCGATCGAGTCTCTCGTGCCCTCTTAAGTAGTCCTATGCCATTACAACTTCAAGCATAGAGAAACAGTGGCAGAATTGCCAGGAAGCCATCATAGTAGGGGCGTTAGTGCACGATATGAGGGCATACCTTTCATTTCGACCTGACGGGTTGAGCTTTAGTATACAAATAGTCCATGTCCTAACTTTACTTTTAAGAAGTGTTGCCATGATGGCAACACTGTCAGAAGGACAAGATAAGGGTTGCCACAATCCCGAAATGTAGCTTATAAATCGAAAACCAAGGGTCGGACGATGACCTGAGAACTCCCGTTGGATTCAGCACCTTTGAACCCATAGGACCACATTATTGTTTTTCTCCCACCCCTCCCCTTGCACGAAGGGGGTGGAAAAAAGTCGTTTTGGAAACACAATTTGAAAAGCCAATCAAAGTTATAAAAATATTTGTATTAATAAAATTCAAAGATGGTGTCGACGCAGAATTTCACAATCTACTACATTACATTCAGAGTTTATTGAAAACCTACATTGGTTTTTTTAAAAAGCCACTTTCAAAATGCTGGGGAGGGGGGATATGAAAGATTAACAAACTTAAATATTTATCTTGGAATTCTTGTTGCTTATGACAAATGAAATTTGTTGACCAAGTTTCGTGTCAATGCTGTTGAAATTTGGTAATATTTTACGTTTTTCACTAATAATTCCGTCACCATTTATGAAGAAGGCTATTACTTTTTTGAAGGTATTTGTATCGAGTTCATTCTCATTTAGTAAAATTGGGCATTTAAAAATACCCTTAAAACATGAGTCATTATGCTTATATTATTCTAAGATCAATATTTAAGTTTGTTAATCTTTCATATCCCCCCTCCCCAGCATTTTGAAAGTGGCTTTTTAAAAAAAACCAATGTAGGTTTTCAATAAACTCTGAATGTAATGTAGTAGATTGTGAAATTCTGCGTCGACACCATCTTTGAATTTTATTAATACAAATATTTTTATAACTTTTATTGGCTTTTCAAATTTTGTTTCCCAAACGACTTTTTTCCACCCCCTTCGTACAAGGGGAGGGGTGAGAGAAAATCAATAATGTGGGCCTATGGTTTCAAAGGTGCTGAATCCAACGGGAGTTCTCGGGTCATCGTCCGACCCTTGGTTTTTAATTTATAAGCTACATTTCGGGATTGTGGCAACCCTTCTCTTGTCCTTCTGACAGTGCTGCCATCATGGCAACACTTCTTAAAAGAAAGGTTGGTCTCACTAACAGCCCCACTATCAGAGATGCCGGAACCACAGCATTGTGATCCTCTGGACTGCGCCAACCTTAGAGGTATTTGTCTCAGTCAGCAGATTGTGAAAAAAAACCAGTGCCGAGATTCAGCTATTTTAGCGAGTGAGATGAGATGACTCGCCTTACTCGCCGACTCATCTCACTTCACTCGCAAAAGTGATTCAGCTATTTAAGTGAAATGAGTAAGTTCGAATTTAGTTTCGAACATGAGACAAAGAATAAAAATAAAAGAGCTAAATTCTATCTCCTTGTCACACTCGTTACGCAAAATGTAATGAAACAACAAATACAACAATGTAAACATTATGGAATCTTTAATAATGGAGTATATTTTATTTCAATTATTTTTTTTGTCATAATTAAAGTTTAATGTGAGTTTTACCCTTGAGAAATAAAAAGTTTAAAAGTGTTGAAAGTGAATAGAATATAAATTTATTTAATATATATACGTGCATATTATAATAAAATAAAATTGAAGAATCAATAAAAGGGTAGTTGTTTCTATCTACGTTCGTTGTTGTTTTTTATATCGTTTCCTATCCATGAATAGGAATTCTTGAGAAAAGCACTATCCAAAACTCGCGGAAATATCTGGCGAGTAATCTGCCATTTCATTTCACTCTCTCACTCACTCACTTTTGCTAGCTGAATCGATTTAAGACGAAAAGTGACTCATCTCACTCACTCCCTGCGGTTTCGATTAGCTGAATCTCGGCACAGCAGTTTCAAATCGATCCCCACCACCTTTTCTATTTCAAGGCCGCGTATGACATTATCTATAGAGACGAGCTATATAGAGCCTAGTTTTGGCATCCCTCCCAAACTCGCCCGTTTGTGCTGTCTCCAATTTGGCACTCCAAGTTGGTTGAGGTCTTCTTCCGCTTACCTTCGATACATGTTACATGTAACGCTGCCCTCCTCTGCTGAGCCACCGCAGCACAGTGAGGCAGAAAAAGAAAAAGTTTTACTTTGTTGCTTAAATATTTTCGAATCTAAAACTGATAGAAAGTTTATTTAAAATGCTACACTTAAGTAGGTTAAAGTATGTAGATTATATTTTAAGTTTAAAAATAAAAAAAAAACATTTCTTTTCTTTCAAAAATTCGGCAAGAAAAGACAACATTTTTTTAAGACTTTGTGTTACGTTTTAGTATATATCTCCTGTTGGGGCAAAAGTTAAGCCGTTTTCAAGATATGTGATTCATTTGGAACTACGGATTTTATGCTTCCTTATAAAATCTATTCCTTTACACCACATTTGAGGTTGAGTACAAGGTGAGTTTTTCTTGCGTGATATTCTAAATAATATATAGGTACGACTCGGGCTCCACTAATTTTTTTCGTAATAGTTGCCGTTCGCGTGATATCCCTTAAAAACCGTTTTTAATTTTAATTTTAATTTTTAATTTTAATTTTAATTTTAATTTTAATTTTAATTTTAATTTTAATTTTAATTTTAATTTTAATTTTAATTTTAATTTTAATTTTAATTTTAATTTTAATTTTAATTTTAATTTTAATTTTAATTTTAATTTTAATTTTAATTTTAATTTTAATTTTAATTTTAATTTTAATTTTAATTTTAATTTTAATTTTAATTTTAATTTTAATTTTAATTTTAATTTTAATTTTAATTTTAATTTTAATTTTAATTTTAATTTTAATTTTAATTTTAATTTTAATTTTAATTTTAATTTTAATTTTAATTTTAATTTTAATTTTAATTTTAATTTTAATTTTAATTTTAATTTTAATTTTAATTTTAATTTTAATTTTAATTTTAATTTTAATTTTAATTTTAATTTTAATTTTAATTTTAATTTTAATTTTAATTTTAATTTTAATTTTAATTTTAATTTTAATTTTAATTTTAATTTTAATTTTAATTTTAATTTTAATTTTAATTTTAATTTTAATTTTAATTTTAATTTGCTTTAGATATAAAAATTGCAAAAAACAAATATCGCGATATACAAATAACATACAGTGACTGCCATTAATATTCGGTTTTCTATTTAATATTCTATGAAAATTCTTTGGGTGTCCTTAAACGCATATATTTACCAACTTTCTTAGCTGAAATTGTCCACTGTATTTTAGTATAGCATTAAATCTACACGTTATTCCCAAGAAAAATTTAGAAACCATACCAAAAACCGTTATAACACAAAGAAAGTTAAGAAATAAGCAAATAGAAATAGAAATAAACCCTCCATTAATATTCGGTTTTTTTTGTTGAGTTCTGATTTAAGTGGTTAAAAGTGCATTACTATTTAATTGCGCATCTTCTGCTCACAAAAACATCAGATGAACGCTCTGGCGTGCTTGCTGTATTTGTTTGCATGTACCCTGGGTTTATTTTCTGTCATTTTTTGGGCAACTTTACTTAAAATGAATTTTTGGGCGAAGCACGACTCTCCCGCACTTATCGGCCACGCCATTCCGCAGGTTTCTCATGGGATGAAGACAGGACAATCTGAAGAAGTTGCGATTAATTTTGAGCAGTTGTACGAAAGCTATTCGGGGATAGTATAGGCTTACAGTTTGGGATCATTATGTTGATAAAACGTGAAGACCCGCGAAATACCCAATGGACCAGCATTCTGTTTAAGATTTTCACTCAGCTTCAGATTCGATATTCAGCACACTCAAATTCTTTCGAAAATTGGAACCTGGATTCTGGGTAAAATAAAAGAAAGGTTTTAAAAGCTAGTGCAATAAGTCAATCAGAACTCTTTAAAAAAAGATCCCAGGTGTATTCAAAACATATTCCCGAAGCGTCAGACTTTATGACATGCTTTGATTGTATTTTTCTTTCATTATGAAATCACAAAAAGTCACCAAAACATATTTTTCACTTTATAAAATAATTAATATCATAATACGACCATTTTGGCCCCAGCCTGCGCCGCCGTCCCACGGAGTTGGATTCAAAGATTTTCCGGGCCGGAGCATGGATGTCCTTAGTCACCTTTGTCGTTTTGGCTTTTCACTTTTTGTGGCTAGATAGGAGTCACTGTACAGCCCGTAAAGCTCGTTGTTGAATCTTCTTCTCCATTCCCCATCTATCAGACGGGACCAAAACTCATCTGGAAAATTTTCTTCTCAAAACAGTACCTCTGCACCTTTCACCAGGACCAAAAAGATAAGCGTCTTATACAGGGGCAATTTAGTTGTTTGAGTTCTTCTTCCATTGCATTCTCAATGAAACAGCGATTAGCAAAAGAAATTTTTCGTTTGATCTCAGTGCTTCACTGAGTTGATAGCGGAGCCTAGGCAGGTAGACAAAGTCTTTGACAACCTCTGTCCGAGACGTGCGTCGGTGTGGGATATTCTTTCTTCTTGACAGCATGTACTTAGCCTTGCCATCATTCACCGTTAAACCCATCTTGTTGGTTTCCTTCTAAATACCCACGAAAGCACCGATGACAACACGCCTTTTTCGTCTGATTATGTCATCGCCTTGTCTAAGATCTTTTTTGACATCAAAGGTATCGGTGAGGTCTGAGGTCTTTGGCAACCTTAATGAAGCAGCGTGCATTCTCCATCGCCATCCTGCACAAAGGGAGCAGTTTATGAGGGTTGCTAGCTCGCCTCAAAATAGTGTGGCAGTAAAAAAGAGAAAACAAACAATAAGTAACCTGGAATATGTAAGAGGGGAAGCTGGCTGTCGGATAGGTAGGAATATATACGATCAATAAACGAAAAGGAGTGAGTTGATTCCTGACTAGCAAAGTGAATGGTGCGTTTTATTTATAAGTTACGGAAAAACGAAATTACAAAAGATAGAAAGAGTTCAGCTTAAAATTCAGAAGTGCGATTTCACCCACCGGTAAAGAAATATAAAATAATAATTAGAAAGCGAAAGAATAGACAAAGTGAAAGTTTTAAATAAAAAAAAAGAAAGAAGAATCTAATTGAACGGAAATAATAAGAACCCCTCGCGAGTGTATCTATATCTGTAGCTACGTGTCCTTGGTTGTGTCGCATCGTACCCGTAAGCACACATAAAATTCAATATTCTGTCTGGCCTTTGCGAGTGCGCTGGTAAAATCCACACAAAAAAAATACATAAAACGAAAAAACCCAAACGACCGTTGGCGTCAGCGTACGCAGTTTATTTAAATAAATTCGAGACTCGAGCCTCGCCCTAAAAGAGACAAAGAAATAGCTAACGAAAAAAAAACAACACAGACAATACATACGATGGCAGATGTTGATAGCTTCAAGAAATACACCGTTCCACAGTTAAAATCGTGGTTGAATGCATTGTCCACTTTTACACAGCGCATGTTTACCTTGCATGCTTGGAGTGCAAAAGAGAAAAAAAATGAAATAGAAATAGAAGAACCTAAACATGCACGGGTAGGACTGTCCCTGCAACTTTTTGACGTTTCTCTTTGTCTATATTCTTTTTTTTCTTATTTTGCTACATTCTTGTTCTGGATGTAGCTCAATACAACAAAAACATAATGATAGAGGAAAGATAGCTGTCAAAATTATTCGCAGCTGAAAAAAACAATGCGCAACTCGAACATGCTTCGTGTAAGAATGCGTGCATTACCGAATACAAGTTCAAAATGCAATAAGCAAGAGTTGCGCATTAATTTCATGCGCCGTGTGAAACGGGACATTGGGGTTGAAAACCAATGGAAACAAGGTGGAGCTAATATTGAGACTCATGGAAGTTCCAGCGCATATGCGCGGTGACTCTGAGTCGCTTACCAACACAAACGATGATGACGGGGAAGACAACGATGGAGTAGCAGACAACAACGATACCGATGATGAAGACGACGATAATAATGAACAGGAGAACACAAATGAAAGAGAGCCAGCCAACAGTAAGAATACAAATGAAAGACAAAAGAACGTATACGACAACAAACGATTAGCAAAGAGATCGAACAAATGAAGAGAGAAATGAAGCTAAAAGAACAGGAAAATGAATTGCTAAAGAAAGAAAATGAGTGGCTGAAAAAAATGAATGAGCACAAAGAAACGAAAAATGTAGGTCAAATAAAAGAGCTCGTTGTCGACTTTAAAGGCACTGGCGATTCGTTTGAGCATTTTGAGAAGCAGTTGGAGAATGTTCGCGCTGCTTATAAATTGAATGACAGTGACATGAGAGTGCTAGTGTCTCTTAAACTTAAAGACAAGGCACTCAAATGGTTTCACTCAAGAAGAGATGTGACAACTGTGGCTTTTAATGAACTAATGTTAGAGATGAGACAGATTTTTGACGATCACTCATCTAAGTTGCAACGGAAACGAGTGTTTGAGCTGAGGAAGTGGCTGCAGGGCGAAACCTTTCAGGGTTACTTTCAAGAAAAAATAATCCTTGGCAGCCGACTTCAAATAGAGGAGGACGAAATGATAGAACATATCATCGAAGGAATACCGGACGAGAGGCTGGCATCAAGTGCCAGATTACAATGCTTCACCAAAAAGACGCAGTTGCTCGAAGCTTTCAAGTCAATTAAATGTCCAACCAAGCCGAAAATGATGCCGACAGCAACAACATCACGACAAGCATCAGGTGTCATCGAGAAGCAAGTTCGCTGTTTCAACTGCAACTCAATGGGACATATGGCGACTGAATGCAGAAAGGAGAAAAGGAAGCCAGGTGCGTGCTACGTTTGTGCTGAGATGAGGTATTTGGCGGCTCAATGCCCCAAGAGAAAGAAGGTGCCAGCAATCGGATATATTGACTCCGATTCCGAGGAAGATTGCATTCACTATTAGACACCGGCAGTCCAGTCAGCCTGATTAAATTAAGTTAATAAGTATGTTTATGGAAAAAAATGAATTTAATTTAAAAAAATATATCAAACTTTGGTTCATATTGCGGAATAAATACAGATAAATTTGAATGTTATATTTGAAAATGAAAGTATACCTATGGAAATGTTAGTAGTGTCAGATGAAGCAATGCATTATCCTGCTATTTTAGGGCGGGATTTCTTAAAGAAAGCTTAACTAAAACTACAAAAGATAGTAGAAAAAACAAATGATATGTATGAAAATGAATGTAAAAGATTTTAAATATATATAGTTGATGATTCACAAAATTTAAACAATAATTATATTGGAAAACTTGGTCCAACACTTAATGAAGAAGGTATCATTTTAAAAAATAATGAATTGTTATATAAAACAAAAGAAAAATTCTTTAAAATTAATCAAGAACACTATTTGTACTGTTCTCGTCCCGAAGTAACAGAAATTAAGTATGAAATAAAACCTTGAATGAATGATAAATTATTAACTAGGCGTAAATCGGGACGATTACAATGTCAGGATAGCCGAGTTGTGGCAGTAAAAAAGAGAAAACAAACAATAAGTAACCTGGAATATGTAAGAGGGGAAGCTGGCTGTCGGATAGGTAGGAATATATACGATCAATAAACGAAAAGAAGTGAGTTGATTCCTGACTAGCAAAGTGAATGGTGCGTTTTATTTATAAGTTACGGAAAAACGAAATTACAAAAGATAGAAAGAGTTCAGCTTAAAATAGATGTTGTCATACGCGGTTTTGAAATCGATGAAAAGCTGGTGGGTATCGATTTAAACCTCCTGGTTTTTTTTCTAGGATCTGCCGTCGTGCGCATAATTGGTCGATGGTGTACTTTCCTGGCCTAAGGCCACACTGATAGGGACCTATCAGATTGATGACGACCTTTATTCTGTATCTTGCAAATATTGCTGAGGTTCCATTACCTGACCATATTTTGCAGATGAGCTGGTGCATTCTCCTTACAAATCCTTAGAGAAGATATAAGATTAAAAAAAAAACAATTATCTCCTATTTTCTCAAAGTTTTAGGAAAGGTAAACACAATATTCTATCAACCAACGGCTATTTTAAACGAGAATTAAAGATTTGTTAACAATAAATCATGTTAAAATTTTAATGGTGTTTCCGTTGTTTTTATTTTGTTGTTCAAGTAGTTTTTTCCCCAAAGAAATCCCAAATTCCAATCAAAGCTGATTCATTAAGATTTGTGTAAGTTCATTAAATGTGCAAAGTCAAAGTGGGCTGTTTTATTTAACAACTGATCTTAAGGCTTTTCCCACTCTTATCTCGTAGTCGTAGGTACATATATCAGGTACCACATTGATTAATAATCTATTTATTATCTTAACTGTGACGTTGAAGTGCTTTTAATGAATTCCACAAACCAGTATGCTCCCCTGGATTAATCTCACTTTTTATCCTCAGCGAAGATCAAAGCAAATATTTGCCTTAGTTTTATTGCGATATTCATCTTAAAGGGTGGTTAATCTTTGTTCGAGTGGTATTATGTCTGGAGATTAAAAAGTTCTTCCGCAATAGGACGTTACTTAGTAAAGATATCAACTTATTTGTAATTGATAAGAATAAGAATTCAGTTCAGCAATGTCGTACATTTAACTTCTTTTTTTTTTTCTTTAAAATGTTGATACACATAATAATTGTTAATTAAAGATATTTCCAAAGAATTCGGATTCGAATTAAAATTTTTCCAATTGCGTTTTCCAGTTTCAACTGCTTTTAATAGGACAGTGATCGTTTCGGATTTCTTGTTATGATATTGATAATGGAATATATCTTAAGGTTAATTTAAATCGCGATAAAGTAAAATGTGTATTTTAAATTTTTAAATTCTCAAGGTTTAAGTGACAGTTGTGTTGGAAAAATAATTTCAAATTTTTGAAAACTAAATCAATTGAGAGATGGTAAAGCAACGCCACCGTTTTCTGCTTACAGAATTTTTCGCGGAAGCAAATCAAACAAACAAGGACAACTTGGGGAATCAAGTGGAGTAATTCATTTTGAACATGCTAATGTGTAACACCATCAGCACAATCCAGAATACCGGAAGCACTGCACGAAGTAAGTGGGATCGTCTGCAGAAACCTTGCTTGTAGAGAGCCAAATTATTGCTAAGAATTTTAAAGAGTCACCATCAACAAGCCACCAAATAAACCTGGTGGTGGAATGATGAAGCTAAAGCGGTGATAAGTAAAGATAAAAGTGGCTTTCAAAGCATGGCAAAAGTGTCCCTCAAGTAATAAAAATGAAAAGGCTAGAAGTGGAATACAGAAGCTTTAAGAAGAAAGCGAAGAGGATTGTATCGGGAGCTGAAAGAAATTTCTGCCCGGCTACTGATTCGAACCAAACTATTCAAGAAATTCGAAATGTTTAATCCGAGGTAGGTACTGCTTTTCCCTTTCGCGAGGAACTGATAAATCCTTGAAGAGCACACTTGTCATGAATAAATGCTTCTCATCTAGCCGTTTATACTCAGCAAAAAACGGTAGGTCCCATCCATTCCTGCCAACAACACGCACACAGGAATGGTTGAGAGTTGTAAGTCACTAGGCCCTGGTTCTCCATAATTTAATTTTAATTCAAGAAATATGACAAAGCAACTTGAATAAGGGGGCAACCATCTTCAAAATAGCTGCTCAAAATAGGATAAATACTCTGGAGATTCGTTCGCCAAAGTTCATTAACGATGCTCAAAGACAGATTTTGTAGATGACGACAAAATTCTTCGCAGGTGGCGACAGTATTGTGATGGGCCTTTGAACGAGCAATTTCCTCGAAAGCATTTTTCGGCAGCTGAACCTAACTTAAAGTTCGCGGTTAAGAACTCTAAGAAAGGCTAGGATGCTGAGCCGGACGAGATATGTACCATATGAGTTTAGGAAAAAGATGGGAGACATCGGGCTTATGGCTCACGATTCTCATCTCGAAGCTTATGGTGGTGATAGTCTGCCTAAGCAATGGAGGGAAGTAATCTTCTACCAAAGAACAAAGAGAAGAGAGGTGTGCGATGGTGATAATTAGCGTTCGATCAAGCTGATGTCCCACACTTTGAAGATCGTAGAGGTAGGTAAGTCAACAACAGATGCAATCCACAGTATAATGATGTAAAAACATGATTTGCATGTTTTGTTGGTTGACTTCCAAAAAGCATGATCAGATGATCATTGGTACACTGAAAATAATACTATTCATACAAATTATAAAAACCGTTTATTGAGCGATTTTTCATTGTCCCAATAAACTTTTTATTGTCACAACAAACTTTTATTGATTTCAGACTGCCGTAATCAATTAACTGTTTATTGCGACAATAATTTTGAGTTTATTGAAATTGAAATCCGAAGATTAATAAACCAATTATTGCCGCAATAAACTCATACACTGTCGCAATTAACCTTTTACTTGCCGCAATAAACTTGTTTATCAATTCAACACATTTCAGCATTTATAAACTCGTTTATTGTGGCAATAAACTGAATTTAAAAAACAATTTATTGCGTTTTGTTTATAAATGCTCAAATATTGTGAACTGATTAACAAGTTTATTGTGGCAATAAACTGTTTATTAATAATTCCAATTGATATTGCAAAAAAACAGTACATTTTAATAAACAGTTTATTACCGCAACAAATTTTTTTATCAATTCACAACTTTTGGGCATTTATAAACTCGTTTACTGTGTCAATAAACTATTTATTAAAATTTACCTTTTTTTTTTGGAATAGCAATTTGAATTTTCAATAAACAGTTTATTGCCGTAATAAACTTGTTAATCAGTTCACAGTTTTTGAGCATTTATAAACATCGTTTACTGTGGCAATAGACTGTTTATTTTCAATTTTTTTTTCTTTTAATCGCAGTTTTGATTTAAATTAATGCATAGGTTATTGCCGTAATAAACTTGTTAATTTAGTCGCAACTTTTGAACATTTATTAACTCGTTTACTGGGGCGGCAATTTATTAAAGTTCAATGTTTTTTTCCATAGCAGTTGTGATTTTTAATAAACAGTTTGTTGCTGCAATAAACTTGGTAATCAATTCACAACTCTTGAGCATTTAGCAACTCGTTTATTATGGCAATAAACTGTTTATTAAAAATTAGTACTGCGATAAAAAAGGGATTTTAATAAATAGTTTATTGCCACAAACAACGAATGCTCAAAAGTTGTGAATTGATTGACAAGTTAATTGCTAAATTTACATTTTTTTTGGAATAGCAATTGGCATTGTCAATAAACAGTTTATTGCCGCAATAATCTTTTTAATCAATTCACAACTTTTGTGCATTTATAAACTCGTTATTTGTGGCAATAGACTGTTTGTTAAAACTTAATGTTTTTTTATCGCAGCTGAGATTTTTAATAAACAGTTTATTGCCACAATAAACGAGTTTAAAAATTTTAGATTTTAAGCTTTTATAATCGCGATTCTAAATATTCATTTTAATTTATTTTATTAATTTAACTGACTTACCGAGATAGT
Source organism: Dasysyrphus tricinctus (assembly GCA_963921185.1). NCBI lineage: Eukaryota > Metazoa > Arthropoda > Insecta > Diptera > Syrphidae > Dasysyrphus > Dasysyrphus tricinctus. The sequence continues at coordinate 9,933,708 of OY992530.1, forward strand.
TTTACTCAGTTTTTTTTTTTGGATAAAACTATAGCGGTAAGTCCGTTAAATTTATAAAATAAATTAAAATGAAAGAGTTTATAAATGCTCAAATGTTGTAAAATGATTAAAAAGTTAACTGGGGCAGTAAATTGTTTATTAAAATTTACTGCCCAAAAGTTGTGAATTGATTAAATTTTAATGAACTGTTAATTGCCAGAATAAACTATTTATTGATAATCCAGACTAGACTGCCACTTAAAAAGACAGTTAACTTCTAATAATCCATTTATTGTCCCAATAATCAGTTTATTGTCCCAAAAACCAGTTTATTGTCGCAATAAACTATTTATTGATAATCTAGACTAGACTGCCATTTTTAAAAGACAGTTAACTTCTAATAATCCATTTATTATCCCAATAACCAGTTTATAGTCCAAATAACCAGTTTATTGCCGCAATAAACTATTTATTGATAATCCAAACTGCCATTTCAAAATACAGTTAGTTTCTAATAAACGATTTATTGTCCCAATAAACAGTTTATTGTTGCAATAAACTATGTATTGTCACAAGAAACTGTTTATTGATAATCCAAACTGCCATTTGAAGGAAACAGTAAACTATTAAAAACCATTTTTTTCAGAATAAACCGTTTATTGTCGCAATTATTGATAATCTAGAGCCCGGGTTTCCCAAACTGTACTTCCCAGAACACTTGGTGCTCCGCGAAGAAAATCCAAGAGCTCCGCGGAAGGATCGACCAAAAATATCAAAATTCCTTTTTACTATTAAATTTTGATCTTCTGAACCAAAACAAAACATATGCAGATATGGCAAAAAATGATACCCCAAATGCCATAATCCCGAATAGGTACCCAAAATCCCGAATGAACAAAATCCCGAATGGACAAAATCCCGAATGGAAAAAATCCCGAATGACAAAAAATCCCCAATACATTCGGGATTGAATTCAGAATTTCAATACTTTTTAAGTAGATAAGGCCAGTTGGGGTAAATGTAAACGGTGGTCATTTTAACAACTAAAAACTACTTGTACAGAACTTGTTTGAGCATGTTTATAAAAGCAAAATCATCCGTATTTTGATTGTCAACAATCAATTTGATAATTTAAAAAAATTGAAATATGGTAGGGTCAGTTGGGGTTAATGTGAACATGGGGTAGAAGTAAACGGGTGTCATTAATATAATTACTATACTCTATTCTACTATAAAAAATAAGAAGCTACAAAAATATCAATAAACCTAGATGTCAAGTGCAAATTGAATACAGATTTAGAGTTGAAAGTTGATGATGTTGGCGAGATGTTGGCGAGACTAAACCGAAGTCAAAGCGAGACGTTTTTAAGATGTGCACAATGATAAACCAAAGCAGGGCTATAGCGAGGCTTGACCCCATTAGTCGAACACAATGGCCACGATACTGAAAACCTATAACTATAGTAAGACCAAACCAAAATGATGACAAAGCATGCTCAATGCCAAAAACCTTGTGTAAATGTCAAAGCGAGACCATAGCATTTTTGGAAAAAACGTCTGAAAATTTTTTTGCTACGATTTCCCGGCAGCAAAGCCAGACATTTTTTTGGAAAATAGACCTGAAATTTTGGAAAGATTGTCGGAAAACTTTGGCTATTATTCCTAGGAAAAAAAGCCAGAAATTTATATGAAGATTTTTTGGCGTTTTTTCTATTCTATTATTCCTAGGAAAAAAAGCCAAAAATTGATATGAAGATTTTTTGGCATAATTTCCGGGAGCCTGACAAGACCACAGCGAGACGAGCTTAGTGACCACATAAAAACTACGTTTGAACGACCCCGCGGTGAGAGATCAGCCAGATAACACCGAGGCAATTAGTCATCGTCGTCGCCGTCATGGTTTTTGCGAGTTAGCCAACTCGGTTTGTTAAAACAACGCATGAAAAGTGCACTTTTTTACATTATCAAAACGATTTATATTTTTCAGCCTATTAACAGCATTTTCAAATACAGAATTTTGAGATACAGAATTTTGAAATGCAGAATTTTGACCAACCAGATTTTTGAGATACAGAACTTTGACATACAGTATTTTGATCATACAGTATTTTGTACATACAGTATTTTGAAATACAGTATTTTGAGATACAGTATTTTAAATACACAGTATTATGACCCATACAGTATTTTGACCCCAACCAAAAGTTTTGCAAATTTTCGCTTCAACAAAACACGTAATTCTGAGTGCTTTTTGAAAACTTCATTACTCTTTATCTTCTAAGGTACTAACTACAGAAAGTTTGACCTATGACAACAATTGTTCAAAATTGCAAGCTTAATATTTGTTGTATGCAAACTTTTTCCCTCCCACCAATAGGTATTGAAATAAATTGATGTACGAAAATTTAAATCAAATTTTACACCTGTTCGATACGTGCAAAGGTGGGCAGACAAACGGTTATAGGTTCAATCCCTCAAAGCCTATTATGGATATGAATTACAAAAGTATGCAAATGACGCGACTTTTTATGTCGTTGGCTCTTAGACACAAGTTAGAGTGTCCGCGCGCGATATTTAATACCAAAAACAGTAGTAAGCCATTCGGGATTCTGTAATTCGGGAATTCGGCATTAGGGATTCTGTCATTGGGGCTTATGGCATTCGGGATTTTAGCCATTCGGGATTTTGTCCATTCGGAATTTTGATTTTCGGGATTTTGTACCCAACCCAAACCATTTAATGTCTCAATAAACAGTTTAATTGTGGCAATAAACTATTAACTGTCGCAAACAAACTATTTACTGTCACAAAAAAATGTTTATTGATAATCCAAACTGCCATTTCAAGGAAACAGTTAACTTCTGATCAACCATTTATTGTCCAAATAAACAGTTTGTTGTTGCAATAAACTATTTATTGTCACAATAAACTGTTTATTGATAGTCCAAACTGCCATTTCAAAAAACAGTTAACTTCTAATAAACCATTTATTGTCCCAATAAATAGTTTATTGTTGCAATAAACTATTTACTGTCACAATAAACTGTTTATTGATAATCCAAACTGCCATTTAAAAAAAGTTAACTTCTAATAAACCATTTATTGTCCCAATAAATAGCTTATTGTTGCAATAAACTATTTACTGTCACAATAAACTGTTTATTGAAAATCCAAACTGCTATTTAAAAAACAGTTAGCTTCTTATAAACCATTTATTGTCCCAATAAACAGTTTATTGTTGCAATAAACTGTTTATTGATTATCCAAACTGCCATTTCAAGGAAACAGTTAACTTCTAATCAACCATTTATTGTCCCAATAAACAGTTTATTGTTGCAATAAACTATTTATTGTCACAATAAACTGTTTATTGATAATCCAAACTGCCATTTCAAAAAAAAGTTAACTTCTAACAAACCATTTATTGTCCCAATAAACAGTTTATTGTTGCAATAAACTGTTTATTGATTATCCAAACTGCAATTTCAAGGAAACAGTTAACTTCTAATCAACCATTTATTGTCCCAATAAACAGTTTATTGTTGCAATAAACTATTTACTGTCACAATAAACTATTTATTGATAATCCAAACTGCCATTTAAAAAACAGTTAGCTTCTTATAAACCATTTATTGTCCCAATTAACAGTTTATTGTTGCAATAAACTGTTTATTGATTATCCAAACTGCCATTTCAAGGAAACAGTTAACTTCTGATCAACCATTTATTGTCCAAATAAACAGTTTATTGTTGCAATAAACTATTTACTGTCACAATAAACTGTTTATTGAAAATCCAAACTGCCATTTCAAAAAAAAGTTAACTTCTAACAAACCATTTACTGTCCCAATAAACATTTTTTTGTTGCAATAAACTATTTATTGATTATCCAAACTGCCATTTCAAGGAAACAGTTAACTTCTAATCAACCATTTATTGTCCCAATAAACAGTTTATTCTTGCAATAAACTATTTATTGTCACAATAAACTGTTTATTGATAATCCAAACTGCCATTTCAAAAAAAAAGTTAACTTCTAACAAACCATTTATTGTCCCAATAAACATTTTTTTGTTGCAATAAACTGTTTATTGATTATCTAAACTGCCATTTCAAGGAAACAGTTAACTTCTAATCAACCATTTATTGTCCCAATAAACAGTTTGTTGTTGCAATAAACTATATATTGGCGCAAACAACTTTTTACTGGCGCAAACAACCATTTATTGCCACAGTTAACTCAAATTGCATTTTAGTTCTATCTTGTATGCAGCAAGCAATTACAATTGTTCGACGAGTCATTCTACTGTTTATTCTTGCCGTGAGAACAAGTCCGATTCCTTAAACCTTTGGTCAATGTGGTGCAGTGTTCAGTGTAACAAAGTGTTAAAACAATAAAGACAATTATTAAGCTCCAACTTACAATAAAATATTCTAAAGTGTTCAAAATAAAACAATATATATAATAAAAAGTAAAATGAATGTATTGGTACATTCAATAAGTTAAAAGTTTTGTGTGCAGTGGACAATTATAATTCTACGAGTAAGTGTTGCATTTTTTCTTCCACTTAAAAAAGTTTTTAACAATCAAATTATTTTTCTAATTATGTATTACTGTATTTGAATTTCTTTTGGGAAAAAAGTGGTTTATTTGGAAATTTTTCATATTAAGGTCAGATCCACACAACAATAGTTATAATAAAATAATTTTACATTAGAAACATTGAGAGTTGAGACGATCGAAATAGTATCAGGTATCGGTTATGTGAATATACCTACTCATACATAGTTCCTTGTGTTAGAATATTTTATCATGACAAGACTTTATCGTTATGAGAACTTTAATGTGCATCTGGCCTAATTTTCCATTTTAAAATGGTTTACAAAATAGCATTTAACTTAATAAACAATTAGTTCGCACAATAAAGCATTTATTGTCGCAATAAACTATTTACATTTCGCACAGTGTCGAAAATTCGACCTGACTCTACTAATGTTTAGCTATACCTTTCAAATAAAAAAATTATGAAAATACGTTGCCATTAGTGTAAAGGATACAATTATTGGCACCCTAAGGAAATTTTAACTTTGAGCAACCACAAATTTTGTATCTGTAGAGTGATGAGAATCGTTTGTATATTATATGTAACATCAAAGTATTATTTAATAAAATTCGCGTTGGTTAGTTTAATTAAAAATAAATATAATTATTAAAATTTACTTTTAAAGACAAATTAAAAAAGTTTACCAAGAACTACAATTAATGGCAACACGATATAAGTATGGCACCCAAAAAAAGTACAATTATTGGTACCCTTTTATGTGGGAAAAATTAGATATTATGATTTTTAATGTATATTTTGTCATTTTTCAAAATAAAATTAATAACGAATGAGTGCTATAATTATTGGTAGTGTTAAAAGTAAAATTATTGACAGTGCCAATAATAATAAGTTTTCATCAAAAAATTGAGCTAGAAATAGTGAAAAACTACATACAAAATTATAGGTCCTTAACCAAAACATCCTAATTTTTCGCATTTTTTTTATTTTTGTCGAATGTGCTTACACTTTTATTTAAAAAAGAAAATCGAAAAAAAATATCTTCAAATCAAAGATGCAGAAAAGTTATATATTATGTGCAGTTTCAAAATAAATAAAATGCACGACTGGATCGCACGTACTTGCTCTTATGTTCAAGTTGTGTGGGACTTAAGAACTTTGAAAAATATTCAAGTAATTATAGAAAAAGTATAAAAAGCATTTAAATCGTTCTTTTAATTGTATAAACAGTCTGATTAATAACTTAAAGCTCAAAAAAAAGTAAGCCATTTCATTACTTGAAAAAATATGAATATATGCAAAAAAAAATTTAAAATCGTTGGAGCCGTTTTCTTAAAAATTAATTTTTTATATATAAAATTTTTGTAACATTTTTCAAAAAAAAATTTGGTATTCCAATTTTGAGTATATATTAATATACATTCAAAACTGAAAATTCAAATTAATTCATCAACCCGTTTTTGAAATATTGAATTTTCAAAAAAAAATTTTGAATCTTTTTTTAAAAATCCAAAATTTATTTTTTCAAAAATTTTGGTATGCAGTTTTATTCATATTCTAACAAAGCTTTTGTGAAAAAAATTTTATTGAGATCTGATGAGCGGTTACTGAGAAAACCAAAAATCAAAAAAACCGTTATATGGCAGGTACCGTTAATAAATGTTTTTGGTGATTTTTTTTCTCATTAAAAGGTACATCATATCTACAATAATATATTGATTTTTTTTTATCAAAATCGTTGGAGCCGTTTTTGAGATAAATGAGCTTTTCCTTAACGGTTGTATGGCAAGTACCGTTATTTTTTGAGCTAAAAAAAAAAATTTCAATTTCCACTCTGGAAAGTTACAAAAAAACCTTAAGTTCAAAATTTGAAGAAAATCGCTTCAGTGGTTTAGGCTGTAGGTTGAGGTACGGACAGACAGACAGACAGACAGACAGACAGAATTGTGCCACCCACTTTTTTCGTGTTCTCTATCATCGTAATGTCATATTTGATTGTTATCTCGAAATTTTTTTTTTTGCACGAATCCAAAACTTGCCCTATAGTACCTATATCGTAAGTAAAAATAAATTGACTTAATCGGACCACTATTGAATAATGGAGTGCCAATAATTCTGTCAAAAATTTGGGGTGCCAATATTTGTAAGCCATTACGCTATAGGCCAGTTAAAAAGGTAGATGTAGAAAAGTGTTCACGTATTCATATATAGATCACATTTAGAGCCGATTTTTCTATCTCTAGATAAACAAATTTTTAACTATCTTAGGAATTAACAAACAAACAGATACATTTATATATTTTCTAATTTTATTAAAAAATATTCGGAGAACAATTATGTACAATCACTCATAAGACAATTAACATAAGAAAACACTAAGTTTATCTAATTTTTAGATTTATTTCATAAAAGAATCGGTATACTAAAAAAAACTCTTGCTTAAAAAATAAAAAAATATTTAAATTAACCATTGCTCTCTTCGTATTTGGTTTGAACATTTTTTTACGGACACATGTTTGTTTGTTCTATCAGATTGAAAAGTCGGCCCTCATTTTTTTTAAATTTGTTGTTTACTATTTGCTTTTTTTGTCATATTGTGCGAACCAATGAAGTAAAAATCGAGCTGTAAAAGAAACAATAGAACTCCAGGCAAATTTGACAACTAACTATCGAAAGTGAAGTAAAGGTGAGTTACACTATTAACTTTATATTAAACAAAATTATACAATAAGCTAATGTGTTTCTTGTAAGCTGCATTATTTTCGAATTTTAAAAACGGACAGTCACAATGATTCGCAAATTTTTTTTAGACCACACATATTTCTTCATTCCTTTTTTCTCTATAATTTTTTTTTCAGGATCAATATCCGTTTTAAGTTTAATATACAAAAATACAAAATTTGAGTCAATTTCAAAAAGAATTCAATAGAATTTATTAAAAATGATTTGTTTTGTTTGCCAGACTAAATTTAATGCTGTAAACGCACTTATATAGAACACTTACAAAAAATACATTATTTAAGCTCTTTTAGTACTTTTCGATGTAGGGAAAGTTTGTGTACGCAGTCATTTGAGAATTTAAGCAGCTTCAAAAAACATTTAAGCCGAAAACATATTCAGAACTTCGTGGTTGAATGTACTGAACATAATGTTCTTGGCGGAAATTTTCAACCCAATAATAATTCTAGTTCCGGTATAGTCCTAAATGATGAACAAAGTTCTCTGCTTAACGATGATATAGAAATGTTGGCACATAATGCTAGAGAAAAGACAAATGTAGAAGATAGTCTAAAGGATGTCTACGATTCCACCAATCGGTTTGTTTTAACATTACATGACAATAACAGCTTTTCAAGAAAAAACATATCTGAAATTCAAGAACTTGTAAAAAAGTATATTTTAAGTCCAATACTTGATTCGTTTAAATCATTTTCCGCCACAATATCAAAACAATGCACTATTGAAGTTCAAAATGAGATGTCGAGTTTAATATCGAATTGTCGCAATCCTTTCACGTATTGCAATACAGACTATATGTTGTTTGAATGGTTAAAAAAACAAAATCTCATCGAAGACCTACAATCATTTTCTTTAAATAACGAAGTTCAAAGAGTTTTTAAGAATGGAAGTCTTGCGTATGACGCTAAGGAAACTAAAGCTATTTTAATGCCTTTAAAATTTCAATTCAAGCAATTTTTCCAGAAAGGTGATACCTTAGATAAGACACTTAACTATATTGATAAATTAAGTATTATCAACGAAAATAAATCAAATTTTGTTCAGGGTGAACTTTGGAGGGAAAAAAATTTAAATGTATCCCGGAAAAAATCTTTTTCCGTATTTTTCTTTTTTTTTAAGTTTTTCCCACAGGGAAGAAGAAGTAATAAGATTGAAAGAGCGAATAAAATCCCAAATTTTAATGTCACGTGAAAGTGTTAGCTCACGCGCTGAAATATACCCTTTCAGTTTTTTGTATGCGCTTTTGAATATGGGTACATTGTATATACAATGATGGGTACGTCTTTAGTATGAAGCCATTACAAAGTGAAGAGGACATTTTATGTGTGTAATGTGTGCGTTTGTGTTTCGATCGGCGAAGGTCGAGTCAGTAAAAAATTTGATAGGCATGGAAATATAGGTACATAGTACATACCTAAATATACATACATACTTAGTTAGAAAAAGTTGGGATCTAGATTTTATATGTACTTCAATGATATTTTTTTTGTTTCCATTTATTTCGTTTTATAGAAGTGGTTCCTTTATGTATATAAACTCAATTACCTATATTGTCTTTTAAAATTTTACAGGAGTACTACAGGACGGCGAAGAGAGGGAAGATTTACAACAACAACATTTTAGTTTATTTATTCCAAAAAAAAAACTTATAGATATGCATACATTTTTTTCCAGTTCCAGAAGAAAATGCCGATAATTGCTACAAATCTTTAAAATTCGATAACCTCAGTTCGGAGGAATTCGATAGGTGCTGGAAGGCATGTTCGAAAGCCAGAGTCGTGCATATTCAAAATTTAACCACAACATCGGATATTTTTAAAAAATGGCCCCAATATAAACTACCTTCTGGCTACCGATTTGTAAGTAACTTAAGTAGATATTTGTAAAATTTTTTTTATTTGCTCATGCAAGTTTCATCTTAAAGAATTATTTAAATCCTTTGATAACACTGTGTGACAACATTTTAATTTTAGTCTCTAACATGAACCAAAATATAGGTACTTTACTTTTGATGCACTGAATTCGAATCTGGACTCAGAATTGCTCTACCACGTAACTTTTTTGAGATATTCGAATCCAAAATTTTAAAATATATGCGGCGCAAAATTATAGTGAAGTTAACACAATACTTAAACAACTTTAGTTTAACACTAGGTGAAAATAGCTGTTTCTTAAATTATAAACGATGTCAAACCAACATTATGTTATAACACTTGCATTAAGGCTCTCCCAAACCAACGCGAAATCATAGCGAATCATTCGCAACGAAAGTTTTTTGTTGTTGTTTAGCATAGTGTATCTTTCATAACTTGTGTTATTGTGAATGATTGCGCGTCGTCGGCGATTGTTTCGCCTTGGTTTGGGAGAGCCTTTAAGTTAAAATCACCAAAGTCTGATTTAAATTTTCTAGTATCCACACTAGCTCAAATGACGTCTGTCGCACAAATTGTCATTGATTTAGGCGAGTTCAACTTTAATTTGCTTAGAAAATGGTCTAACTAGCATGTCTATAATTCAGGAAAAGTTAGAAAACTGCATTAAGGTTAAACAGTTAACTAGTGTCAAGCTAAGGCCCTTAAAATAGGCTGTCTATAATTTTGCGCCTATGTTTTTAGGCAAATTTGAAGTTTATATTATTTCTCGAAGTAATTTTTTGAAATAAGTTTGTATCCGCAATCGAAAGTAAAACCTTTTATCTTTGAAATTCTTTTTGAATCTTTCAAATACCTAAATTCATTTTAGAGAAATCATTAAATAGCTATCAGCCTTCACCTCAAACTACCTTAATTCAAAATATGTTTAGGAGTTAGGACTCATAAATTTCAATTCTGGATTCGAAAAGAGTAACAGAAATATTGATAAAAATCCAACTTCATTTTATAGAAGTTTCTTTTTTTAGATGTAGTTGCAAATTTTGTGGAAAAGATGATCTTGTGGTATAACATAGTCTCCATTTTCAATAAAAAAAAAAGTTTTTTCTTAGCTTTAAGATATATTTTAGAATGGGTTATCTTAAAAACTTAACGTGCTTAAGCCATTCTGAGACCAGATTTCCAGATCAAAAGCCACTAGGAAAGTATATTTTTGTTCATATATAGCTGAATATAGAACTAATATTAAAACTTAACCAACATTTCTCCATGATTAAGAAAAATACATTTTTTAACACTGCCCCAAAACTACATTTTTAAAAAAAGCTACATTTTATAAAATTGGACTTGCTAAATACATAGTTTCAAAGCTATGGCATTGTTACAAACCTTTTTTTGACATTGACATGACATAGTTATGACGTCATAACTTAGAAACGTAACGTGCTGGGTACCCATATTATCTGGCAATCATAATCTTAATTCAATGAGCAATTCAACCTAGCTTTAATTATTCATGTTAGAAAAACCTTGTCATACAATGTAATTAAAAAAAAAAATGCTGTCCTACGAAATATGTAGGTAAACTCAATGAATTAATTTTTCCCTTTATTTTTTTGAAGGTCGACATGGATTTCGATTTTTTATACAAGAACCATAACCCTCTCCTGGAACGAACATCTCTATACAAAAATCAGAGAATTTCTCTCCACCGAAAATGGGATTAGAGAGAAAACGATCAAGGACGTTTTGGAGAAGATGGATTCAAATAATATTCCAGAAAGTAAGTTCGTTATAATTTTATTATTTATAATTTATTTTTGTCTTTTTAAAACGCAGAGTTTATTTAACAAAATAAGTAATAATAAGGGTATTCTTGCAACGATGGAAAGTCGTCGAAAACGTAGTAAAGTTGTAAACTGCGTAAATATGTCTAATTTTCCATACAAATTGCGACAGATTTACGAAACTTAAAACTTTACTACGTTTATGACGACTCTTTGCCGTTGCATGAATACCCTTAAATGCCTTAATTTATATTATATAATATTATATAAGTTTTATTTAAATACTAGATAATTGTTTTCACAAAAACTTATATCCCCCTTTTCATTCTTTTTTCAGACTGCCGCGACGCTGCTCTCTTATGGGCACTTCACGGGTACTTTGTATCCACAGTTAAATTTGTCCGGAAGGATCGGAAGGAAACGAAGACAACTATAAAACCAACCATCAAGGACTCCCAGGAATCCTTCATCTTCGTGGCAGCATCCATCCAAACTGCTGAGGACCATATCCAGCACCTAAAACAAATAGGAGACAATGTCCAGCCTTTTATTATTGTGGTAGGCAAAGATATTACAAACTTTAAGGAAATTTTGTTATATTTCGATGGGGTTAAATTTCCATTCCTCAGCTTCATCCGCGCGGTGGATATTTGTTTTAAAACTTTTTTTTATTTTTAACCTAGAATTCCCAAACGCAAGTTCCAACTTTTGGAACTTTATCCCATCACTTTATTTTAAGATATAAAAAATGTGATATTTTTTTTGTCCCCTTAAGCCAGAAACATGGCTGTGCGAAAATGAAAATATAAAACTCATTTTTTTTTAATTTTTACTAGATGAAAACAGAGTCAATGGCTTAACTGATAATTCAAAATATTTTATTTTCTTCGATATACGCCCAGTACTGATAAAACTAACTAACCACCTCGAAAAAATTTAATTTACACATTCATGCCTTTGGCATAACGGGGGCGATATTTATTAATTAACTGTTTTTTTTATAAAGTATGTATGTCTGTTATAGATTCTTACATTTTAATTCTCACAATAAATGGGTGGCAACAAGAGCGTACTCAAGGGGGGCAGGTAGGGGCGCTTGTCCCCTAATCAGAATATATTTCATACATTAGGCAATTTGTCTTCTTTTGAAAGAACTTTAAAGCAAGATTTCTGTTCCAAAACTATTTTTTGAAGAAGTTTGCCCCCCCCCCCCCCCCCCCCACTAATCGAAATCCTGCGTACGCCCTTGGTTGGCAAGAGCCTGATAAATGTAATATTTGATACAAATTCAAGGACATCAATCAAATCGAAGGTCTTTTCGCAATATAAACTATTTTGTCTGAAAAGTGCCGATAACACTTACAAACCTTCTTGCATTCCTGAATTCGGTTAGACAACCGATTCCTTTTTATTATTCACAACATTGTAAAATCCCTTAAAACTCATTTAAAAATGCACAATAGACTTTTGCCTTCAAAAGGACAACCATAAATCACTCATTTTAAAAACAAAAAGTTACCGAAAACTTTTCAACATAATAATATGTCACCTCATCGATCAAAGTTGCTATTCGGTTTCGGACTTGCATTTTGGTTGGAGGTGTAAAGTTTGTGTACATATTCCTTTTTTTTATTTTAAGGTATCAAAAAAGAATAATTCTTTTAAGTTATTCTCAGGATTTTAATAAACACGAATACACTTTACAAACATATAAGTTGGGAAAGGTTCAAGTTGTGTGTCTATATAAAAAGTTTTCGAAGATGGAAAACTTTCAGATGGCTTTGGCTTATTTTTTTAGGTTCTTTTAAGCCTTTTTAAGTTTAAATTTTGTTTTTGGTTTTTGTTGTTTCTAGTGAGACATGAAGTTAATTTGAATGTGTAACTATATATAATGTTGGGAAGTGTAAATTATGTCAAGGACTATACCCATGTCTGCTATACTCTTGTATAAGTTATTTTTCATGGAATTCATATTCTGGGTTCATCGCAAACTTATTTTTAAAAATATTTGCATGTTAGCAGAATTGATGCTGCAAGGCCATTCCAAAAATTTCGAAACCAAGCAACTCAATTTCAAATTAAGGAAAAAAATATATTTAAATATGCCAATATTTACAGTATATATTGGAGTTAATGAAAAAATTGTAAATATAAAATTGTACTTGTTGTTGTAAAATAGGCAAGTGATCAAAAAAGCTCATACTTTATCTTTTGTATCTAGGCATTTTTCGGTATTTTTGCTGCTATCAGTTCTCTATAAATTGTGATGCAAATGGCGATGTGCAGTTAGGTTTTTATAAGTGTTTTCAATACACTACTTAAATTCGGAACTATTTTTCTGAAAGGAGTGCTGTAAAAATAGTATTACGCCTCGAAATGACTGAACATTTCATGTCTTCTCCGTTACCGAAAAATGACAAAAGTTGGTATAAATGGTGAACTATATTAGTGTTTGTAAAATTATTCCGCATACAAAGCAAGACTTGAAAAAGGATTATGGTGGATTTTTTATAGATTTTTAAATCATGTCTTACTGTCTAAAACAGGGTAACGGAGAAGACAAAATTGCACTTTCTCATCCAAATTTCAACGACTCACATGCACTTTTTTTTTTAAGTCTGAATTTCTTTGATCCCCTTACTTAAAATGGATCAAGGTAACTAAAAAAAAATATGTGTTAAATTTCATTGAAATCGGTTGACGTTTACACGTGCTTGCGAGCACTTGAAGTTTTTCATATAAAAAACATGGTGTTTTGACAGTCTTTTACTCAAAGGGCCCGTAAAAGTGTAAACGTTGATGGAAAAACTTTAAACTTGGCACATAAACTAAATACCATAAGGAGTATACAAATATATTTTTTTTATTTTTGTAAATAACAGTTACTCCATTTAAAATAGCAACAAATGCACAAAAACAACGATTTTTAATTAAATTTTTTTGATGGGGTTAATATTATGCAAAACTATTGAAAATATTTTTTTTTGATACTCCTAACAGTAGTTAATTTATGTGCTAAGTTTAAAGATTTTCCATCAACTTTTACAATTTTGCTGATATTTTGAGTAAAAACTGTGAAAACCCCATGTGTTTTGAATGAAAAATTTCAAGTGCTCGCTAGCACGTGTTAACGTTAACCGATTCCAATGAAATTTAACACACATTTTTTCAATTGCCTGAATCACTTTTATCATTGATGAAAATAATTTTAAAATACGAATTACAATATATAACTGAACAAAAAAGAAATCTTTAATCGTACGTGTCTTCTCCGTTACCATTGGCTGTCTTCTCCCTTACCATCTTTCATATTTTTTTCTGTTAGTAAAATGAAACTTGGCATTAAACCAAGGATGGTTTTTGATAAATGTTGGTTTTATGAAAGTGTGCAAAAAAAAAATCAACTTCATATCTTAATGGACGGTGCAGAATTTTAAACTTCAAGGCAATGGTCGGAAATCTCTAAATCGTACGTGTCTTCTCCGTTACCGTCTATTTTTTTGAGTAAACTTACTAAATTTCATAATTTTTTGGTGAAACTTCTGTGTCGTGTACTTTGTGATGAAATAGGGTACATGAGTTGAAGGGCTATATTTTATTAATCCAATCATGATACTTGTAGCATTGAAGGTATTTAGGTTTAAGCTCATTGTAAGATGTATTCCTACATACAAACATAAGAACCTATAGATATTATTAAACAAGAAAAAAAAAAAAAAAAACAAATTTAGTTTTAAATCAACAAACAATTTATAAATAACGAAACCAAGAAAATGTTATAAATATTTTTTTCAGGCCTCTTCATTCATACTTCACTTAAAATTGAACCCTTCCGAATGATTCACTGTATTGTGGTGTGTATAAAAGGCTTTAAACAATTAGTTCAAAAGAATAAGGTAAACAATAATTCTGGGTTTATAGAGCAGTTAATCATAGGTACCTAACGTATCGTTATTCTTGTGTACTTAGTTTTATGGTTTTGCTAAGTAAATTAACTATTTAATAAAAACTCTTTATGTATCTTTTTAAGAAATAAAATAGTATGTACACAACTCTCTGAATATCTTGAATTTGTTACGATTTAGTAAAAACAAATACATAATGTAGGTTTAGGGCTTGTTTCACATTATCTGATTAAAGATTCAATTAAGCTACTTTGAACTTATTCGGCAAATAACGATCTCATTTACGTTTCACAATATCTGAATACGTCTAACTAGTAATTAAAGTTCTGAGTGTTTTAATGATCAGATGAAGTATTGATTAGCAAATTTAATTGGCAATTAAAACATTCAAAGCTGTAAGTGCGAGCGTAAAAACAGATACATAAATGTTATGGTTGCACTGTTACTGAATGTAATTGAAACAAAGCTGTATTTAGACTTTCGCTCTTTATTCGGTAAACGTTATACAAACTTCATCAAGAAAAATTTTGAAAAAAAATATAATAATAATTTTTCTTCAAAATTTTGAGTTTGAAATAATTTTCTGCCAAAACTATTCATCAAAAAAACTTATTTTAACAACAAGTTGTAAGAATGGACCTCTGGCTTTCCAAAAAGCTACTGAACATTACTGTTAGTATTGCCGTTGTTTTTTAATTAATTTTTTTTCTATTCTATGCAAATATTTTATTAAATTGCCCCTCCCGTCCAAGCGGGGGGAGATATTACCCCCCTCCCATAGGATCTTTTTCTTGTCTAGATCCCACCTACATGCTGTGAATTTTTTTGGCAGATCTTATGCAAATTTTCTAGTATGCAAAAAAAAGGGGAAATTTAATTTACCCCTACAGCGACTTTTTTTTTCTTCATTTAGAGCCAATTTGGGCCCATCCGGGATGACCTTATTTTTTAAGAACTACCCTAATGTACATATACACAACTCTGACTCCAGCAGCTAAGACCTGTCGTTTAAGATATATTGTAAGTAATTACCCAAATATCTTAAAACACCAAAAAAATACATTTTCGGGGACGTTTGTTAGTAGTCTTGACCAATTAAGCTTCCGGTTGTAACCATATTTATTACCAGGGAGTCATGGGCATCAATGTTTGATGAATTTGAAGCGGTAACCCTCACTTATGTATTAAATTTTCAGGAAAATTCTTTTGATGCAATTTTCCTCGGAAGCTGTAGGTACCACAGGGTGCAGGAGCAAGCAGACGTATGTATGTAGGTATTGGTTCTTAAAATAACCTTCAGCTGGTTTCCGCCAAAAATCTTTTGCGAGTTCTCAGCATTAATTTGATGATAATTAATTATTTTTTGAATATTTTCATTCTGTCAAAAATATTTTGTCTGGAAAACTGGAATAACTTACGAATAGCTAATTGACAAATAATTTTAATACTTCGATCATTGTGAAACGCAAAGATCCTTAATGGGTGGATTTAATTTGCGGATAATTTAACTGTCGAATAAAAAATCAGATTTTTACTCAGACATTGTGAAACAAACCCTTAGCCTCAGAGAAAAAAACTCGTATAATAAACCAGAAATAAGCCATTAATCAGATTGTTATTTTCAAACACTGGTTAAGTATTGACCAAAATACCTGATCTTCATGTCGTGTTAAATCAACGCAGCTAACTTGTAAAGTTTGCATGATATATTGTAAATTTAACACTTACTTACGTGCCAGTTATAGCTATCAATGAAACAAATCTTATCTTTGAAAATTTTGATCTTTAATTTTGAGGCAATTTCAAGACTTAATTAATATTTGTAACAAAAAAACAAACATTCAAATGGGCCCAAACTTCCACATTAAAACTTTGAACATTTCATTGATTATTTTAATTTGTTTTAGGCCAGAAATACAAATTACGACCAGTGATGTATTTCACCAACTTACAAATTTACAAGTGATTTTTACAAAATTGTTAGAAAAGTCGATTTATTCGGTTTCACAAAATGTTTTTATTACATTGTTGTAATTGTAATTTCCATAGGGAAATTCTTAAGAATATGTTAATTTCTGTTTCACCAAAATTAATTTTTATTTGTAATTTACAAGTTACAAAATTGTGGAATCTCACGTTTTTTGTTACTTTATGTTTCACCAAATTAAATGACTTTACAAATTTGTTAAGTTCTTGGTTTCATTATACAAATTCTATATACTACTGAAATAAATCAGAAGACTTAGCATTACGGATTGTACTTGTTGAATTATTGATTCAACTTAACTGAACTTAATACAAATTGCATATGACAAAGCCCTCACTATTTCACTGATGAGTTCAAGTGAGTAAGCCGAACGAAACGCCAATTTGTAGGACAAAAGACCATAAAAATCTATTTTGAATCAATAATTCAACAAGTCCAATCCTTAATGCTAAGTCTTCTACTTGGCTGATTTATTTCAGTATATAGAATTTGTATTATGAATATATTCTTCGTTGGATTGGAAATTAGCTTTCGGTCCGTATTAGATGGTTACAAGTCTGATATTAATAAAATAAATGCTGGTGTGCCCCAGGGCTCCGTCCTGTCTCCGACTCTCTTCCTTAATTTCATAAATGATCTTTTGTCTGAAACTTCCAATCCATTAAATTGTTTTATGCAGACGACAATACCCTCAGCTTTTCATATTCGTTTCAAGATTCACTTCCTTGTTCCTCGGATGTGGAATTTGAACGGCAGCGTATGATAAGCTCATCAAATTTTGATCTCATCAGCATTGTGCAAAGGGGAATAAGAAACCGTGTCTTCTGTCGTTAAAGCTTTCAGTTCTGGGTATGTGTATTACAGACCTAGGGTATCACAACGGATCTACATAGATCTAAGTGTGACGGTAACGACATCAACTGTCAGCCCTTCTACCTAACCTAACCTATTACAGACCACCTTCTGTGATGGAATGATCACATATTCGGCGTTGCTTGGTTATCTTCGAAGATGCAAGAAATTTTTCTCTCCTTCTGATGTGGCTGTAAACTATAAGGCCTTCATTCGTCCAAAGCTTGAGTACAACTCCAATATTTAGGTGGGTACTCCTAAAACCCATTTATGTCTCTTGGATATAATTAAAAAAAGAGCTTTAAAATTGATAGGCGATACAGCTATAACGGAAACATTTGCATCTCTCCAACACCGCCGCAATGTTTCGTGTCTGTCATTATTTTATCGCTATTTTTACAAACAATGTTCTAGTGAAATAGCCAGTTGCATCTTGCATTCCTCCCTTAAACAATTCCGACGTAATACATACTTGTACTTCTAGGAATGCACATCAGTTTACCCTTGACCCCAATTTCGGGCGTACCACCAAGTATGTACAGAGATTCTTTCTTCAGCCACACAACACGAATGTGGAATGCTTTACCCTACTCTATTTTTCCTTCCCATTGTGATATTCAGAAATTCAAAACCAATGTGCATCGGTATCTCCATCTAAACCCTATCCTACTTACCTTACACTCGCACTGTGTTTAACATAATTAAGGGTAAAGGGTAGTAATAACCTCTTGAGTGCGCATTAATTAAAAACAAAAGCCGTGGCGGCCCCTTGCCCGAAATCATTTTTAAAATATAATGGCAAACCCTTATCTTTATAATAAAGCTAAATTCTTGGCCATAACATTAAATTATTTGCGTTTTATTTCTTCTTGAAAACCACACGTCTACAAAAAATACCCTTTACATAACAAAAACATTGTCCTACCCAAAGTGCAAGGTACGGCCGAAGCTTTGTAACATTTCAATGGACTTCAATGGATACGTGACTTGGCCTGGAAGTGTTCACGATGCACGGGTATTGCGAATGAGTATGTTATATTTGAAATTTGAAAACTTTTGATTAACATTAATCTTTTTAAATTTTGCCTAACAACATCTCAAAGTTACATACATACTTCCAAGTTCCAATTCTTTTGAGTTAGGCCGTGTTTCAATTGCGTTAAAAGTATGGTTAAATTTGATCCCATGGCTAAATTTTAACATTTTTGAGGTGAACATAGATGTTAAAATTTAACCTGCTCAAGCGCTAGTTAACTTTTGACATGTTTTATTTCATGAAGGAGTGAGGGAGATGAATGTAGATAAATGTGTATTTTATATTGCTGTCGTGAAATTAATAGAAAACAAAGTCAAATGAAAATATTAAGCAGTATAGAACAAGAATAAAAACGTAAATAATTGAAAATTAATTATTTTTTTTTTGTTTTTGTGGACTTCTTGAATAAAAATTCAATTTTTAAAGTTTTTGTGACCTTAAGTCCATATGCGTTTCGCCCAGGTACAACAATTGGCCTCATCAGTTACATAGATCAGGGCCAGACAAGCTATGCGTGCAAGCGGTGCAAATGGACAGGGCGCTGAACCCAATGGGCGCATTGAGCAAGTATAGAGAAAGCCACTACCTCTACCTTCCTATACTTTTCTAATTTTCAATTCCTTTAAATGGCTCACACCTTATTCTGATAACTAAAGACTATCTACTGTTCCAAAAATAAGTCAATGGGTCTTGTGAATAAAAACAAAGCTAAAGCTTAAACTTGGATTTTAAGTCAAAGCTAGGTTTTGTGTGATTAAAAACAAGCTTTAGCTAAAAACTAAAAGATGTCTTCTAGTAATAACTAAGCTTAAGCTCCAAATTGTGTGATTAATAATAGCTTAAGCTAGAATATTATAGTTAAAGCTATAAAAATATCGAGATTCCTGGACCCCGGACTAGAAAGCTGTGACTAGTTCTTTTTACATGAAAAAAAGCTACTTGCTATATTGAGCAATTAAAAGGTTTGGTAAATCAACATCAAAAATCCCCTTGCGTTGCTTTTCGATTCCAAAAATAACAAGTTTAGCTTAAGCTTCTAAGATCAAACATGTGAATAAACAAATGAAAGCTAGAAATATTAAGCTTAAGCTTGAATATTCTGGCTAAAGCTTTTTAGAATCAAAGCTTAAACTAGCTTTAGCTACTATTAAAGCTATGGCTAGCTAGCTTTAGCTTGGTCTAAAAATAGCTTTAGCTTTTGTTTTATTCACAAGGCCCAATGCCTAGCTTTCTATTCACACCCACAGTAAAAAAAAAACTTAATCACAAAATCTGTGCAAAGTGGACGAAATTGTTCGCCTCTTGGGGAAACTTAGTTAAAAAAACGTAATGAGAGCATGGCTTCATCCACCAATAACCGCAATTGAAGTGCGGTAATGATGAAGCTTGCACAGAGCGCTCATTTAGCTCGGGCCGGCTCTGAGTTAGATGTTATTCTAATACCAGCCAGACCACGGGCTTTACCATCATCTATTTCTAGTCCACTAGAACTTATTATAATTTACAGTGCTTTTGTGTTGTTTATTTAATACACGTCGGCGTCGGTATACATCGACTAAAACTTATGCGTCCTTGAAGGGTACAACAATATCTAACTGATGAGCCCAATTATTGTACCTGGGCGAAACGCATATGGACTTAAGGTCACAAAAACTTTTAAAATTAAGCAATATAGGCAGAAGCCTTATATGTTATAATAAATTTTAGTGTGAATTCAATTATTTTTATTTGTATAGGGTATTTAAAAGTTTTTTTTTTTTTTTTTTTTTTTTTGACCGTGGGTAGGTGCAAAACCTGCATCAGGCTCTATGAGGACCGGAAAACGCGTGCTCATAGAAGTGTGAGATTCTTACTACACTAAAACCAATTCCACTTCCCGATTGCAACTAAGTTGAAACTTATCTAGCAATTTATTTTTAACGAAGTTAAGTAACGTGTTGCAGGTAACTTTCCGGTGAAAGTTTCTGCTTATTCCGCGATTTTAAAGCGGTTTTGTGTTCACCGCACCAAGTCGGAAGGTTTTGTTCTTTGCAGACGGCGTACTAAATTCGACTCGTCAAGAATGTCAATAATCGTTGGATTAGCGTGATCTAATAGCCGATTTCTATGTTTTCGCGCGAAACTCTTAATTTCGTCTCGAACCGTAGGAATCCCGAGATCCCTGTGAAGATCTTCATTTCTTATATACCATGGTGCATTTACAAGTGACCTAAGCAATTTATTTTCAAACGTTTGTAATTTATTTAAATTTGTATCGCAGGTACAACCCCAGAGTTATATACCGTAAGTCCAGACAGGTTTAAGTACCTGCCTGTATAAAATCAACTTATTATCAATACTAAGCTTGGAATATTTACCGAGTAGCCAGTTCATATCTCTTAATTTACTTTTTAATTCTTCGCATTTCTTTTTTACGTGCGGCTTCCATTTTAATTTCGCGTATAGAGTAATTCCCAGATATTTTGCTTCATTCGCAAATGGTACACGACCGGTATTAAGAAAGACGGGCAATCTATTTATTTTCTTATACGTAAAGTCCACGTGGACTGACTTTTGTTCATTGAGCGCTATTCGCCATGTTTTTGTCCACTCATTAACATTATTAAGAGCATTTTGTAATTTAATCGTAGCTTCGTTAATCGTTTTGCCTACTGCTAGTATTGCAGTATCATCAGCAAACGTTGCTACGATAGTGTCTTCTGTTTGAGGTATGTCACGTGTAAATAGAAGGTACAGAACTGGACCTAAAACACTACCTTGTGGTACCCCAGCCAACTATTTCTTTGAAATTAGAATATTCATTTCCGTGTCTTACACGAAAAAGTCTGTTTTCTAGATATTCGTTAAGAATTTTATAAAGTCCTTCAGGCAGAACTTGTCGTAATTTGAATTTGAGGCCTTCGTATTTAAAAGTAACAATTTTTGGGCATAAATGTTTGCGGCACCTCGGCTGATCTTCTTTTAAAATTTCGAGTTTCTCTCCGCCTTTTGTTTGAGTTACCTGTGTCTAAATTTGGATAATGCAAAAAAAATTTATTAAAAATTTCACATGATCATTCATTTTGAAAGCTAAATTATTTGTTTAGCCTACTTTCATTGCTGCAAAAATGCAACAACAAAACTAATGGGTAAAATATGCTTTGAAAAATCCCATTCAATTCAATTATTCTATTCCAAATTTTATCTGGGATCAAATTGAACCAACATTTTAACGCAATTGACACATAGCCTTAAAATATCATGAAATTTGACAGTTTCATAAACTTTGCCACTCCATTAATTTGGCATTATGTGTAATTATAATTGAAAAGCTTCCCAAACAATACTTCTTCTTTATCGCGATGAAAATTTTATTTTGCATATTCATAGGTACTGCTAATAAGTGGTGACGGAATTTTCTCGTAGTTATAAACAACAACTACAATTTCCCAATTTGTTTTGCTCTTTGTTACAAATTTGTTGGAATTTTGTTTGTAGCTGGTGAAACGGAAATTCGATTTACAAATTTGTGATTGTAATTTGGCGAAATAGGCCACAGATCTTTAATTTGGCATCAAAATAGTCACTGAATTTGATTTGTTTATCATAAGACTTTGAAACAACCCTCCCCCATATAGTTTTTTTTTAGCTCATCGAAGAAATCAAGGTTCTATAATGATAACTCACCTTTTTAGTCATAGCTATAAATATTTGTTGGCAATCAAAATCAGTTATCAGCAATAATACTATAAAATGTGTCTGCTTTTAATGTAACAAAAATCCCCTAACATAATAAAAGAAAATATTTCTTATAACCAGACTATAATCATAATGCTGCTAATAATATTTATATGAAGTTATTATGGATTGTGCACTTATTTGCTTATAGAACTCAATGAAGGCCTTGTCGTTACATACACCTTCATGCATATGTATGTACCTATGTATTAAAGGTCCAGGGGAAAAACGGCTTAAGTCCACTTGAGTTGAATGATTTCGAGAAAAGTGTAAGTTTATTTCTATAAAACGCTAAATTCAAGGGAAAAGTAATTAAAGAAATTTGTTATTTGGCAAGCACAATGTAGTTTGTACTGTACACACATTCATACATAATTATATTTATAGATTCAATTATGTATGCATGTACTGTATGCACCTACATTACGAGTACATATTTTGAAATAATTAGCATGATACACAGTAGCGTAGCTATCGCGGTATCAGCCGTAGATATCAGTGATACGGGGCCCCAAAGATATTAGGGCAGATACAGAGTACTTGACGTGTGTAAGAAAGTTTTCATTTAGATGTATTTGATACACAATTTTAATAGGTTCACTCTTTGAAGTTTACCTAGAGTTGACCCAGGTTTTCTTAACAACCACAAGAATTGTCAAAAAAAACTGGGGTTTTCGGTTTTCAAAAAACACCAAAGGGGCCTTAATTGTGAAATAAACAAGAATCAACATTTTCTTTAAAAATTAATTGAAGAAACAAACCACAGCTTCTATTTGTTTTTATTAAAGTAAATATTCCTTAAATTTCTTAGTTTCCTGCAGCACTTGAATCCTTTAATAAAATGCTTAAGAGCTCATGCCACTTTGAAAAATTACTTATATCACAAAAGACATGTCGACTGGTTAAAATGTCGACTTTTCTCGACTTTTTTGTGAGTTAAAATACCGACTTTGTTTTTACCGACTTATTAAAATGTCAACAGATTGAAATGTCGATTTGACAAAAAGTCAACTGCCCTGATAGAAGTTGAGAAAAATATCGACTTGTCGGTATTTTTCCCATACAGAAAAGTCGATATAAAATATAAATCGACATTTTAACCAGTCGACGTTTTGACTTATCGTTATTTTGTCTGTCGATCATTTAAAAGTAACCCAAAGAACAACGCTCTGCCTTATATGTTTGCACGGAATAACTTTAAACTCAAGAATCATAAATTCTTGTCTGATTTTTTAACAGAGGAACTTAAAAGTTTTTTGATGCTGTGGAAAATTTAAGACTATGTTTAAGACACAAATTCTTATTTGCTTCTTATAATAATATACTTATTTAGGTAGTTATTAATTTTATATTACCTTTTGTTTAGCTTCAAGAAAGTCCAATAAAACGCATTTTTGTTGCCTACCTACATTATACCTAATATTTCGAACTTTTAGCTGCCTCATTTTCTGGATGTTTTATTATTATTATTATTTAATTAAAACACATTACAGACCCTGAATAAGAGGTAATTAAGACGTCAAAATATATAGGCAACAAAAATTAAATTACAAAAATGGGGACAAGCGCGCGCTTGTAAACATCATTCCCTAAACTATGATCTGATCAAAATGTCGACTTTTAAAATGTCGACTGTTGAAATCTCGATCACTGTCGACATTGTGAGAATCGATTTTTTGAAAAATCGACATTCGATCGAAAGAAAGTCGGTCAAATTTGTGTCTATATATTTCTGTCGGTCTTTTAACCAGTCGCGATTTTTTCTGTCGAGATTTTAAAAGTCCAATCCAAATTATTCTGTACCTCAACTCGCTCCAGCAAGAAACCTAGATCTACTTCAGGGCGAGTTCAGGACAACCATTGGTGTCAAAAAAACACAGAATTTTCTGGTCAGAATGAGTTCAGGCAGGGTTATCAGAAAAAGTCTTGGGGTGACCCCGGGGTGATCTCAGGGCTCAACGAACAAACCTTATTTACATATTATTTAAAATGTGTGTACCTAGGTACTACCAATTTTATTTACTTGTGACTTTTCGATAGTTTTCCTTTCTGTGTAGTTATCTCTATGTAAGTCCCACTAACTAACGGAACCACAACTGTGAAGTGCTCCAGGAGAATTCGACGAAGAATGGTAAATTTAGGAAATAATTCTTATAAAACTGAATTTCGATGGAGAGCTCCACCATTTTACTTTACCTTCATGGCCGCAGCTTAGTTGAAAAACTTTCATAATTTCTTTTAACGATGGACAACATTTTGTATACAATTTGTATTCGGGTTCATCTCCTTATTATAAAACAAAGTTTTTAGGTTGAAGTTATATCAAAAAAGGGTATGAGCTCTGAATTTGTTTTCTTATAACTCATTCGAATTTCCAGTTATTATTAGAACCAGAACCAGAAACATTTAGACAGTCTTATTATCTAAATAATGATCTATTAATGAAGTCTTAAAGGTATAGCACCCACCCCAAATCCTATAGTGTGCCCAAGCAGGGGGCATTTATAAGGTGTTTTTCTTAGACGTGTGGTTTTCAATCTAACAATACTTATTTCGGAGTTGGTCTTTTTGACAGCTGTCACTTGATTTATGCTCAGTTTGGTTTCCCATAAATAATGAACAGACATGCTCCTGAACAACGTTTGCAAATCATGCAAAATTATTTCCAACACTGAGGGAAAAATGAATGCACTCCGTACAGAACCATAAATGTAAATTGTATGTACCGATGTTTGCAAAGGATTGCCATCGAAGGTCTATTCACTAAGTAAAGTTAATGTGTACTAGTTATAATTCAAGTTATGTATCGAATAAAACTAACAATCTAGAGTACCGATTTGTGTATTGGATACAGACGTAATATACTCATTACAAAACTATGGACCAGCTAAAGTCAAAATATGTTTCGATTTAATAAAATTTAAATTTAAAAATTAAGCTTATGTGCTGAGTATAAGCAATGTGTACTAAGTCTATCTCGATATCTATTCAATAGAGACGTTTAATACCCAACACATATCAAGTGTCAGCCATCTAAATAAAAAACTATTAACTACATTAAGTTATGTGCTGTGTAAATACGACGTGTACTGAGTCTATGTCTACATCTATAGAATGCAGACGGTATATAATCAGCGCATATCAAGCGCCAGCCATCCAACAATAAAAAACATTTGATACATAAAGTTATATACTGAGTATATGCAACGTGCACTGAGTCTATAGTGACATTTATTCAGTGCAAACAGTTTATACTCAAGCGCCAGCCATCCACCAATAAAAACCATTTATTACATGAAGTTATGTACTGAGTAAATATGACGTGTACTGAGTCTATGTCCAGATTTATTCAATGCAGATGGTATTTACTCAGTTCATATCAAGCACCAGCCATCAAAGTATAGAAAACATTTATTACATAAAGTTATGTACTGAGTATATGCAACCTGCACAGAGTCTATGGTGACAATACAGACGGTATATACTCAACACATATCAAGCGCAACCCTTGCAACTGAAACTGTTGTACGTTACATTAAGTTATGTGTTGAGTAAATACGATGTGTGCCATTTCGACATTTATTCAATACAGACGGTATATACTCAATACCTACACATGTATCTATTGACTAGCTACAGTGCTAAATCCACGCAACTTGTACTGACTCTATATGTATATTGACCACTTCAGCCTTCCAAGCAATGAGTTTCAACTTATTAAGTTTTGGCACCAGTTTTTTGTACCCCAAGTGGCCTAGTGGATGCGTGCTATCTTCGTGTGTGAAAGGTTCCCAGTTCAAATCCGAGTAAGTATCACAAAGTATTTTTAAAATAAAATAAATATCTAGAAAATAAACTTTCAGAATAAGGTGAAACGTCACAGAGGATTCTCTTAAATGTATGGACTCATAACATAAATGTGTAGTGACATATGGACTCATTACACAAATATGTGGAGTACATATGTAGACATATGGACTCATTACATAAATATGAATTGTGTACATAGACTCGATACAAACATATGTAGTGAGGACATAATACACACATGGAGTACATAAACATATGGACTCATTACATAAATATGTACTCATTACATACAAATTTGATCTGTCCTCACTACAAAGAATCTGTACTTATCACAGATAACCGGTTAGTTTTTAGTAAATGCATACATAAAATATTTATATTTATTTATTGAGTGTATAGACACTGTACTAATCGCAGAAAACTAACAGTTTTTTTTCAAAAATGCCTATAAAGATTTATTTACATTTATTTAATAAGTGCATATGAGCTATACTCAGTACATCATCATGCGACAACCTACACATAATTATTTACTGAGTCCATGGAAAGTTTATATTTACGCAATGATACCAAAAAATAGTGCACAGAATCTATTCTCACTACATAATCGTAAGCTGGCGTGGTACATATTCGTGTAATGAGTCTACAGAACTATTTAGTAGCTGCTTCATTGCTAATAGGTTTATGTTGTCAGTATAGATTTCATTAGGTAATGAGTACAGAAAAGTATGTGTGCAGAAAAATATAGGATGAGTAAATAAAATGATGTGCTGAGTGCATACATTTTTCCCTCAGTGAATACAATGGTTCGGTTCGCGGGCTGCGATGAAAAATTATGAAAAATGAAGCCGGCCATAATATTACAGTAAATGGGGGGGGAACGCTAAATAGCCATGATTAATGAATTTTTCGTGCTTGAATTGGAGGATTTTGTTGTTGACGACATTTGGTCCCAACAAGATGGCGCTACATGCCAAACAGCTAACGAAACAATCAACAACGTATTATTGCTGAGATACGGCCCCAATTGCTGCAAAAAGTGGTCGAAAATTGGGCCTCTTGGCTGGAATTTATTCGAGCTATGGTCAATTTCATAAACAAACACTAAAATTGCTTTTATCTAAACTCCTTCTAAATATTATCAGACATTTAAAATTTTGTCAGTTTCACCAATGTTGAAAAGGGATATTTTAGGGATATTTTAATTGAACTGAGTTTGCTCACATCCCTGGATACAAGCAAAGTGGTTGTTTCCCTCGCACATGCGAGGTGTATGAGAAAAAGTGAAAAATCATTATGGATGAAGGGCAATTTATTCTGACAGCAAAATATCAGCTGTTGTTGACAGGATTGGCTTAACAAAAAAGACTTTTAAAATTTAAAGAAGACAAAAAGGAGCTTTTAGTTTACAAGGGCATTTAAAATCTTCTTACATATAAAAGCAATTGGTGAAACCTAAATATTTTATCATTTAAAGGCTAAATGGCTTTTTAAATAATAATAATATTTCTTTATTAGTTCAATGAACTTTTTCAATATCATTTACAATTAACAATTTTACAATTTTTGAATATTTTCTTTCTTGGCAATTTCTAGACTGTTTGTTTGTTTTTTTCTTTTAAATTTTGGATATTAAGTCTATAATGTGAAAAGTTAAATCAATTAAATTGAAATCTAAATTTTAGGTTGCAATTTCTTGTTTAATTCACAATAATTCTACTCTTTATGAAAATTTTAAGTTTACGCTTGAACGACATTAAACTCGTCTCTGATTTCAAGTCACTTGGCAAACAGTTGAAAAAATTAACTCCCGTATACATCAAGGAATTCATAGTGCTACTCCTGTTGCTTCGCATCGGTCTAAAGTCTTCATTATTTCTCAGGTTATAAGGCTGGATTTCTGCTACTGTTGTAATATTCTGCCGTGTTAAGAAGAAAAAACGTAAGTGTATTTCTGACATTTCGAGATAAACACGTTTTTCTGTTTTTATCTCCATTTGTCTTGTTTTGTTGTTGAGTGTTTCTCTGTCGTATTTACGAGTATTTATTATTTATCAGATGTATAAATGCTTGTATGGTAGTCACTTTTTTTTTCTTAAATTGAGTGCTAAAACGTCAATTTTTCCGAAAAAAGCATGGTTCTTTGAACGAACGTCATTTTTCTTGAGCGTTTTAAACCATTATAAAAGCAAGTAAGGGCTTTTATTTTTAAAGAATAAAATAGCAAACATATCAAAGATGTCAAAACTGGTCCTAACTCAAAACAGCCAAAAAGTCAGTTACGTTTTTTTCTCTTAACACGGCAGTATTGTCTTCAAAGTAAGGTGGGAGCATTCCGCTTTTCATTTTAAATATAAACACCATTGCATTGATGGTTATTTTCTGCTTGCCGTTCATCCATTTTAATGCATCTAACATTTGTCTTACTGGTGTATATCTATTGCACTTGAGTATAGTTTGCATTGCCTTATTTTGTAATAACTATGCATACGTTGTCTTATATAATTGTGACAACCGAACAAAATCGTAGAACAGTACAAAAAATGTGGTAAAACAATTGCATTATGTAACATGATCGCATTTCCCATTGACAAAACTGGTCTTATACGCCTTAGGAACCCAACTTTTTTCGCAATTTTTGTGCATATATGTTTAGCATGTTCTTTAAAATTTAACTCACTATCTAATATAACACCCAGATATCTAATGTTCTCAACACACTCTATTTGGCAACCGTCTATACATACTGACACCGGATCACGAATTATTAGCTTCATACATTTAGTTTTATTTTCATTTAGGCAAAGCTTGTTTGCTTGAAGCCACATATTATATTTTCTAAATCAGAGTTAATTTTTAAGCACATGTCGTTTAAGTCTTTTCCCGAGATGTAAAGTAACGTGCATAGGCGCCCGCAGGATTTTGTCCAGGGGGGGGGGCAAACACCAAACTAATTTTGAGATATCGAATTTTCGAAAAAAATGGGTATTCAAAAAAAAAAAATTGTTTTAAATTTTAATATGCAATATAAATAGAACTTTTTGAAAGTTTTTATAAATAATTTCTTTTAAATGTTTCAGTCAATAATGAACTGTTAATAGTTATCTAGCGTAAAACTATTTTATATTTAATAGTAGACCGAACTTATTTAAGCACACAGACATTTTTTGGAAGGTTTTGTATAAAAAGCAAGGTTCATAGAAAAATTAAATTTCATTCGTTCACTCGTGAAAAAATCAAAAGGGAATGTTATTTTTGATTCGATTAAAACAAAATTAATTTTCAAGATCGAACCAAAAATGCTAGGATGTGGGATCTATAAAATATGGTTCGTTCCGAATTTATTATGCGAGAACAATTGAAATCGTACGGGAGTACAAATACCTGGGAGTTTTAATAACGTCGAATCTGAACATGAATAAGCACCTAGATTGGAAATTAGCGGAGGCAAAACGAGCGATCTCGTCGGTATGGGAACGGTGTATAAAGAGCAAATACATTCAGCACAGCGCAAAGCAAAAGATATTCCGCTCCACATCAACAGCAGTTCTTCTCTATGGTGCTTAAGTTTGGGGATATCGCCGTGGAAAAATGTCTACGATGTTTTATTAAAAGGATTTTTCGACTGCCAAGGAGTACACCTAACTATATGCTCTATCTGGAGACAGGGGCACCGCCAATGATTATTGATACACTTCAAATGCTTTTAAACTATATCCTCAAAATTATGGATATGGAGGAAAAAAGGTTATCAAAAGTAGTTTTAACTGCGGCAGTTCAAACAAGAGGAGCTATGATAGTTGAGTGGAAGAATCTTGCCGCAACATGTGGCATTGATTTAGTCATAGTACCAAACGAGCAGGTCTCTATTAAAAAGTAAGTTTAATGCGATATTGGAAAAGTTTGGAAGTGTTCTCTATGAAAGATTCGCAGCTGAAGCCAGTTCGTCAGAGTTTAGGAGCTACTATAGCCGTTTGAATTTCAATCTGCAGAACAAAACGTATCCACTGAATACAACCCCAGTGGATAAAATAAACATTATTTTTAAGACGAGAGGTGAATTGCTTGATCTATATTATATGACATCGTCCAGATCTGCCGTTACAATGTAGTCTCTGCAATATGAAAGAACACGAGGATACATATCACTTTATTGCAGTATGCCCGGTTTTAAGAGAATTCCGGATGAGGTACTTCAATAAACTCAGCCTTTGTGAAATGGAGTTTCTGAACATACTCGATGGGGAAGAAGGATGGGATGCGCTTTAAAACTTTACTGTGACTGCACTACGATATAGAAGATGTTTTATAGAAGAAGAATTTTAATTTTTAAATTAATACAGTTTTATATTTCTTAAAATTTTCTACTTTTTGCCATTTAAATGTATTTTTATTCGAAAATGTCAATCTGGTAGACGGCCATAGGCCATACCAATAAGTCTTAAGATTCAATATTCAAATAATCTATAAGTATTTATATTTAATGAAATAAAAGGAGTCAATAAAACTATCTAACTATTGAAGATCCATTCACGAACCTTTGAAATAAGAAATAAAAATGTAATTTTACAAAAGGAAAAAGGACAGTTTCGAAATTTTTTAACCTTAATATAGATTTCAATGAAATTGAATTGAGTGATTTCAATGATATTGCCACAGGTCATGGTGATGATGGTGCCATTTTTTGAAACACCGTTTTGAAAATACTCGTTTCTGTTATAATTCTGTCTCAGCTATTCTGTCATTTTACTGAAATCACTCAAGGAACAACGAAGTTGACATTTTTTATTTGTAAACAAAATTTAAATATTTACTTCAACTTCATTATTCAGCCTCATCATGAACGTCATTGATATCGGACACTTGATTCGAATCCAAAAAAAAAAAAACTATCACAGAATCCATCGTAGTGCAAAACTTCACTCAAACTACCATCAAGAAAACATTCGGTGTTAGTTTTTTTCGGGATTGTTAAACAAATCCGATTACCATGGAATTCGTGATAGGGCTGATGATCAATTAAAAATATTAATATCAGTTTAAACAACAGACCCAAAGCAGATAGCTTTAAATTAGAATTTTATGCTTACACAATACAAATTTTATACATATTAACGTTTATTTCCTAAAGACTACGGTGTATGTATGTAAATATTGTACTTACTTACGTATTAAACAAACTCACGTTATTGTGTCATAAACTATTCTTTAGAGAAAAGGAATTGCATACGCCTTGGCTCTCTACCAAAACGATCAATTACTTCATTGAAGAAGTTTTTTTTGTTCATTTACAAGATTTGTATGTACATATATACATCATTGGGCCATATGCATAAACGGTAGTAAGTGCTTTTACTGGTAAATTTGTATAGTATTTACTAATTGTCATATGCATAAAACCAAAGTAAATACTGAACAACAAGTATTTACTGGAGGCAAAAGTATTTACTAGTTTCCGATGAATTAGTCAGTAAATACTTTTAAAGTATGCATAAAAACTAGTAAGTACTTTTTATTTCCAGTATTTACTGCAAATTGTCCAATTTTGTAAAAACCAACTTGAACATTTTATAGTTAATACTTTTGTATGCTGAATGCAAAAATTCACAGTCGTGAGTCAAGTCAAAGCAATCGGATCACTTTATTTCTCAGAAAAAGTGGCTCAGAAAAGTAGAAAAAGGAGACATACCAAACGAATGTCTTACAGGTGGTTGTTCTATTAAAAGTAATAATTTTCCAAGTGCATAATTCTGCAAGCTGCTCTCAAGATCGAAAATCACATGTGAACACAGTTATGAGAATAGGTAGCTAAATGGTAGACATCTCCCCAAGAAAACCTCTCAAAAGTTTCCTAATGAAATTATTCCCAAAACAGAAACACACATTAAGCCCATAAGTATAAATTAAAAGTGTATTCAAAAGAAGAATTGATAGAACGGTAAATTATAAAAGAAATTCAAAACACCAGCTTCCAATTCCACGTAAACACCTTTAGTCAGTATATACTACCAATTTCGGGTGAATCAGCAGCATTTACTTGGATGAATTCAGTATTTACTACTAGTATGTGGCTACCAGTATAAACTTTATTCTATGCATACCAAACACAGTAAATACTATAAGTTTCAGCTTCTACTAGTAATACTAGTATTAAATTTAACCTTTTACTGGTAGTAAGTACTTCATTTTTATGCATATGCCCCATTGTATATACATACATTGTTAAAATTCAAAGTAAAAAATGCAAGTTGCGTGGTAATGCCAGGGGGGGGCAAACCATGAACTCAATAAAGAAGCTGTAAAGAAAATATCCATATTTTCCAACAATATCGAAACATAGGATATTTTCAGATACATTTGGCATGATCCAGAGCCAGGGGGGGGCAAATCATGGAGAGAAGGCAAAGTATTTGTTAAAATTTAAAGAAAAAAATGAAAAATTTCTTAGTGGTGTGGTATTGTCCTGAGCCAGGGGGGGGCAACTGCCCCCCCTTGCCCCCCCTCCGGGCGCCTATGGTTACGTGTCATCCGCGAATAATACTATTTTACAATGTCTAAGAACACTTTTAGCATCATTTATGTATAACAGGAATAGAGAAACACCCAAAAGCGAACCTTGCGGAACTCCGAATTTTACCTCTATCGAGTCGGATATTTCATCACCGAATTTTGTTCGTTGGTATCTGCCATTTAAGTATGAATAAAACCACTCGTATTCTTTATCACGAATTCCATAAAGTTTAAGCTTTTCTAACAATATTTGCCGGTCTATTGTTTCAAAGGCTTGTTTAAAGTTCAGAAAAACTGCTATCATTCCATTACCCTGATCCATGTCTTTTCTCCATTCGTTTATGATGTAGTTCAACGCTGTTTCACAAGAGTGACCACTACGAAAACCAGACTGTTCTATAGCTAGAATTTTGTTATTTTCGATATATGCTGTAAGTTGCTCACTCACGACACGTTCCGGGATTTTTTCGAACATCGGCAACATATTTATCGGACGAAAATTTTCACTATTTTTTGTTCCTTTTAATTTTTCAACCGGCACCACCATCGACTTCTTCCAACGGGTTGGAAAAATCCAACACAACACAATAAACAAATATCTGCGTTGTAAAACAAATACAAACAATTTTCAAAAAAAAATGACAATAATCAATGGAAGTAAGTAATGAAATATTCAACATTTTACATGGGACAGTTCAAAGTGCTGCGTAAAGATACTCTATTCCAAAAAAGTGAACATGAGAGAAAGAGATAAGAAAAAATACAAAAACAAAATAATTGAAATATGCATTATTTTGATAGCGCTTTGTTTTTTTTTGGAGGTAAAATGTAAATATTAAATAGTAAATTTTCAACCGCAATCAATTAAAAGTCTGGTAACGAGAAATCAAATCTCATATAAAATCTTTTACTCTTGTTATGAGATAGAAAATTGCCTCTAGTAACTTACGCTCATAGCTATCGTATAAGAATCTTGCAGTAGACTACCAGAGAGTATTTTACTCCCATAAAATAATCTACTAAGAATCTGGCAGAGTTTTATGAGAGGAAAAATGTTACTTGGGGCGTTTTACAACTGGGATTACAGGAAACGATGATGATGATGATACTTTCGCTATCCCCATCACTTCATCCGAATCAAGAAAACAAAAAAAATATATAGTTGGTTTCAGGCTATATTTTTCATGGGATGACGATGTTGTGTTGCTGATCGTGGTTTGTCATCCGAGGTTGTATGATGAATGCTTTATTGTTAGGATTTTAATTTATTTTGTTCTACTATTCCACATCTGTTGATTTCTTTAGTCTGTTCTACCTATTGTATTGTTAAAGCTTAGTCAGAAGTGTCAAACCCTTCTTAAGAAAATCAGTCCAGTCAATTTTCGTGTTGATAGCGCTGGTCTTATCACAAGTTAATTTATTGACATTGAATAAACACATACGACCAACGACCAAAGGTAATAAAGATTTCAAATTTTAAACCCTCTCCATGTGTCATTCAGGGTTCATATCAACCTTAAGTAGATATGCATTCCATAAAAAGCTAAACAGAAAGATTAATAGCTACTGGTTTGAGGGGATTAAAATAAGCTTAATATTTCCCGATAAGATCAAAAGCTTATGCAATTGTAATTTCTTCTACTTAAAACGTGTTACCATGTTGTTAAGGTTACAATAAACTTTATATAAAACTTGATGGCGCTGTGCATGAAATTAAATAAATCAATAAAAGAAAACAGACTTTCACTGACATTACGATATACGATTAGGTTTGAAAATAAATAAAATACCCTAAAACCTGTCAATGGTGAAATAAATAATTGATTGCCCTGTAATAAAGATCAATACTTTGGCAATCTTATCGGCTATGAAAGCTGTCATTTAATCGCAAAATTATATCAAAATGTTGGACCATAAATTAATATCATTTCTTGATGTCAAACAAAAAACAACAAAATAGTTGACATTTTTTCCTTAAGAGTGATTGCAATACACTTGTATATTTATTAATCACCGTTAATAATCTTAAATAAAAAAAAATAACTTAACAAAAGAAATCTAGAAAATTCTAAGTATGACATAACACATGGCAATAATGGCCGGAATAATGGATCCGAATATACTGCCTGCTGAGCTATGATAATGTTCAACAACCCATTTCATCACAGGATCACGATTTGAGTCAAGCCAATCAGAGTTTGCCTTGATATTGGCTTTGACTGATGATTCCAGATTCTTTGAAACATCAGGGTGACTCTTTACTTTTTCAACCAATTCAAGGAGCTGCAATAATAGAAACCTTAAGAAAATGTTCCATGAGCGAAAATAACACACTATAGAACTTACCCTGGCTTCTTGATTGGGACTAACAACATAGCTGGACATTCCCCTAATATCAGCGTCAAGGGGATTAGTGCCACCAAAACCACTGGTAAGTTTGGCATACTCATTGTAGTTCTCATGAAGGAAATCAATACAAGTAAATAGACCAATTTCGCCACGGGAATAGGCTGAACTAAGCAACGTAATTCTCTCCTGGGTTCGCAGATTTACCGAGTTTGACTCAGAGATTGAGCTTTCAATAAATTTCATCAAATGGGTGGAATTGTGAGAGCAACCCAAGGCCGAAATTAGAGTTTTCCTCTCAGCTTGGTCTACAGAAGCCATCAATCGTTTGTAGACATAATCGAACTCAGCGTCACCGGCGTTTTTAAGACCGTTGCAGTAAATCACAGCTTGAAGGTTTGGTTCGATTTCAGTTCCTTTTTCTACGAGTCCCTTAAGTTTGTCCAAACTGTCGTCCAAACAGCTCTGCACGCCAGCAATACAAGCCAAATTGATGGCAATGGTACGAACATTATTTGTGAAGTGCTGTTCTCCGGTGTAATATTGTACGCCAAGACGGTTGTAAATATTTCCAACAACATCGGCAACGTACAGCTTGAAAGTTGGATAATCCTTGTCTCCGCTGAGGAACCTATTGAAAACCGTCAAGACCGTATTGGCTGTCGCCCATGGTGCATATTGATCTTCATTTTTAAGGAACAACGTCATACGCAAGATGACACTGTGTTTCAGGTGGGAAGTTGAACTAAGACTGTAGGCATCGTACAAAAGCGAAGCCCTATTGAGTGTGTGAATTTTGAAAGGATTTTCAATCAAGCTATCCGTGATGAGTTCCCAATTCTTTTCATCATAATTAACACGATAGTATCCAGTTGATTGCTTGTTCAAAACCACCCATGCATCACTGGGAAGGTTTTTGTCCTCAATAACAACTGAACGATCCGTGAGATAAAACTCAGCAGTGGTATTACGGAAATCGGCCTTAGTTTTTGTGGCATAATTTACGGGAATGTACCACAATTTCGTATCATTCACTGAAATATCAGTGTGGAAAGCATTCTGGGTAATAGTGATGGACCCATCGGCATAATTGCGTGTAACGGTCAGAAGTGGAACTCCACCCTGATTGGTCCAAGTTTTCATCATTAAATTGACTGTATCGTTTAATGGGATGTTTAACTCCTTAGCAGCTTTATTAATTGCATCAAAAAGATCATCTTCTTCAGCTCCATTGAATTTGCTAAAAAAAATGGAATTTCATTTTTTATAAGTTGATAAATCAAGGGATTAAAATAGTGACTTACTTTAGGGTTAAATATTTATTAAGACCAGTCCGGAAGACTTCATCGGTAAGTGCATTTTCCCACATACGCAGAACAGCGCCAGCTTTGGAATATGACACAGAATCATATAGCGAACGGATTTCGTTAGGCTTTTGTACGTAGTGGGACATTGGACGTGGATTGGCACCACCATCGTAGGAAAGACCTTTTTGGAATTCACTTACAATAAACATTTGCATGATGTCCCATTCTGGATAGACCTGAAAGGGAAAAAGGGATTTAATTTCAAGTTGTTTTTCAAGAAGTAATTTTGAACAACTAGGCATTTTAATTTCTGTATTCTCAAATTCATCTATAGAGTCGTTAGGTAAGTTTGCGAATTGTGAGTTTCTCAAAAAGGTAATTTTTTTTGGCAATGTACTTTGTTTCTGTATTTTGAAATTAATCTAGAGGTGTTAAGGGTAAGTGTGCGCATAGGGATTTTATCAGAAAGTGAAATGAAATGCCAAAATTAAGGAGGTTTTTTGACTTTCATAGAAGTCAATTATGACTTTCTTATATTTTACTTTTTATTGAAAGGCAATTACAGAAATAAACACTTTCACAAAAGATTGTCTAAGCTCTTAAACGATAATGTGACCTTAGTTTGCAAATAAAGTAGTCTTTAATTTTTTAAATTATTTTATCGAACGAAATTTTTGACTGTTATTGCGATGAATTTGTTGAAATTTTTGGTAAAACAAAAACCAAATTTCGATAGGTGTATGCCAACACATCAGTGAGTGTCAAGATGAATAATTTGCTCTTGATTATACGCAGGGCCGGACAAGCTATACGTGCAAGTTGTGCAAATGCACAGGGCGCTGAACCCAAGAGGCGCGTTGAGCAAGCATTAACAAAGCCACTACCTCGTAACCACTACCTATACCTACCTCCTTTTTTAATTTTTACTTCTCACACCAATATCCAGTAAAATAACTACCAGCTTATTCTGAATTTGAACACAGTTATATAGGTATCTACTATTCCAAAAATAAGTCGATGTCTATCTTCCTATTCACACCCACAGTAAAAAAATTACATCGCAAAATCTTTGCAAAGTGCACGATTTTGTTCGCCTTTACCAAAAGATATCTACCTATTTGCTATTTTTCTATTTTTCAAGCTGTCGACATTATTTTCAGCTCACTCACAATCGTGTGTGTGAGTGAAGGCATTTATTTTATTTTCATAGCCCAAACCAAACCCACCCTTATTATGTGTAACATAAAACAAAATTCTTCAACTGCAAATACAGACAATTAACAGCCACCATGGTGATAACATGCGCGCGATAACAGTTCTTCTTTATGAAATCGAAATCAGAAATGTTAATCTAACAGAAATTCTAAGGTGAAAAATTCATACTCATTGACATAACAGTGCGCAAATTAAAAATTTGCGTCTATTAATTAAACTCTTCCGGTTGAGTGTTTTGTATGTTTTAGTTTGGCATTGGCTTCTATTGATGAGTGAAATATGAAATTGTAGCACTGTCTTGTCGTGTGTCGAGACGAAGGAATGAAATATGGAAATAATGAATGATGATGATGATGCGATGATTAATGATAATGATGATGTTTGTCGTTAGTGAGGGAATATTTTGTATTCGATTTCTCGTTTCTCTATTTTTTTGTTGTTGCCAGGCAATGTTTTCATTAAGAAAAAAGGATTTTTTTATTTATATAATTAGAATTACATACAAACTAAAAAACTCAAAACAAAAGAAAGGAAAAGGAATCTATATTGAGATTATATAGATCTGGTATGCGCAGAGTCAGAGTCCAGTAGTCAGTAATGTATATAACGTCTAGCATGTTTAAATTTTTGTTGAAGGCTGAATATAATTCTGAAGTATAAAATCTTTGTATGTACATATTTCAATGAACATTTAAGTGGTTCTTACATAGTTCGAACAAATTCACTTTTTATGTAATAACAAAAGTGTCGTGTCCATCTACAACCTATAGGTACCAACATAGTTAAGAAAGTAGGTAGGCACAAAAAAGTGTTAAAAAAAAACATTGACCGCAATTGATGGGCGGTAATGATGAAGCATGCGCAGGGCGCTCATTTCGCTCGGGCCGGCCCTGAAGATACGTTAATAAGTTGTGACAATCTTGAATTTGCGGTTCAATGTTTTCTTTGTTTTTTTTTTGTATTTTGCTAATAGTCTGTCCAACAAAATTTTTCACGGCAAATATGAGAATTCAAAGTTAAAAGTTCAAGTGAGCTCAACTCCATGATTGCGTTTCGCCCAGGTACGATAGTTGGGCTCATCAGTTAGATGACTATGACTATCAATTAATATGAGAATTCGTCAAAAAACGTCAAAAATTTGGAAATTTTTTGTCTTTTTTCCTTATTTCTCAAAAATTATTTTTCTTTTGCAAAAAGCGCTTATGCGCTTAAGACAATGAGATTGCCTACAATCTATGCTTATATCATTTCTTTGTACGACTTATGGTTTCTACGGAAACAGTCGTTGAAAAACAGCCAAAAATTCGTCATTTTTAAAAAAATTGCAAAAACGATTTTTTTGTATTGTTTTCTTCATTACATGAAACGTAGGCCATGAGTTATTATGTTATTTGCATTTTCTAATTGTAGTTGTCTAAAAGTATTATATTGCAGTGGTTAAGTGTCTAAGTTTCAGTATTCCAAACAGTCAAAATGTCCATTCAAAAGTGTTTTATTTGTGATAAAGAGTGGAGTATGGTGCAGTAAAGATGATCTTATAGACGTATACTGCAGTGGTACCGCTGATTCTAACATATGGTTCGATTGTCTGGTGGCCCGCACTTAACAAGGCATATAACATCGACAAACTCAAAAAGGTTCAAAGAACAGCTAGTTTTGGTACCACAGGGGCTCTTCGATCTTGCCCAACGGATGCCCCAAGCGTTTTTCTGCACCTTCTACCACTTGATATACACATAAAATATCTAGTATCTTGCATTGCCTTAAGACTTAAAGAATCAAATTCTTGGGTTGCTAAACCTTATGGTCTCACCAATATCACAAATTTGATTCCCACTGATATATTTTCGACTCCCACTGACTGCCGTGCTCCTACAATGAGCCTCAGTAAAGATTTTAAAGTCTTATTCCCATCCAGAGGGGACTGAGATGATGACGCCGCGCCGTGACGAGAGACTTCGACACAACTATCTATACTGATGGCTCAAAGATGGAGTGTGGTGTTGGCTCAGGAGTTTTCTCTGAGTCTCTCAACATCTCTAAGTCATTTCGGCTACCGAATTTTGCTAGTGTATTTCATGCTGAAATACTGGCAATTAGGGAGGCATGCAAGATACCAAACCAAAATCGTAATACAGCCATCCTTACAGACAGTCAGGCGGCTGTGAAAGCCATTGATTCGGCTACATCATCCTCTAAATTGGTCCAACAATGCCGAGATGAGCTCGAAAGTCTAAATATTAACCTCATGGTCACTCTTATCTGGGTTCCTGGTCACAGTGGCATTGAGGGAAATGAACGGGCAGATGAACTAGCCAGGCAAGGATCAGCCCTTCACATCTCGCTTGCGGGAAGAGTCAACATTCCCCTTGGGGTTGTGAAGGGCAATATATTCTCAGTTTTCCTTAGGGAATCCAATCGTAGGTCGAGCAGTTTAACCAACTGCAAAATATCCAGAACGATCTGGCCCGCCTTTAATAAGTCCCGAACAATTGATCTCATGTCTAGACCCAAGCGGGACATAGCCAGGGTCGTAGCAACCTGCATTCGACACTGGTCAATTGGAGAACATGCGGCGAGGCTAGGTATTCCTTACAATACTCACTGTCACAGCTGTGGAGACCAGCAAGAAAAGGAAACAGTCTTACATTTTCACTGTTAATGAACAGCTCTAGCCTGAATTTGAGCACAATCGTTTGGAATGGCTTTTTTGAGGACCTAAACGAACTTTCCGAAATGAAGATCAAAGACTTGATCTCTTTTCTAAACGCCACGAAATGGATCTAAGACGAAAATCGGTTGCGTTCTGCATCATGTTCCCCCCCAGATCAAAAGACTGTGAGTAATAGGAACCCGGGTTTCTGCGGGGCTTCATGATGCTCAATGGCA
Source organism: Dasysyrphus tricinctus (assembly GCA_963921185.1). Taxonomy (NCBI): domain Eukaryota; kingdom Metazoa; phylum Arthropoda; class Insecta; order Diptera; family Syrphidae; genus Dasysyrphus; species Dasysyrphus tricinctus. Next base: position 9,974,220 of record OY992530.1, read on the forward strand.
ATTATGATCACACGGTCGGATCGATCGCGCTTCGTTGCTATTCTACAACCTGCCGAGCTTGGCATAATGTAGCAAGCTCGGGCGAGATGAGATCCAATCGAGATGCGATCCAATCGAGTGAGTGTCTTATGACCCAACTCTTGTTTTTTTACTGAGTCACAAGGTAGCTCAACCATACTTCGCAGCCGTCCTATTTCAAAGCTAGGAACGCTTTTCTGGTTTCTTGGGAAAGATGATCTCCAACCCGCACTGAAAGAAATCTCACATCCAACCCAGGGAACGGGACACCTGAGAAATAAGCCCCTCAGAGAATAAACCCCAAATCCTCACTTCAGTCCGCTTTAATACACAGGTCAAACGAGTTATGGTATCAAAACGGTGCAATCCAGTGCTAATTGGGCAAAGAGCGAGTGTTACGCTCTTGCCACCATTTCTACCTACCATTTACCATTTATATAGCTTTAAACATAAAGGGAGTCACTAAAAATAATTATACCAGAACTTTCCACTTCAAACTACCATTTGACCTGACTATAACTTGATAGTTAGTTAGCAAAGCACCCTGTTGAAAGTCTGTAAGAACTTCATATACCTTATTGTTCATGGCTTTATAATTTGCAATTAATTAGTCGATAATTAGTTGTGACAAATTCAAATCGATCGTGCAATGTTTTCTATATTTTGGGTGCTTTGCTATCTTGATATTAAGCTAGCTAAGCTCTCACGGATTGAAAAATTGGTATGTGCATAGTTTGTCGTTAATTAGTTGTTACAATTTTGAATTTGTCATTCTATGTTTTCTATGTTCTTTTTTTTGAAGTGGTAAAAGCTTCTAAAATTTAATAATTTGTCGTTTAGTGGTCATTAATTAGATGTGAAAAATTCTATTTTGTCGTGCGATGTTTTCTATGTGTTTTTGTGTGATTTGTTTTCTATGAGTGTCTAGTTAGCATAATGCTTCCACCTGAAAGCAGGAATTTGGACAGCATTAAAATTGACACAGCCATTGACTGTCTGGAACTGGCTGTTGCAAACGCATTGGATAACCAAAAGCAGCCCAAGACGTCCAAGGAAAGATATCTGCACCTTCCCCAGTTTATCCAAAACTTATATGCCCACAGGCAATGATTAAGGAAACGTCTTCAAAGGATCCACTAGCGAGAATTCAACACAACTAACAGCCACTACCAGGCAGTCTGGAGCGAACTTCAGTATATCAATATTATTTTCCGGAATTCCATCCAGCACCACACCAAGAACGCAATTCCAGCAGAGACTGCTGTCAATAAAACCTTAACCTGACGCCTTCAAGAACATCAGCAGATTAATCGGCCAAAGATCACCAATGCCTGAGAGGATCATCACCAACAATAGAGAAGCAACAACGATATAGGACAAATTTTAAGCCTTCGCATCCCATTTCAAAGGAAACTTCATGCCTTGGTGAAATTGAGGCATCCATCCAGCAGACAATGATGCCCAACTTTGATAGAACAATGCTTAGCAACACCAATCCTGCAAGTAATCCAGTCGACAGCCCAAACTTGAGCACCCTAGAGGAGATAGCTGAGATAGTTCGCAATTCAAGACCAAAGAAGTCAGCTGGATCGGATGGGGTATCCAGCTTTGTCCTAAAAAGGCTTCCACAAACGGTGATGTTGTTTTTAGCCATTATCTTCAACAGATGCATCAACAACAGTTATTTTCTCCAGAAGTGGAAAACTGTCAAAATCCCAATAAAGGTGAAAGGAAAATGGTCACAAACTGATATTCCTCCTCAACACACTGAGGAAGAGCTGATACTCAGCAGACTCAAGAAATTCAGCAGCGAAAACAACATCATCCCAGACATGCAGTTCGGTTTCCGTGAAAAACATTCTACCTTGCGTCCGCTCCTGAAGTTTCGTTATGACATCGCCACAGCTTTAAATAACAACCGAATGCTTCCTGGATTTCGTGAAAGCATTCGAAAGTGTATGGATTGAAACCGTTATCCATTAACTCCACATACAAGGCTTTCCTTTGGCACTTATTAAAATTATATTTTCTTTTCTTTCTTCCAGGAACTTTTTCATGCAACTGGAGAACAGCAAATCAACAGTGAAGAGCACACCAGGGCTGGAGTTGCCCAAGGGTCGAAGCTTGGACTACTTCTGTACAACATCATTACCTCTCACCAACCAATTTCAAGAGAATGCGAGAACCTTCTCTTCGCTGATGACTCACTTACTTATCATTCTCTCCATTGATAGCTGTCCAAGAAGTCGAGGCACACTTCCGCAAACTATTCCAATTTTACACCAAATGGGGTATCCGGATCACCCTATCCAAATCGGAGCTTGTCTGCTTCAGAAAACCTAGGGGTAGACGCGGTTGCTCAGCTGGAAGCTGTAGAGGCATCACCCTAGCACTCCCAAACGCGACTCCAAATACCTAGGCTTCAACTTCAACGAGCTGCTGAGATTCAATTCACATTCCAACAGCCAATTTTGCTTTCCACCGCTTCTACCCGCTGATGAAGAAGAAAACTGGGTTAAGCCAACAGACAAAAGTTACAATCTATAAGCAACTCCTGAGACCAGTCATCGTTACATCTTCCCAGTTTGGTTCACCATCTCCAAAATGGCTATGAAGGAACTACAAATATTCAAGAGAAAAATCCTGAGGATCTGCACAGGCCTTTACTTCGATCGTCAGTGGCGTGTGTGCTTGATATTAAATTAGCAAAGCACCACCTCAAAAAAGGGTAAAATCTTTTAATACCGAGTGGTTTATAGCCTAATAATTTACCGTTTACTAGTCTTTAGTTAATTGTGACTGTTTCAGATTAGTTTTCTACGTTTGTTTGGTTCGTTACTAATTGTCATCAAGTTAGCATAGCACCACCTCAAAAAAGGATAGAAACTGCTAATTGAAATGTACTTCAAAAGCAAAAGTGCGCACAATTATCCTCTCAACAACTCTAACCTCCTCATAAAGCCATAATATTTAAATTTGGAATTACAGTAATTTTATCTCACCGAAACTCATTAAGCGTTTGAGATTTTTCAACTAAATAATTCAAAAACGTTTAAAAATTCTATCAAAATGCGTGGAGGCAGTTGTAATCAATACGTTATTGCATAGTTGTTGGAATTAATTTTATTTTCCAAGAGAACTCTCGTTTTTTCTCCGAATCTCTCAATTGAAAGTTGTTTGCAACATTAAGCGTTATCGTTAAGCCCAAATGAGTTTCAACCTAGCTAGACGTTATTGGCCTTATTGGCTATTGGTTTCATTAATTTCTAAAGCTAAGATGCCGACAATTACACAGGCTTACAAAAAGATCTGTTAACTTTTTCACACAACAAGTCAAGAAGGTTCCTAGGCATACTTTTGGGCGCTAAGCTCAAATGCATTATTTATTCAGATTTGTACCCACAGCTATATCTGCATAGCTTTGTGCTGTTGTAATCCCTTGTTTAAATGCAGGTGATGATAAAAGAGCTGTTACCAAAAGAAGAAAACTATAGCTATGAAGCTATCCTTTGAGAAATTTCAACAACAGCTGACTGAAAATCGGATCTTTTTTCGCTTAAACAGAACGTTTCCCCATATGTAACTTGGTTTTAAGTATTTAGGTAGAAGACTTGAAGTACAGAATTTCGATAATACAGACATTTTTAAAATACAGAAAGATTTTAACACAATATTTCAGAACTATTCATTTAGAGAATGTCAAATAAGTGTACCCATTTCCATTGAAGATCTATTAGGCAGTACCGTCTGCTTGGATACAATAAGTCTTTCTTATGTCGTTTTCGATTAGAGTACTTTCGCACTGTATTTTAGGTCCTGCTACTCCAAAAGCCTTCGATTGGCTGTTCTGATTCCAAATAATGTTATTGGAGTCTTTTTGTTCCTGATTTCGAGGAGCGGTCGATTTACTTCGGACTACTTGTCGATAGTGATAAATGATGGAAGAAGCCATTTTGTAAAATTATGTCATTCATTAGCGTGTGTGTAAATTTGACAAGACGATATTTTCATATTCGACTGGAATCAAAATGGGGTGAAACAGTCAGAAAATTCAATCGAAACCGACATTAAAGAAGGCTTTTAGGAACCAAAAATTTATCCCGAAGGACCGATTTGCAATAGGTACGACAATACTTCATTGAAGCACAAAACCATGAAAGTATAGAAAAAAGTAAAAAACTTACCTCATCAGCAGCTTGGTAGGAGTACAATGTAGCAAATCCTTCCTTCAACCATAAGTATGTCCACCATTTAGGTGTAACCAAATCTCCAAACCACATATGCGTGTACTCATGCGCTATGATATTTGCGATATTTGTCTGAGTATTCAACGTCGACTTCTTGGGATTATACAACAGATATTCCTCCCGATAAGTGGCAATACCCCAGTTCTCCATGGCACCAGCAGCGAAATCAGGAACAGCAACTTGATCCAATTTCGGTAGAGTAAATGGCACTTCATAGTAATCAGCCAAACGTGCGGTTATTTGGATTCCAGCGAAGAGTGCAAATTCCTGATCGCCTTGTGTTCCCTTGCGCGAGAAAATTCGCTGTGTCAATTCATTCAAGCTGCCAGATGTGTGTTCAAAGTCCGAGACGACAAAAGCAACTAGGTAGGTTGACATTTTGGGAGTTTCTTGGAAGATGGTCTTGCCGGTTTTTGATTTATCCACATCTACTGGCATGTTTGAGATGGCATTCAATGAACGATCGTGATTGATTTCGATGATGAAGTTGGCCCTCTTGTTGGGTTCATCGTAACATGGGAAGGCATGACGAGCATCGGTACTTTCGAACTGTGTCGTTGCCAAGTTACTGCGAAGTGGGTAGATATTCACAGTCTTAGATTTCGACATTGAACAAAAAAAAAAAAAAAATACTTACACAGTCTTTCCAGCGGAATTAGTATAAGTTGACAGGTAGAAACCACCATTGTCCTCACGCAAGTTACCATTGTACTTAATTACAACTTCATAGGTTTTTCCTTTACTCAGTACTGACTTATCCTCTGGTGTAAGGGTTAGAAATTCCGTTTCAGATTCATAAGAAGTGGTAAGTTTGGTTGTTTTTCCAGCCTCATCAATAAGTGATGCATCAAAATCGGTCAACTGCCGAGCGTGAACTACTATATTCTTGGTTTCGGCCTCGATCTCAGCGACTGTAATATTAATTGTGACTTCTCCTTTGAATTCCTTAGCCCCTGTATGAACATTCGTGGTCAATTTTACATAATAGCTATTGGGAATGGTATTGTTGGGTAATCGGTAATTGGGTTCGTCGACTCTGGTTTCGATACTTTGAATATCCTCCCAAAGTGAAACGTGTTCCTTGAAAAGTGGTGGAATCCTATTGATCGTTGAAGTCTGAACAAGCCCTCCAATGGCAAGGAGGATGGCAGCAAATGTACTTAGCTGCAGACGAGCCATGTTTACGGCAGAAAAACAAAACTCAAATTGAAAACGATCACATCGTACGACGAACTTATAAGCAATTAATAAATTGGTTGCAAGTCCAACCAATAGCTTATCATTAATCGTCTATAAATTAATGGTTCTTAATCTTTTGTAAAGTCATAATAAAGATTTTGTACTGATAAAACCTTCTTGAGTTTATGATAGTCTGTAACTTTGATTATATGAAACTAACTATACACACATACAAGTGCAAAATATTGATCTAATCATTTATAACCATTCAAAAAGTGTCAGTTTTTTTTGGCGACATCCAGTTGGTCTAGAGTACCTTTTCCTTATCGATAGAAATTTAGATTAAAATTTAATTTAATATGTAATTTTTTCTAACTGCTATGTTCCTACAAATTCTAATCAAGCAAACGCTTCTACTTCATTTCAGTGGGATTTATTCTGACCAATTCTAATCTACTAACCTGTTCGTCAAATTTATGTATATTTTGAAGTGTTTGTCCGGATTTACGTCACTATGATATCTTAAAGCAATTAAGCCCATTTAATAAATGATAATTTGTTTAATTTTTATAATTTTCATGGTCATGGGGTCATGAGATTGAAACATCATACCTAATTCGAACTGAAACTTCTTAAAATAAAGGGTTTATAAATTTTAAGGGCTGATGTTGAATGTGAACTACACCTAAACGTCAAGTTTTGTCTGCATTTCATTTGACATTTCTCAATTTCAGTTTAACTCAATCACAACAAAAACATAAATGTTAAAAAAAGAGCCAAGTTCTTATATGTAGAAGAAACCTGTGCGTAAAAAGTCTGCCAAAAAAAGTAATGAGATCTAAAATACATGCCAAGTTTTAAGTTCATGAAGTTTAATATCAAATATCTTAAGTAGAGTAATATCGAAAACACTCCAAACTATGACAGAAATTTGGTATTTAATGATTACTGATTAAAATTTGGTGGATTTACTTGGCAAGTTTTCCCTTAATTACATATGTACTTAATCACAAACTTAAATGTATGAAAACTTGACCAGTGAACCCACCAAATTTTAATCAGTAATCATTAAATACCAAATTTCTGTCATAGTTTGGAGTGTTTTCGATATTACTCTACTTAAGATATTTGATATTAAACTTCATGAACTTAAAACTTGGCATGTATTTTAGATCTCATTACTTTTTTTGGCAGACTTTTTACGCACAGGTTTCTTCTACATATAAGAACTTGGCTCTTTTTTTAACATTTATATTTTTGTTGTGATTTCACTCCTTTTTGCAAAGATTTATTTTGCCAGGTGATAATCAAGCCCTACCGCTCTACAAAGTTTTATAATTCTACAACAATCAGAAGGGCTTCATATAGTTTACAAGAACTTTTGAGAAAGTAGGGCGATGCCACGCCCCCTGAACTGAAAGTTCCAATTTTTCGATTTTTTTTCTTTCAAAATATTTCAAGCCCTAACGACCTACCAATTTTTATCGTTTTACAACAATCGAAAGTGCTCCACATAATTTTCAAGAATTTTGAAGAATGTGGGTGGATGCCACGCCCCCTGAATGGAAAATTCCAATTTTTCAATTTTTCTCTTTCTAAGTACTTCAAGCCCTACCGATCTACCAATTTTCATCGTTCTACAACAATCGGAAGTGCTCCATATAATTTATAAGAATTTTTAAGAATGTGGGTGGGTGCCACGCCCCCTGAAGTGGAAATTCTAATTTTTCAATTTTTTTCTTTCTAAGTACCTCAAGCCCTTCCGACCTACCAATTTTCATCGTTCTACAACAATCGGAAGTGCTCCATATAATTTATAAGAATATTTAAGAAAGTGGGTGGATGCCACGCCCCCTGAATAGAAAATTGCAGATTTTCGATTTTTTCCTTTGTATGCACCACAAGGCCTACCGTTGTGCGAAATTTCAAGCTTCTACGATGTCAGGAAGTGCTCCATAATTTTGATGATCTGTCTCTGTCAGTGAGTCAGTCAGTCAGTTACGGTTTTTGCGATTTTTGAAGTCCTATATCTCAGGAACTACTAATGCTAAAGAGTTGAAATTTGGTGAGCCATCTGTGTTTGCTCAGCTCAGCAAATACTGCGAATTTGAAGTTTCTGACTTTATTGGTACTGAAGTTAGAGGGGGGTTGAAAATCGCCTGAGTTTGTTCCTTTAAAAAGGGTGTAGGTCCGCGAACTTGGCTGGGCACTACCGTGGCCTTTGATTGGAACCATGGAAAGATACACAATCGAGCAACGCGTTTAAGTTATTCGGGCTTATTATGACTATGGGCGTTCAAATCAAATCAGTGGATGATCAATTTTCGAAGAAAATCATCTTCAGTGATGAGGCACATTTTCACCTCAGTGGATTCGTCAATAAGCAGAATTGCCGCATTTGGGCGAATGATAATCCAAGAATGATTACCGAAAAACCAATGCATCCACAAAGAGTGACTGTTTGGTGCGGTTCATCGGGCCGTATTTTTTCCAAAATGAGGCCGGTCAGGCAGTTACTGTGAATAGTATTCGCTATCGTGAGATGATAACGAACTATTTATGACCCGAATTGGAAGATATGGATATGGACGATATGTGGTTTCAACAGGACGGTGCCACTTGCCACACAGCTAATGAAACAATGGCTCTTTTGCGTGACAAATTCAATGGCCTTGTTATCTCACGTGGTGGCGATGTCAACTGGCCGGCAAGATCATGTGATTTGACACCGTTTGACTTCTTTCTTTGGGGTTATTTGAAAGAAAAAGTGTACGTCGATAAGCCAGCAACAATTCAAGAGCTAAAGGATGAGATAATTCGGCACATTAACGGCATAGAATCTCAATTATGCCTCAGCGTCATCGAAAATTTGGACCATTGGATGGAGGTGTGCCGCCGAGGTCACGGCGGCCATTTGGCCGATATTTTGTTCAATACATAGTTGAACCATACCAATATTATCATAATAAAAAGAAATGACAATTTAAGTTGGGTCTTGTGTTTAAATGGAAATTCACACACAAGTGCAGTGCATGCTGCGCATTATACATCAATTTATATTGAATAATTTTGAATGAACAACAACAACTTGTGTGTGTTACCACCAAGTTTATAGGCTGGAGTTATAGCTATTTCACGAGAGCCACCTCGATCATCAGACTCCTTTAGTGGTGCTTAGTCTGGTTATGCTCGTATTAACTGAAAAACTCTTTGCCGTCATATGGGAGCGAACCATGAACCTTGCGATTCAGAGGCCGATGCACTACACACCGCACCACTGAAGCCACATGGTCAGCTCTATCCCAATGCAGGTTTCGTTGTTTATCAATTGCAACAGCGACTAGCATTTTTATTAACACAAATTAATTCTTGACCAGTGTCAACTCTTTCAACTCACCCCCCCCCCCCCCCCTTGTATGACCAACGAATTTTTGGCATACGAATCGGTGCATGGGGAAAAAAGAAAGAAACCGACTGAACAATAACAAGCTTGTGTGTGTTAATAAAAATGCTAGTCGCTGTTGCAATTGATAAACAACGAAACCTGCATTGGGATAGAGCTAACCATGTGGCTTCAGTGGTGCGGTGTGTAGTGCATCGGCCTCTGAATCGCATAAGGTTCATGGTTCGTTCCCATATGACGGCAAAGAGTTTTTCAGTTAATACGAGCATAACCAGACTAGGTTAGGTTAGGTTAAGAGGGGTGTGCACAGCACAGAGGCTGTTGCGTACACGGGGGCCTATTGGTCCATTGTGATCCCCTAATAAAAGAAGGCAGAGATGCACCCAAACTAATGGTTCACATAGACTGGATCGTTTGCGAACCAGCCTGTGCTTTCTATGAATTTTCTCATGTTTGCCATTGAGACCTGCGCTAGATCTTCCAGTTCTTCAAAAAACCTGTTTCCAAAATAACGGAGTCGATTTGTTTGGAGGTTTGGACAATCACAGAGCAGGTGTTTAATGGTTTCTATTTCCTCTACGTCTTGACAGCTCCTGCAGAAATCGGGTGCAAATACACCTAGTCTGATGGCCATTGTGCCAATGGCGCAATGGCCCGTTAGTACACCTATCAAGATTCTAATATTCTTTTTACTCAGTGATAAAATATACCGAGATTCCTTTTCATTAATTCTTGGCCATAAACTTCTAGAGATAACACAGTCGTTCCTAGTCCTCCAGGATTTATTGATTTGCTCTTTTGTTATTAGGTCTATTTTCGTTCTAATCACGCCGATCGTGATGTTAAGTCCCATATCTAGTTGGCTACTATTGTTTCTATTTGATAATGACCCTTTCCTTGCCAGTTCATCTGCTATATCGTTCCCTTCTATATCGCTATGTCCAGGAACCCAGCAGAGTTTGACTCGGTTAGTGTCACAAATATCATTCAGTTTGCCTCGGCATTTTGCTACAGTTTTGGATCTTATAGTCTCACTGGCTAAAGCTTTGATAGCAGCTTGGCTGTCAACGAAAAATGTGATCTCTGACGAGTTCAGTTACTTCGTTTGTACCATTTCTGCCGCTTTTTCAATAGCGTAAATCTCAGCCTGAAAGACACTACACTCATCTGGGAGTTTATACAAATATCTAATATTCAGAGCTTCACAAAACACCCCAGCTCCCGTTCCTTCTTCCATTTTAGACCCATCGGTGTAGAATGAGATGCCCTGTTCCCTGGTTAGTGAGTTGGGTTCCCAGCCATGCCTTTGGGGTATTAAAATAGAGAAGTGTTTATTAAAATCTATAAAAGGTGGTATGTAGTCAGTCGTCACATCAAGTGCGGCCACTGTGTCATACCTCTGGAGGATAGACCCATGACCATAGGTGCTTTGCTTCCAAGAGCCCAGTTCTTTGAGTCAAAGTGCGCTCTTGGCTGCTGTGCATCTTATGTACTCGTCAAGTGCCGGAAGATTTAAAATAATTTCCAACCCTGCTTGTGGCGTAAACCTCTGAGCCCCCGTTGTTCCTATACAGGCTAGTCTCTGTACCTTGTTCAGGTTTTTGAGATAGCTTACTTTTTCAACAGCCTTCCACCAAACGATAGAACCATAGGTTAGTATGGGACGAACAATCGCCGTGTACATCCACTGGATGACGTGCGGTCGCATACCCCACCGTGTACCGAAGGTTTTTCTTGCATGTATAGAAAGCGCATAGTGCTCTTTTCATTCTTTCCTCTGTGTTCTGTTTCCATGTTAGCTTGGAATCAAGGATTACGCCAAGATATTTAGCTTCTTTGGAAAGTTTCAAAGGAATGTCATTAAGCCTTGGAGGAGTAAAGTCCTCTAATTTCTTTTTATTCGTGAACAAAACTAGCTCAGTTTTTGAAGGGTTAACCCCAAGACCGTTTTGTACTGCCCACGAAGATAGTTCTTTGAGTGCGGATTCCATAATATCTTTGATGGTGGTAAGGTACTTACCCGATATCAAAATGACTATGTCATCTGCATAGGCCACGATTTTAATGCCCTGATTCCTAAATCTTGTAAGAATTTTGTTAATAACCAGGACCCAAAGAAGAGACGAAATCACCCCCTCCCTGTGGAGTGCCTCTTGTTACTGTTTTCTCAACAATCGTATCTCCAAGTTGCGAGCTTATGATTCTACCATTGAGCATAGTATAAATCCAGTCCACAATGGCAGACTCAACTCCAACCTCTTCCAGAGCAGATTTAATGGACTCCGTTTTTACGTTGTTCCCTCAATGTCCAAAAATGCTGCCAGGGTATGCTCTTTGTGCTCGAGACTTTTCTCAATTTGTGAAACGACTTCATGCAACGCGGTCTCCACTGACTTACCTTTAAGGTAAGCGTGTTGGTAGTTGCACAAAATGTTTGGGTTGAGAAGGTCTCTAACATGCAGATCAATAATTCTCTCCAGTGTCTTGAGGAGGAACGAAGAGAGACTTATTGGTCTGTAATCTTTTGCAGTCGAGTGTGTCGGTTTCCCAGCTTTTGGAATAAAGACAACTTTAACCTTTCTCCAGCTGGTAGGGACGTATCTAAGTTTAACACAACTTTTGAAGATTACCCTAAGCCATGGGGTGATTATCTGTAGAGCATGTTGAAGAAATGCCGGAATTATCTCGTCTGGTCCAGCTGATTTAAAGGGTTTGAACGAGTTTATTGCCCACATAATCTTCTGCTCTGTGATAACCTGTTCCAATTCTGGTGTTGATTGTAAAATTTCTAAGGAGACTGGTTGTGAATAGCCTGAGATCTCAGGACTCTTACACCCAGGGAAATGTGTTTCCATGAAGAGTTCAAGTGTTTCTTGGCTCGAATTCGACCATGATCCATCGGGATGCTTAATGTATCCCGGATTCGTGGGGTTAAAGGTAAGAACCTTTCGAAGTCTCGCCGCCTCACTTGTGTTCTCAATGGATTCACAGTGCCTAGTCCATGAATCTTTCTTGGCCCTTCTTAACTCTTTGGTGTATAAGTTAAGTTCGGCTCTGTATGAAATCCAGTCTTTCTCTAATTTGCTCAGCTTAGCTACATTGAAAAGTTTTCTGACCCCTGTTCTTCGTTTCTTAAGTTCACTGTTCCACCATGGTGGGTTAGTGGGTTTAATGTTACGAGATATAGGGCAGTTTTTTTCAAAGGCCGTTCTCATTTTACTAGTTAGGTTTTGAACAACAGTGTCAATGGTTGAGGTTATCGAAAACGTTTCTTCCTCAGGTGGGTCGATACGTTCATTCAACCATTTTGTGTACTCTGTCCAATTTGTTCTAGTTGGGTTTCTAAAAGGTTTAATATCATTTTGATTTCTGTCTAAAGTAAAAAGTATCCTTAAGTGATCCGAAAAGGATTCCTCAGGTGAGACTCTCCAGTTTTCTACAGAGATCTTATCATTATAACTCATAAGAGTCAGATCAAGAATTTCTTCCCTGTTTTTGTTTCGAAATGTTGGGTGATTACCCTTATTACATAACATGAGGTTCGAACAGAGAATGTATTCAAAAATTGACTCACCCCTTTTGTTGATATCCTTACCGCCCCATTGAGTGTGGTGTGCGTTGGAATCACTGCCCATCACCAAAGGTGTCCCACGTGTTATGGTGTAACCCACAAGGTCGCGGACCGTTTTTGATGGTGGGTCTTCTTCTTCGTACGGCATGTACGTTGATGCCAAGACGAAGTTGCCTTCCTTGGTCTCAACGCTGATTGCCACGTTGTCTCTGTTGCTGTACCTAGATAAAAAGAAAGCTTTAATTGACTTTTTCACTAGATTACAACTTCTTATTTCACCTTCGGACGTGGAGTGGAACAGGTTATAGTTTTTTGACCTCAATCCTTGTACCCGATTCTTACGAATCCAAGGTTCTTGGATTAAGGCCACATCCACGGCCTCTTGAGACATGAAGACCATCAGGTCGTGCGTTGCTGCTATGGCGTGGTGCAAATTAATTTGCACCACTAGCAGCTTTTGACTCCCCTTTGCCATCATGCCTCCTTACCCTTACGGTTCCGAGACCATATCTCAGCACGTCCCCTTTCTCTTTGAGGAGAAGGTCAGATATCTTGTCAATTACGAACAAGAGGTCCTTCTCTTCCCCGCTAAAGCTCTTTCTGGAATGCAGGAGCTTCCATTCGAGTATGGAGAACTCCTTGTTCTGTTTCGCCAGCAGTTTAATTATGGATGAGTCCTCGTGCGTGGCAGGAGGAGGAATCCATATATTAACCTGTTGGCGAAGCGGAATAGATGTGACGGGAAGAATCCCGAGAGAAGCTCCCTCCCACAGTTCGCCAATATTGGCGATTGTGTGAGTGAGGAACTCCCGGGATTTCTGGTCCCCACAGCATACCACTTTAACGCCTTTCCGCCATCCAGCTCCATCAAAGGTGTAGTCGTCAGAACTATCACTCTCCGATGCCACCATCATGGCTTTGAGGATTTCATTCTCCACAAGTAACCAATTTTTTGCCGTGATTTTCCCATCTGGGTCGTCTCGACTTATTATGGCCACCTGCAGATCGATCGGGGTGGTGTCAAAACTATTGGTTTTAAGCTTTTTAGAGCCTTCAGTTTTGGTTGCCTCCTCCGATCTTGCTCTCTTGGTTGAACCTGGCTTCGTCCCAGAAGAGCTGCCTACCTGTGCTTTCTCATTCCCTTTCAGGTTTGATATAGCGTTGGTCTGCTGTTTCTTACTGGAGGCCGCCAGATTCGGATTTGAGCCGATACGAGCAGTAGAGTTGTTGCCAGCCTGTTCACGGTTTATCTTTTTAGGGATAGACCTAGATGTAGCAGCATTTACTCTTTCGCTGTCCGGCTTTTTAGCGTTCAACTGCTGGGTGGAAACAGAGGGTGCAGTGGCAGACGCTGCCAACTGCCGTTCATAGTTTCTCACCAACTTCCTATGCTTTTTTAGTAGGGCCCTGTCTCTCGGACTGAGAGAAGATGAGTCTTTTTTCTCCGTAGCACTCACGAATCGCTTAGAGGATCTGTAGTTACTGCGTTGCCTCGAAGCATTGAGGGGTGCAGTAGGCTTCAGCGTAGTCTCTTCGTGACTCGAGTCTTCCAGTAACTCGTCCTCGGTTGGACTTCCTATAGAGGGAAGTCTGTCCAAGGTCTCCCTACCGTCAATAGCCAAGCTATCTAGTGCAGGAAGAAGAGTCGCTGAAAGGTTGAGAGCGTTGGATTGTCTTTTTAACACTGGTTTAATTTCTTTGCTAACAATTGTCACTGGCGACTTAGCCTCATCCGAAGCCAAGCCCTCGCCGGCAGCCGTGACCTCTGCCGACACTTGAGTGTATATCCCCACTCGGATTTCATTATTTGTCAACTTTTTTTCCATAATTTCATTATTTGGATGTACATCCCTGTTTTTGTTGGTTTTACTTAGTTGTTTGTCCCTGCAGCTGGATTGCTGGAGAAACAAACTTAAGCCCCCTCGCCACCGTCAAGGCGAAAACCGTGAGGGGGATAACCAGACTAAGCACCACTAAAGGAGTCTGATGATCGAGGTGGCTCTCGTGAAATAGCTATAACTCCAGCCTATAAACTTGGTGGTATAATTTTTTCTAGTAAAGCAGAGTATAATGATTTACATATAAAAGAGGCAGACATACTGATTTAGTCAAAACTGTTTTTCTGTTTGTTTATGAAATACAGGAGAGTTTGTATGGATGTTTTTAAAGTCCTTATTCAAAGTTCCGTTATAAATCCAAGTACTGCAACAGATGTCTGCTATAGTTTTGTTTTAACAAAATAGAGTATTAGGATTAGGATAACGAAGAGGTGGACATACATATATACGGCTTTCGTTAAAACTTTTTTGTTTGTTTTTGAAATATATATCGGAGCTTGTATGGAGTTTTCAAAGCCAGGTAATGCACCAGGCTTCTGCTAGATTTTTTTTCTAATGAAAAAGAGTACCTATACAAATTTATATATCAGAGAGCCAGACATATTGCTTAAGTACAAAATAAGCTGTCTTGGCTTTGAAATACAGTGGTTTTTGTTGTGGTTGTCCTTACTTCTCGTATCTCAAAATTCCGTTAGAAATCCACGTAATGCAACTGTCTGAAAATAATTTTTTTTTGTTATATTTATACTATTTTTTATTAAAATATAAAAGATCTGAAGGTATAACTCCAAGATGTACTAGATCCTATGCCAGCCGTTACTATTTTTGAATAGAAACAACTTTAAAGACTAACATATCAAAGGGGTGGACTTACTGCTATCACGTTTTGAGGTCGATTTTTTGACTTTTTCACCCCGGTGGAGTGCCCATTCCATGCTCAGGAAGTCTAATAGAATGGCTCCACTTATCGTACAGAAATACCGTAAATCTGCCGACCACTGGCTCTTAGACTATAATCACCACATATGAAATCCATGACTGGTGGACGTCCTATATATATCGGCCCCTGATTGCAAGAACTAGGTAACTCAATTTTCTATTTTTACAATATCTCTGCAAAACCGGTATTATTTTGTACACTTTTCAAGACTTTTTGTCAATTTTTTTTTCCTGTAGACGATAATATAGGATATTTGTAAAGTATAAGAAACATTAAAACTAAACTTTCTCACGTTCTCAAATAGCTAGGTATCTATGAACGTTGCTATATCCAAAATTTGTGAAATTGAGTTACCTAGTTCTTGCAATCAGGTGGCGATATTATCTTAGAGGGTGCACGTCCAGGGCTACCAGTAATTTTTGTGAAAATTTATTTCCTGACCATATCATTACGAAGTTAGAAGTAAGTAAGCTAAAATAGAATCTAACCATTACATTAATAGGTCATGGTTTTCGTATAGTTTACTAACCTGCCACTGCAGGTAGGTGACGGACGGTGGCATTGCCCATACACAGACTACCAGATTTGTAGGGTTTGTCATGATCCTCGGCATAGCAGCGGGTATGTTGACAGTTTCTGCTCGGCTATTGTTTCTCAAGTCTTGCAGGTTCCTTGGATACGGTTGATATAAACGTGTGAAAAAAATTCAAAAGCTAAATCGCCAGGAGCCTAACTGCGGAGGACCGGACTGGCCACTCCATATCTCTGGAAAGCGTTTCCTCAAAACTGCCATTGATGCTTCCAATGTGTGAGCCGTTGCTCCGTCCAATTTATTTCCTAAGTCTACTAAATCATCAACACTCAGAGGTAGGTATTATCAACCAATTTCTGGCCAATCATACCTGATTTTCAGGTTGTTATTTTTCAACTCGGTAGATCAGGTTAACTGTTTAACCTAATACCTGATTTGAAAATTTAACACTGTAATCCTGTAAATTTTACCTGCAAATATAGTTAATTTAACCTGACAAAATATTCAATGCCCTGTAATTTTAACATGAAAATCTGGTTAGTTTAACCTGACAACCTATAGTTAATTTAACAGGTTTCAATGTTATATCAACCCTGTATCTAATGCCCGATTTACACGACTTGAACGCTGCCACTATAATGACAAAAATAATTAATTTGTCCATTCTTTTGTTGTTGCTTTTGTCATTATACTGGCAGTTTTCCAATCGAGTAAATCCGGCATAATTCATGAATTTATACGTCTAAGAGCCGTCTCTTGCGCTGTCTATCGCTCAACTCGTAAGCATTATTCTGAAAGTACATATAGAAATTTATTATTTATTTATTTTAATTTAAAAATTATTTGTGATACTTACTTCAGTTTTGAACTGGGAACCTTTCACACACGGAGATAGCACTCATCCACTGGGCCAATTCACTACACAAAAAACTGGTGCCAAATATCAATACCTCAGTTGAAACTCATTGGATGGCTTGTGTGTGTGTTTTAGCACTAGTGTCACGTGTAAATGAACTGACAGAGTGCTACTTTAACAGTAGGCCAGGTAAGATTCAAATAATTTTATTTGAATGGCCTGTGTGTGTGCGTTTCAACGCTAATGTCACGTTTAAATGAACTGGCAGATTGCTTCTTTAACAGGAGACCAGGTTAAATTCAAATCGTTTTACTTAAATTGTCAGTGTGTGTGCGTTTCAGCACTTGTGTCACGCTGGAATGAACTGGCAGAGTGCTTTTTTAACATGAGGTCAGGTAAAATACAACAGGTAAAAAAAATCACATTAAATGTTAGTTCAACCTGATATGTAGTAAAACAGTAATTCATATCATACAGTGTTAGAAAAACACGACCTTGGTTAAAATTGACACTATATTCTTGTTAAAATTTCTTATTTACAAGAAATTAGTGTTAAAATTACAGGTCATCTTCTTAAATCAACCTGAATATGGCAAGAAAGTCCACCAGGTTGATTTTGCACTGAATAAAAGGTTACTAAAATCAGGTAAATTTCTGAAATGTCAGTAACTTTGTATGGGATTGTGCACCTCGTGAATTCAACAAGGCCCAGGTTAATTATTTACCTGACGTTTTTCTCTGAGTGAAGTCGTGGAAAAATAATTCCTCCAACATGTTCACATAGTAACCAATCTGAATCCAATAAGTCACTTGTGACCCAAGTTTGCCTACATTTTCTGAGGTGATCTGATTGGCCAAGGGACTTGTTTTTTTAGTTTTGCCATACTCGTTGTATCCCTGAATATAGTGACCTTGCCAACGTGAGAAAGTAACAACGTCACCTTTTTACCGAGAATATGCTTCAAGATGCGATGGCTGATGGATGACTACACTACTTATTTAAAAAATTTCAGGTCATTGTACCTATGCTCCAAAGAAAAATCATATTTTCTAGACTAATTTTGGTTCGAAAAAAAACTGACCTTATTCCAGCGAGAAGCGTTGTCGAGATATTCGCATAATACGGTAATAACTTTTTTTCACACAGTGATTTGGAATGGGCTTCCATAGAGATTATTTTACTACATATGACGTTCTTTACAATTATGACAGAACTTTATTTTTCCGGGGGATAAAATGACCATTTGCCTTTAAGAAATAAGGCTGTATGTGTTCGTACGGCTAGAATTTTTTAATTTTGATAATAAGCATTTAAATCAAAAGAACACTCAAATACACAATCATGCTAAATTAGGTAGAAATCAACTAAAAAAAATCTGTAAGATAATGGGTTTTATAGTTATTAGGTCAATGATAATCTCGACTACCTACATTTAATTTGCTAAATAAAAAAATTATTGATAACATTATTTGCAATAAAAAAAAAACAAGTAAGTAATCAAGTTAAACAAAAGAGTATACAACTATACATAAGTGTACTTTGCTTATTCTTAATGGTGAATTAAAAAATAACACGAATTTACGTTTCCTGTGAAATAAAAGTAGGTATCTTCAAACCTATTTCCGGCAGCTACCAGTTTCTGTTGAGTCAGAAAGTGAAATTTTGCCGATTATTTAAAAAACAAATCCTCTTAAATGGAATATAAACCAACTTTATTTGAATCTTTTTATGAAAAATTTCTTAACCGAAAGATGTTTTAGAGTGTATATATATGTTAACAAAAGGATTTCCACCTTAGTGAAATTCCAGTCCCTCAAAGTTCGGTCCTTGGTCCATTGTATAAGACAATGTTCACACCTCTGATCTTCCAAGGCTATACCATATTGGGAATCTAGGATTTACGCAAATGACACCTCATTATTGAGACCAATCTTCAAATGCAATTGAAATCCTTAAGAATAAAATTAAATGCTGGTAAGACAAAATCGAAAGAAAGCGATTACATCTTTCCAGCAACGAGCTAGAGGTCCATAGGACTTTTGTAAAATGGGAGCCTTATGTTCAATATCTTGAAACAAATCTTGAAAAACGTCTTGTTTTCAATGAACACATTAATAAATCTATAAACAAAAGTTTAATATCACAATAAAAATGGTCTATCCGCTTATAGCGGGTGATTTTTTAAGAGGTTTAGAACTTTAAAAAAAAAAAAAACACACAAAATTCGAAAAAATGAATGAAATATTTATTTGAATCGATAGTTTGAACCTTGCAATTTAATGTTTAAGGATAATTTCATGCAAATGTTGACCGCGGCTGCGTCTCAGGTAGCCCATCCGCTGAGTCCAATTTTGGCATACTCTTTCACACATATCGGCCGGTATCTCACGAATGAATGCATGGATGTTGGCTTCCAGTGCGTCAATCGAAGCGGGCTTGTCCCTATAGACATTAGCCTTGACATACCCCCGCAAAAAATAATCTAATGGTGTCAAATCGCACGATCTAGGCGGCCAATTGACCGGCCCGAAACGTGAAATTAACTGTTCACCAAACTCGCCTCGCAATTGCGCCATTGTTTCGCGTGCTGTGTGGCATGTGGCACCGT
Organism: Dasysyrphus tricinctus; assembly: GCA_963921185.1. NCBI lineage: Eukaryota > Metazoa > Arthropoda > Insecta > Diptera > Syrphidae > Dasysyrphus > Dasysyrphus tricinctus. The sequence goes on from OY992530.1 coordinate 9,993,413, forward strand.
CTTGTTGAAACCACATATCATGCAAGTCAAGAACTTCCATTTCGGGCAAAAAAAATTTGGTCACAATCTTCCGAATAGACTGCTCAGAAGGTCGAGAATGCCGACCATAAAATGGAAGCAGCGCGCGATGAACATTTCGAACCGAGCACGAATTTTGATAGTAAAATTCAATAATTTGCAAGCGTTGTTCATTTGTAAGACGATCCATGGTTAAATTGCAAACCAAACTGAAGCTGTTTGACAGTGACACAAGGTACTAAACACACGTCAGCTGTCAAAACCAGTGTTGCCAAAACCAAACCAGCTAAAAAATCACCCGTTACATGGCAAATCTCTTCTAAGCGAAGAAAACTAAATTATTATCGACAAGGTTTAATTCCAATCAATTATGTTACGGATGTTAAAAATGGGGAATTTTTGCGATGTGTCACATAAAAAAGCTTCAGGAATGCCAAACTGAAGTCCTGAAAATTATGCTTAACTTACCGTGGCATCATTCGACTAATGATCTACTTTCCATGTACCTACGTAATCAAACGGGTGTTGAACAGATTTGTGAAAAAATCCAAAACAATTTTTTAACAAACTGTGAAAATCCTTTGATTGTCGAGTTATATGTTTAATTGGACATTCCATCTTAATTAGTGCATTATTTAGTCATGTCACTTTATTTATTAATTAATTATTTATTTGTTATGCAATTAAATTTTTATTTATTTAAACTTGTTTTTTTGTTTGTTTATGAAATAATCCATATTTATTCACATATTAATTTATATATTTTTCCTGTTTCTTATTTATTCAATTATTAATGTTTTTATTTATTCATTTATTTATTTATCTCTTAAATGTATATTTTTTTGTTTGTTCTTTAAATTATTTATATATATAAGTAGGTATCTTTTTATTTATTTATTTATTTTTCCTTTTTTTAATTATTTCTTTACTTATATTATTTATTTATTTACATTTTTTTCCTTTAATTTTTTTGTATTATTTTTCATTTACTTATTTATCCGCTTCCTTTTTTCAAAATTTTATTTTTTCTCAATTATTTGATTATTTTTAGTTTGATATTCAATATACTTAATTTGTTGAAACCACTTTTTGTATCAGAATATATATATCTGATTATATTGGCCTGTGATAATTATCTATGTATTTATTTATTTTTCTTTTTCTTTTTTTTTTTTTAATATTTGTTTATAAACCTAAATATTGTAAAATAGACCTTAAGTTTTACTTTAATTTTTACTATCATTATTTATTTTTTCTCTAAATTGAAGGTTTTTTTCAAAACTTTCCTTCAGTTTGTAACTCTTTTCTCTTGCAGAATAAACTTATAATAATGTTAAAACTAATTATTCAGTAGAAAGATACACTGTACATAAAAATCAAATATCTGTGTAAACTGTTCGCAAACACCTTTGTAATTCGTATTATTAAAAGAATGAAGTAAAATATCTATCTATCTGTTTTTATTTAAGGAAATATATAGCTTGGTTCACCACACCTTCACAGATGAATGTATTAAGTTTTCGTTTTCAATAAATTAAAGTAACCAACATTTTCGAAAGTTAATAAGTGTAGTATTTCCAGCGATTAAATTTTACAGATACAATAATTTACTGGTACAAACAATTTAATGTAATTTTTTTTTATACAAAATACAACTGCCAAAACAATTAGAAATGAAAGAAATGCAGGAAGTTGATCTCAGTTCACCATATTTCTGCTCACAGGAATATGATGAGCTGAAGAAAACGGTAACCGAAAACCAAGACCGTCTCCCTGATATATGTGTTTCGGAAGGATTTGTGTATAAACGGACAGACTGGCGACGAACTACAGGAAGACCGAGCATGGAAGCTCTGGGTTCCGATGGAGTTGCATAGGAGCCTCCTGGAGGCGGCACATAATTCACCAGCAGCAGGACATGGCAGTATCCATAAAACATTAGCGAAGCTGCGACAGAAATATTATTGGCCAAATATGACAGTTGATGTCAAAGAACATGTAAGTTCATGTGACATTTGCAAATGCAATAAACCTATGAATAGGTGTGTTCCTTGCCGACTTTCAAACAGTTTGAAACCGCCAGATTTAGTCCGAAGTCGTTCCACACTTGAAGAATTGTACTGGTCCGCACCAAATCTGGCGGTCTGAAACTGTTTGAAACTGTTTGGGACTTAACCAAGGAACAGGGTTAATGTGATTTCACGACCACCAATGGGAAATCAGGTAATTACAGAAAGACCCTTTCAAAGGTTATATATAGATTTCCTAGGACCGTATCCTAGGTCAAAAACAGGAAACACACATATATATTTATATGTCTAGACCACTTTAGCAAATTTGTTTTTTTAAAGCCACTCAAAAAAGCCACTGCGGCGGTAATTGTAAATTATTTAGAAGAGAATGTTTTCCATATTTTTGGTGTACCAGAATTCGTTCACTCAGACAATGGTAAACAGTTCACGTCTGAGCTGTTTGCAAGTTTTCTTACAAGATATGGTGTAAAACACACCCGGACAGCATTCTATTCGCCCCAAGTGAATGCATCAGAACGAGTAAATCGCTCAGTGCTAGCAAAGATAAGATCTTATTTAGAGAGTGATCAAAGAAACTGGGATGTACATGCTAGCAATGCAGCATTCTCACTCAGAAGTTTGATTCATGATTCCATTGCTTTTGAACCATACTACGCTATGTTCGGTTCACAAATGGTACAGCATGGAGGATCATATGAACTTCTTCGAAGACTAGACGCCTTAAAAGACAATAATCTAAGAATAGACAACAAAAATGACAAATTACAATTAATTAGAAAACAAAATATTCGAAAATCTAAAATTAGCCCATCAAAAAACTGAAAAAGTTTACAATACTCGAAGTTGGGAGGTGCAATATCGTGTAGGACAACTATAGTTTTTAGACGAAACTTCAAACAAAGTAGCCTACCAGATTCATATAATGCAAAGTTAGGTCCCAAATTTCTGAAATCCATTGTTTTGAAAACTATTGAAAATTCATTATATGAAGTTGGAAATCTAAAAGGAGAAAAGGTTGGAGTTTTCCATGCAAAGGATCTCCACACATAGTGCAATAACGAAATTGACAACCCCTGCTGCTAACGCTCGATAACTGTGATAAACTTGGTGATATAATGCTGTGATAATTTTTGTATATTCTGATATAATTTTATTTATTTTGTAGAGATTAATTTATTTATTGTTTGTTTATGCAGAGAGATTTGACTTAAATTTTATTTATTCCACTTGACAGCACGATAACGACCAAGTTTCACACAGTCCGTATATTAGCTTTTCAATTTTAATAAACTATTCCCTTTTTGTGCAATATAGTTTTAGATTTTTTTCACCTGTGATACTAGTTTAAGATTTTTTCCACTGTGATACTAGTTTTAGATGCTTCAAATGTGATACTAGTTTTAGGTTCTTCAACTGTGATATTATTTTTAAGTTTTTCAACTGTGATACTAGTTTTAATCCTCCAAATGTGATACTAATTTTTAATTTTTCATCTGCGATATTAGTTTTAAGTCCTCGAACTGTGATATAGCAACAGTTTTCGTTCTTTTCATGTATGACATGACCTAACAAAGTATGAGTTTCTCGCTGGCACTTTTTTCAATAAACTAATAGTAAGAAATTTTTGTAACCGCTTAGCCGAAAACAGGCTCCTTTTGGAACGCTGGTACTGTGTACAAAGCTTAAAATTTTGTTTTTTTCATTGCAAAGCAAATTGGCGCACACCCTACTGATATTGAAATCACCAAGGCACATCCCTGGTTGTCAAGGATAACACTTGGTCCTTGCAATTTCTAC